>JAQPZY010001617.1:2950000-3275000 GCA_029931535.1 Margaritifera margaritifera
AACTTAGGTTTTATTCAAGAACATAAAACTTTTAAATATAATATGAAATATCAATGTTGGTACGGCTTTTCCTTAGCAGACATAGGGCAATGCACTAATTGCGCTGGGTATTTTTGGCGCTATTATTAGTTGTTTTACAATAACAACTAAGGTAATGTAATGACGTAACGTGAATTTTGTTAACCCCGATGTTAATCGTATATAAAAAAAAAAAAAAATAAAAAAAAAAATGCTTGAGGTTACAAACAATGTTATTCCACTTTTGTGTCTCAAAGTATAGCTCAAAATTACAGGCAAGATCGGTACCTATATCCTGCCATGATAGAATATAACAATGTTTAATTGAAATTTTGAATAAAAAAGATACCTTAATGTGCAATTACAAATATGGATCAAGTCCAAACACTGAATTAAAAACAACAAAAAACTTAAACCTACACAAAAATGTCACCCCCCCAATTACTGGGAACTGTGTTTTTTTTAAAGAAGTCATTTAAAGTTTTTTGTATGTTTAGTAACGTCAGCTATGTTTTGACATTATTTGTATAAAAATGCCAGGATGATTTTTGTCAAATTTGGTCAATATCTGTTGCACAGTTTGTGAGGTAATTTAAAAGGTTTTTCTATTTTTAGTAATGGCAGCCACAACCGATGGCATATTGGCATCATTTGTATGAATTTGAAAGCCATCTATGCCAGGGTACTTTGTCAAATTCGGCCCGATTCTGTTCAGTTGTTTTTCAGAAAAAGTCATTTAAAGGTTTTTCTATATTTAATACTGAGAGCCAGTATTGTTGGCATCACCTTTGAAAAATTTTGAAGACCTTCATGCCAGTATTGTTTCTGTCAAATTATGTTGAGTAGTTTTTTTTAAAAAAATTTTTTAAAAATGTCAGTAATAGTTGCTATACTGGACTATGGATTAGCATCCACTGAACCAATATGAAAGGCCTTGATGCTATAATGTTCTCTAGCAATTGTGAGCATTATGGATGAAGGACCCTACTAACATTTAAAATTTCATTTTCAATTTATTATTTAGCATTGGGCAATAACCAAAACTCTTCAACATTTACTAAAATTTTTTACTTCTCCAGGCTTAACATTTTTAGAATACTTACTAAATTGCATTAATTCATTCATTTATTCATTCAAGAAACTTTATCAGAAACAATAGTAGTCTGTTTTAAATGCAACATGTGATAAATATGTCTAGACAGAGTCTCAAACCTGGGACTTCACTCTTGCGAAGCAGGGCCTTCCATTATACAACTTTACTCGACTCTAAATCTTACTCCAAAATATTCTGACCAATCAAAAAAATACATTTGTCAATTTAGAGTAAAATATTCACAATTCCTCTACTGCCAACCAATATCAATAGGTTGAAATAAGCATGACTATACGGAGTGAGGCTCAAATCTAAGATTTACCAAACTAAGAACAAGTAATATACAAAGCAAACTATCAGAGTCATTTAGCCAATTTCGTAGACAAACACTACTTTGAGTCTGAAATCAAATATGACATTCAAGAGAGAGGAGAATCTGTGAGCACGAGGTATAAACCAGACCATTTCAATGGCATTATAAATAAATAAAAGGAATGTCATATTGACCTCTTGTAACTTTCATCTAATAAACCAACCATACCAATACTTGGATTTTAAAAGCCTGGTACTTAATATTTTTTATAAAGATTCTTCTATTTTTTAAATATAAATTTGATTGTATCACAAGTTCAGTACTCTCAATGACTCAGATGTTGGAGTAGGTTGGTTTTTGATGTGGAGTTAACTGGCATACTAAAAGAAAAGCGCTCATCTTGGATGGGCTTCCACTTACCTTTGCACATGTTAAAACCTGGGATCCAACCCAGGACTGCACCAATGCAAAGCAAGTATGTAACCACTACACTACTGCTACCTGGTGATGTACAACATGTCAACAAGATTTCATGACAATGCTGCTTCCAGCATACAACTTTGCCTTCTCACATATTAATCACACATATATATATATATATATATATATATATATATATATATATATATATATATATATATTCTCAAAAATGCATTTTACTTTTGAATATTTACAACTACTGACAAAGTAACAATATCAATATACAAGTTTACCCTTTTACTTTTGATTTCAAAAGGAAAATTTTAATTTACAATGGTAAATACCCTTTTGGTGAAATCAAGGTTCATGAGGGAAATTAGGCCAAATTTATACAAAATAAATTGTAGTGGTATTATTTAACTTTATGCTATCCAGGTTTTTATGTTTCTTTTTTATTATTATTTTTTTGTAAACCAACGAGGATCATTGTTCTTGCTACAAATTCAATGGCACCACTTAGCACCATTCACTGCAAGAAAATGATCAACAACATGACTTTCATTGAATACAGATATGTTGGTACTGTTGCTCTTGTTGTTGTATGTTCTTGTAGTTTTTGTTGCTGGCAGTAGCTAGGTAGTGTCTTCATGTTGTCTTTATTTACTCTTTGACTCCTCAGGTATACACAGGAGTAACTTCTGCAGACGTATGGTCCAGTTATCTGAAATTACATCGAACTGTTGCATCAACCACAGCTATCAAACAGTTGTCAGACATCAGAACAAAAGAATATATTCAACCCTTGTTACAACATATATCACAAAGGAATATTCAGGTTCTGACTGAAAATTAACAAGAACAAAAAAAGTGTTTCACATAAATTTAATCTTTATAACATAACATTGTTTCCGCCTGTGACAGCAATTTTCCAATTATAAACATTCATACCGACTTTATGTATAGTTCTTTTTCACAACAGTCATTTTGTAGGATTGTACATATTCTGTGAATGTGACTGAAGACTATGCAAATAGTGATGCCAATCTACACCAATATCAAATATCAAATTGGAATGTGAGCACTGAGAAAGAGGCCTAAGTGGGATTGAAATTGCTCACCTGGTACACATCTCCCTAACAGCCAGATACAAGAGCAGGTGGCCAAGAAATTCTAGTTTAGTAGGATGTTTTCTGTTTCAATTTATCCAGTGCTGTTGGTTCCATATGTTATGAAAACCAATGTTTCAATGTTTTCTCTAATTTTTGTATCTTCAACATCATTTGTCCAGGATGCTTCATGTCAAAGTTGATCAAATTCTGTTCAGGATTTTATTTTTTGATAAAGCTGTGTAAATGTTTCCTACTTTTAGTAACCCAGCCAAATTTGATGGTGGAACGGCATCTTTTGTATAAATCTAAAAGGTATTCAAGCTAGGACACTTTCTGTCAAATTTGGTCAGATTCTACTGAGCAGTTATTTCTAAAAAGTTACTTAATGTTTTTCTAGTTTTAGTAACTGCAGTCATATTTGATGGCAGATTGGCATCACTTTGAAAATGTGAAAAGTCTTCATGCCAGTATGCTTTCTGTTAAGTTTGGTCAAATTCTATTCAGTTATTTTGGAAAAGTTGTTGTTTAATGTTTTCTGTTTTTAGAAACAGTGGCCATATTTGATGTCAGATCAGAATCATTTATACAAACTTGAAAGGTCTTCATGCCAGGATGCTTTCTGTCAAGTTTGGTCAAATTCTATTCATCAGTTTCGGAGTTGTTTAAAGGCTTTAACTATTTTCAGTAATGGTGCCCATATTTGACAGAGGATCTGAATGATTTGTATAAATTTGTATGGTCTTCATGCCAGGATGCTTTCTGTCAAATTTGATCAAATTCTGTTTAGCAGTTTTGGAGAACAAATCAATTAAAGGTTTTTCTGCTTTTACTGATGGTGGCCATATTTGATGGTGGATTGGTATCTTTTGCAAAAAGTTAAAAGGCCTTTACGCCAGGATGCTCTGTACCAACTTTGGTTCAAATTGGTCAGGAGGTTTTTGCGAAGAAGTTGAAAATAGCAATTGTGACAAACAACAGAGATATTTTTATTTTTGGAAATGGTGGAGATATTTGGTGGTGATTAGCATCATTTGTATATATCTGAAAGGTCTTCATGCGAGGATGCTGTCAAATTGGATCAAAACTGTTCAGTGTTTCAGAAAAAGTTGTTTCAAGGTTTGTCTATTTTTAGTAACAGTGGCCATATTTCATGGTGGATTGAAATAATTTGTGAAAACCCATGTTGATATGACCATTCATTCAGGAGATATAGTGATAAGATTTTCTAAGATGTGGCCACTGTGGGGCCATATTAGACATCAGATCGGCAACATTTTCCTTTAGTACTAGACTTCATAAAAATTCTGGTGAAAACCCTATGTCAATATGACTTTCAGTTCAGGAGGAATAGCAATAACAAAATTTTCAAGATGGCTGCTGTTGTGACCATATTGGATGTCAGATCGGCACCATTATCACCTAGGACCAACTACACATCATAACACCATGTTGATATGACTATCCATTCAGGAGGAGTAGCTATAACAAGATTTTTAAGATGGCTGCTGTAGAGGCCATAATGGATGTCCGTGAGGCACCATTTTCATTTAGGACCTACAAGACCATGGGCTGAATGTGTGTGTAAAGTTTCATGGCAATCCTCCGAGTAGTTTAGGAGGGGTAGTGATAACAAACTTGTGCTAATGGACAGATGGATGACAGATGAAAAACCATAAAATAAGCTCTTCTAGTCTATGACCAGTAGAGCTAATAATCACTGTCCAATTCACTGTAGCCAACAAGAATGATTGAGACTGCTTAATTAAACCTGCACATTTCTTTTGTCCAGTAGAGTAGCACAAGGTTTATACTGAAAATACTTTTGTGAATGATCAAACAATTAAAACTAGTTATAGAACACGTACTTTATTCTATTATCCAGTCTATTTGACTACCAACCATTTCCAATCTGATACAGCAATGATTAGTAGGAGTTACTTCCCTTTATCCATTATTGCTGAGGTCAAACTTCCATGGTCATTCTTTGGTCAAAGGGACTTTTTGTGCTTAAAGTCAGAACTAATATTATGTAGTTGTTTCCATTAGTCCCTATTTAGTGCAATATACTGTTAAATGTGTTGTAACAGTAAATCTATCAATGTAATTACTTCCATTAGCCCACACTGGGTAAATCAATTAATGTAATTACTTCCATTAGCCCACACTGGGTAAGTGATTTTATTCATGTAATTCCATTTGCCCCCCACTGGGTAAATCAATTAATGTAATTACATCCATTAGCCCACACTGGGTAAATCAATTAATGTAATTACTTCCATCAGCCCACACTGGGTAAATCTATTATTGTAATTACATCCATTAGCCTGCTCTAGGTAAGTGATTTTATTCATGTAATTCCGTTTGCCCCCCACTGGGTAAATCAATTAATGTAATTACTTCCATTAGCCCACACTGGATAAGTGATTTTTACTTCTCAACATATCTATCATAAAAATTCATGTGTTGTAATAGTAAAGAAATCCATTTATTTCCCTTTCATACAATTAACAATTTTCTAAACTCCTTCTTTATGTCCAACTCTACCCTATGATTGATACATTAATCACAAGTTGACTGAACAATTTTGATAAAAAGAAAAATTTTGAAATGAACACCAATCCATTTTGAGATATAGTAACTATGAATCCAAATAAACATTATTTTCAAAAAAGTTTTTTTGGTCACATTTATTAGGGTGGCTTTCTATGCACTAAAGTCAATTGACAGATTCGCTTTAAATACATTGGTCAGCAAATATAAATATGCCTGCTATCATCCAGTAATACAAAGACCAACATCATATATGCAATAAAATTTTCATAGTCTATTGTATTTCGGCAGATATTTTAAGTAACATGTCACTGACATCTTATTTCACTGATCTTACCTATAAAGTTGAGAATTACTTTGGGTTTGTTCTCCCAATAGACAAATATAAAGTAGACTGGAATACCGGAGGCGATGATGAGAAGGCCAATGCCTGTAAGAATAATAATAATAATAATAATAATAATAATAATAATAATAATGATAATAAGGTCAATGCATGTAATAATAATAATAATAATAATAATAATAATAATAATACGAATAATAACAGAGCTACTCCTATGACTTGCCATCACTAATTCCCATGCTTTCTATTACATATTGCAGTTTTTGTATATCTGACCCTTGACGCTCTCCCAGAGACCTTAGGAAGAGAGGCCCAAAAATTATACCCATCTCACCGATAGTTACAACATGGGTAACCTATGTACCAAGTTTGGTCAATTTGCAACCGGCAGTTTACAATAAGATATAGTTATGAACAGATGAACAGAATGATGGACAGTTCAAGGGTATCAAAACATCCCCTCCAACTACAACGTTGGGATAATAATTATAATCTATCTGACAGAAAGATGCATGGTAAAAAAAAAATTAGTCTTACTAGATTTTTTTTCCAAATGTAAGGATAAAACCAATGCTTGTAAATATCTACAGTGCACTGACAATGTCCATGCAATGTGTTCAATGTCCATGCAATGCTTGCAATAGTACATTAACAATGTCAGCAATGTTTGTAAGTATATATAAAGCACTAACAATGTCGATGCAATATTTTCAAATACCTATAGTGCATTGACAATGTCCAAGAAATGTTTTCAAATATCTATAGTGCACTGACAAAATCCATGCATGTTTGCAAATATCTATAATGCACTAACAATGCAAATATCTATAATGTACTAACAATGTTCATACAATGTTTGCAAATATCTATAGTGCACTGACATCGAAGCAATGCTTGCAATAATGCGTTGACAATGTCCATGCAATGTTTGCAAATATCTATAGTGCATTGATAATGTCCAGGCAATTCCTACAATAATGCATTGACAATGTCCATGTAATGTTTGCAAGTATCTATAGAGCATTGACAATGTCCATGCAATGTTTGCAAATACCTATAGTGCACTAACAATATCCATGCAATGCTTGCAATAGTCCATTGACAATGTCCAGGCAATGTGTTCAAATATCTATAGTGCATCGACAACGTCCTTGCAATGTGTGCAAATATCTATAATGCATTGATACAAAGTGTGCAAATATCATAATTCATTGACAATGTCTTTGCAGAGTGATCATGTTTTTATTGTGGCTTCAAGTCTGATCTATTTCACCCTTACTGGTACAACATGTTTGAGACTGCTCGAAAAGCATGCAAATAATCCGACTATAACACATGAATAGCAAAACCATTTAGAGAACACTTTACTCTGACTCCCCTTAGGTCCACAATAGATACGCGGTTAACATTTATTTCCTGATATTTGTGAACGTACTATACTTTGCTGCAAAATGTGCAATGCATTATTATGCATAGAAATGCTTCGATACAAGGTATACGTAATTTGAACTAATTTGTAGGAGTTTTCGCACAGCACTGCTTTCCAAGTGTGTGAATTCATTAAAAAAAATTGTGCAATTTCTGCACTCGCATGCCCTGGCAGCATCTCTGATCCTGACTTTTATTACTATAAAACAGATAATTTTACAATTGAGCCTAATCTAAAAAAAAATTCAACGTTGACCTTAATCTAGGACTTGTACAAATGAATGGACATACAGACATGAACATGGACACTAAAGTGATCGATATACTGAGTTTCTGGCAAGACTGGGTCAATAATAACATCGAGAACTTACCTGTTTCAACTGGGCTGTAGTACATTGGCAAAATGACCACAAATACCGAACACACCAGATATATAATAGGCCAAATTATACATATCTGAAATTAAATTTAAAAAATAATTACAGTTGTGTATGTATCTGAAAGGAACATAAATAGACCAGTCACAGTGTTCTCCCCAGGGCCTTTTACTGTAGCAGTCCCGCTACGCTATCATTTCTGCTTGTTATACTTTAGAACCCACTGCTACACTATCCGCTTGTGCCGCTACACTTTTTTTGTTTCCTGGTATCCATAAAAAATTAATATGTTAAATAATCATCCTGTCACCTAATTCAAAGCCCTATACTCAAGTGAAACCTGTTTTGACCTCTTCTTAGGTATTTAATTATGATAATCCAGGATAATTACTCACTCACTTTGCCATCATCTTTTGTACCTGGCTTGCAGTATAAATTTCTTTATTGGATTATTGTAATGTAGGGGGGAAAAATCTTTGTTGTGACATAGCCTGAAGAAAAAAAATGTTTTAAAAGTTCAGTGTATCTTTGAAAACAATAATTATATCGAAATAGCTTGAAAAAAAACATTAAAAAATCCATCCCATTTTTAAAAAAAAAATTTTTTATATACTTTTGGCACCATTTTTCAAGTGTTTTAATGCAGTCAATATGAGTATAAAAACAATGAAATATATTACAAATGCAAATAATGAAAATATGGAGACATTATAAATGATCTATTTCCACACTTTGGCCTAATTGTCACATTCCAATCTTACGTCACATGGCCTTTATTTCAGGGGCACGAACCATGGATGAACTTCCAGAAATAGACAAATTTTGACACGCTCAGAAAAACGGTAGCTTGCAAATGATTGAGAGAGTTTATAAACATTTTTCAACAATTAATAAATTAAGTAGATATAGTTGAACACATTCTATGGTGATTTTAATAGTTTCTCACAATATTATAATGCAAGCGTTAAACTTCATGTTAAGGGCACGAACCATGGCAGGTCGAGGATATAATATTTTTGTTTTTATAGTAGCAGCAGTAGTTGTAGTTGATTGTTGTCTTTCTTATTATTTTCTGGTAAATGTGACACGGAATGAAATTTATCCATGAGTTGCTCTTACATTTACATAGTAAAATAGTTTCATCAGCAGACCTTACCTTAAGTGGGTGCTGCCCTATTAATTTCTTATTTCTTTTTTCTCTCTATTCAAGTAAGAAAAGGAGCAATATTTATCTTCCAATTTTACTCGTTTTGAAAACGTGTAAAAAAAAAGTGATGGATTATTCCTTCATTTATATTTGAAATATTTGTCCAACAATAAACAACTAGTTTGCAATTGGAATGTATTACATGATAAATTAAGTGCTGATAATTTTTAGCAGGGTTCATATTTTGATTGACCACTTTCAGGAGAGTGCAAAGTTTGATGATTTAAGGCAGCTCTTGGAGCATATCAAGGACCCATGTCCTTTAGACAGGATTTGGAAAAAAATTGCCTTTTTTTAATAATATTTTAACTCTGACATTGATTCAATGAATAAATTAAGCAATGACAAACACATTGATACACTGTTCTTAATGGAGAGGAATATGTATTATCTTAGATATACTGTCATGATTATTTGAAAACACATCACCGTCTTGACTCTTTAAGAATTTGTCCCTGGTAATTGACAAACAATTCGGGTAGTTTTGTATCTTTTTGTACATCCATTAATACATTTTATGTTCCATTTTTTACATACTGTGATGAACAGAATCATAAGTGTGTTAAGGAACAGGTTGACACTGAGGGTGCTGAATTACCGTATGACAATTAGTACAGAAGGACTTTGCCTAAAAGACTTTAATTTTAATGTGGCAATCAAAATATATGGGCAAGTGAAGAAACGAACAAAATCATTTATTTAAATTCAAAGACAAATGAGTTTGACATTAAATCAAGCTATAAATCAGGGAAATAATGAATACTATGTAAATAAATGTACTTCTCATATATATATCACTGATCTTAATTTTTTCACTTTTATGATGATAATGCACATTTTTAAAAACATTTTATGATGCAAACGCGTGCTTTCCCCCGATGCTATCAAAAAAATGTCTGGGGAGATCACCGAGTCAACTGAAGTGGAACCAGTGTAATCTGGCCAGGAAAGGAAGCAAAAAATTCAGCCAGGGCAGCTAAGCTAAGTAGTATATATCTAGGCAAGGTATTTTACTCCAATTGCCTTGGCATTAAACAGTCTTTCATGCGATGATGTACTGCTAAAGACAAGTCAATCAATCCTTCTCCCCTAAATTTTCAGATTTTCAATAGACCCTGATGGTTTGCTATGTGCCAACATTTGGCAGAGCATGTGGGATGAGTTTTAGCCTATGGACCCAAACGTCTTCCCCATGTACTCAAGCAGACATTTTCACATCAAAAAATGTACATGACGACTATTTTTACATGGTCACTTACTAGGTACATAAATTATATACCAAATACCTATAGAAAAAGGGAAGTTTTTTTTTAAACATAAAGAAAACCTATATTACAACAGCATGTGCAATTCTGATGTTAAAGGCTGACATAACAAAATCACATGCTTTAAACCAACTAAAACCAAACTGATCATGTAAGAATACTGATTCATTAGCATGATGATTCTCAAATACCATATATACTTGCTTTTAAGTCGGGCCCAATTGCAATCAACATAGACCCTGATCTACCATTGCATTATACGCTGGCAGATCAGAGTCTATGTTGTTTGTTCTACTGATTACTCCTAACAAACTGCATAGAACCAGATCTGCAAGCACATTATGCAATGGTAGATCTGGGTCTATGCAGTTTGCAGATGGATTACACTTATATGCAAGTATATACAGTACTTGTCTTGTTTATGCAATAGCATGTGTGAAATGACCGGAAAAGTCCGCATTTGGTAATCATGACAATTTACTAAATATAACAATAATAACACTTTTAAAATCTGTTAACTTTCTAAAAATCTTCCTGTTGAGCACTGAAAAAATTTCACCTGTCAATATTTGCCATATTGCTGGGTAAATATTAAATAAGTAAGACTTTTAAATTTAGTATCTTTAAAATAATGTGAAAAAAAATACTGTCAGTACTCATTTATAAGTCGGGTCCATCTGCAAACTGCATAGACCCAGATCTGCCACTGCATAATGTGCCGTTAGATCTGGGTCTATGCAGTTTGCTATGAGTGATTAGTAGAACAAACAACATAAACCCTGATCTGCCAGTGCATTATGCAATGGCAGATCAGGGCCTATGTTGTTTGCAGCTGGATCCGACTTAAAAATGAGTAAAGATGGTATATGGGATTTTTGTTACAGCAAGGGTAACATGAGAATGTTAATTTCTACATTCTCCAGATGTTGCGACATAAGGCCAAAAAAAAATATGTTTCCTATTGCACTGATTTTAAAATTAGGGTAGGCAGGTATTTTTTATTTTTTTTTAAACATTATATATAAATCAAATAATATTTCAAGCACTTCAAAGTACTGGGCAAAACCGGCTCAATTAGATGCACAAATCAATTTCAGCAATGTGATTTTTTTTTTCCCTCCCCCCCCCCTTCAATTTTTCAATTTTTTTTTTTTTACCATGGGGGGAAAAAAGTGCTAGGGTATGTAATGAGAAACAGGAACGGTCGGCCAACCAGAAACATGCATATTTTGTTGTTGTTGGCCTAATACTCCTGATTAAGCTTGTACCAAATTTCTTGATGTATGTACAGACTACAGTAAGATCATATCTGCCTTATTTAGACTTCTCAACCTTTGAGCTTTACAAACTGAAAAACAGGTACGACTTTTTGTATGCGTGAAACTTATTACCTTGATTGGTCGATCCATGTTTGGTCGTGTCCACCTAAAGTAGAGAAGAACAATGATCGAGACAGCAATGGCCAGCCAGGTGACGAAGCTCACATAGTTTATCAAAGCATACATGTTTGATGAACACAGGTACACCAGGGAAAATAAACCCTGCAAGGCAAGAAAAATAACATCATGAGTAGAGATTTATTAGTTACATGGTTTGTTAGTGACCCAATATGGAATAAAATAGAGCTAGTAGGAAACAGATTCAGAAACCCAAACTAGTTTCATCAAGTATTTGGACTCTTCTGAGATGGTTGTTCAGCAAGTCACATAATTAGACCATATTCAATGTAATATCCGCTTGCACAGACACACACACACACACCCTCTCTTTGGTCACAACTCACCCAAAAATTCTCTTTGGAATGAATGTTTCAACCTCGATGGGAGGAGTGCGGCTGTTAAAATCCACGCAGAACATAGAAATTTTCCTGGAACTTATTACCATGCTTACCTGGGGGCTCCTTACATCTTAACTTTGAGGGTAAAATCAATCTAAATAATCTTCACGTGTTTTATTCAGTGCAATCAAGCTGGGAGAGAGAATGAACCTCCAAAATGAAGAGCTCACAAAATACCCAAAGGAAGCCAACTCTTTTTCTAGTAAATACTTACGTGTGATGGAAGCAAAGCTTTTGAAATTGTCAATGTGCACTTACTATGATGAGCTTTACCTCAAAAAATTTACCTAAATACTATTTCTTAAGCACACAGTTCAGGTATTACATTCAATATGGTATAATATTTTGGTTACTGGCTACCATTAATAGCTACTCTTATATTACTAGTGTATCACTCATTTAATTCCGACACCTGATGGGTTCTGTCTGACAACTGATGGATTCAGTCTGACACCTGATGGATTCAGTCGAACACCTGATGGGTTCAGTCTGACATCAGATGGGTTAAGTCGAACACCTGATGGGTTCAGTCTGACACCCGACTGATTCAGTCTGACATGTGACGGGCTCAGTCCAGTTTTAGACTCTTAATGGATTATTAATAGTAACTTATGTCAGTATATAAGAGTCTTGAATTACCAATATACTTGCTCATAAGTCGAGTCCAACTGCAAACAACACAGACTTTGATATGCCATCACAACGTGTGCCAGCAGAGCAGGGTATATGTTATTTGTTATACCGAGTACTCATAACAAACTAGAGAGACCCAGATCTGATGGCACATTATACGACAGCAGATCTGGGTCTGTGCAGTTTGCGGGTGGTCTCAACTTATAAGTGAGTATGTATGGTACTAGCAAAAATATAATACGTATTACAAAATCAAACTGATAGTTTCCAAGAAATGCCTGTAAATCAAGAAAACTTGCACATTTGTAGACCTCATTTTCTTTCTCCTTCAACAAAATGACAAAGATATACTGTTCCACTCAAAAGGTTTCAATTCACATAGAACAGGTCCAATTTTGATACATTACTTAGAGTCCATGATGAAAGACTGCAGGGTCCCTCATTTTCAGGAGCTCTTGGATCTTCAATCTGTCCAATGAACTTGTGAACAAGGTCTACAGACAATCATGCAATATACACTGGAGATATGGCCATTTCAGACCACTTAAAAAGTAAACAACAAACAGACCCTTGCATGAATTCAGTGTTCATTCTTGGCTTGCCATAGACCCTTATTTTTATTCCTTTGGCACAATAAAGCTGACTCTATGGCACGTAAAAGTCCCCAGAAAATAAATATAAAAGATCGTTATAGTTGATTTTAGATTGAATAGAGAGCACCCCATGCTGGCTTACTGAATAGAGTGCACTTCTTGCCAAAGAAGCAAAAGACAATACATTTCATTGGGTGACAGAAATGTTTGACTGATTCTGATTAGCTTTGGCACCAATCATAGAGTACATGGCTGATGATCCTAGAAAGATAATGTACAGAGCTTCAAAAACCTTCTGCATTTATTTCCAAAGCAGAGTACAATGAGGAAAATTGTAGGCTTAAGTATCCAAAATAAAATTCTATAGGGCAATGGTTACTCAAGCGTAAATAATTAAATTCCAGGTACATAAGGCCGATACCAGTTGAGGCGGATAATAAAATGTTTTGAATTTTCTTGCATAAAACAAGAAAAAGACAAGTATATTTGTTGTCCCAGTTTTTTTTTCTAAATGACCCAATTTTAGACCCAGTATGGGTTCCACTTTTTCCATTTTTAGAATGAAAACTGTGGATGGACATGGTCATCATGATGTTTTATCTTCTGCAATATCTGTGACAAGTTGGAAAAGAATCTATGTACACTTGGAGATAAAGTAAAAGCAACTGAGTTTCATTTTGATATACTGAATACATACTTGCATGTAATTTGCCATTGCATAATGCACTGGTAGATTAGGGTCTATATTCTTTGTCCTACAGACTGGTCCTAACAAACTCCATAGAGCCAGATCTGCCTGCACATTATGCGAGGGCATATCTGGATGTTGCTTGCAGCTGGATCCTACTTATACGAGTATATATGGTACCTGAAAAAATGATTCTATTATACAACATTAAACCGGTCACCCTCTTGATCATCTCCCCTGACCAGTGGCCATCCGCTTTTTATGGCCAGAATCCCTTGGCACCAATGAGTTTTTGTTTAAAAATATCCCTCAAGGACAGCCACCCCTCCAACGCGACCAGCAGCCAGCATGTTAGTGCAAAACATGTCAAATTTACCCCTTACGAGTGGACACATATTTTTCCAACATGCCGATAAAGAACATAACTTTTATCCATACAAAAAGATAAGTAATCTGGCTATCCTTACTGCCGTGTGATCCTCAGATGTCAGGTTTTGTCACTTTGATAATTGCTAGCTATTATTACAGCTGATGCCATGATTACCATAGCTAACAGCTGAGATGTGCAGGATTGATGAGCACAAATAAGCATGAAAATGGTGTGATAACCTCTTTGGCTTCCCTTAGATGTAGAGTTTTTTCACTTTGATAATCAGTGGCTATTATTACTGATGATAATTATCAAGATTACAAAAGCTAACAGCCATGATGCACCATATTGTTCATCACAAATCTGCATGACATGAAAATGGTATGATAGCCTTTTTGGCAACTCCCACATAGAGAAAAGAAACAAAAACTCAACAGGGTACCTGACTATGATCTGGGGGTCCAGGGGACCGAAGACCCCTGGCCAAAAATGGATTTTAGACTCTGAGAGTATACAAAACTGCTCCTGGTGGTCCTTTGCAAAGTTGTTACTTCATTCCAACAACAACAAAAATCATTTGAACAATAATAAACTTCCCCAACTTTAAACAATACTTAAGAATTTCACAATGTTCATTGTCACATTAACTTCTTCTCCAATAATATTAGTGCTGAAGTTATTACATGTGCATGTCAGTGTTCACATAAAAAATCAGTCACAATAACTTGTTCATTTTTGCAGCACATATTACAGGTATATCACTTTTCTCCTCTCATAACAAATCCGGGTTTTTTTTCTTTATTTTATGGTAAAAGTTTTAAATTATATACATCAACTATATAAAAATATTCACATAAATTCACTTGTCTTTTCCCCCACTGGACAACCTGTTGATCCTGATGTACTAGTCTTGCTTTTTTTGCAGTCTTGGCAGAGATTTCTTTTGCTTTCCTTTTCGCATATTCTAACACAGGGTCACTTCTGCCCTCTCGTGTAAGAAATCTTTCTTAAAATATTGTATTGCACTTTTTCCTGATGCCTTCACATCATATCTGATGTTATGTACCAAGTTGTATGTTTCTATGTTTAATTACTTATGGCAAAAAGTGTAGACCCCGATTCTGTTGGGACATTCAGAGATAACAACCCATGAGCATACTTATCAGGAATCCTTGAGTATATTTTTGGGGGAATCTGGGCAACCCCTCCGGAATGGATAACATGTGCATTATAAGCACCAAACTTCTATACAATCATACTGCATCTGCCTATACATTCCTGTACACAGTCAGTAAAAATCAAGAACCACTAAGAATAAATGGTGTCTCCATTCATCCCATTCCAGATCTTTGAATTTCTTTTTGATAAAAACAATGACCATAAACATTAGTTTTCTCCCAAATTATCTGCATCTTTATCTTCATTCATCTCTGATGCAAGTTTCTGCATCATTATCTTCTACTCCACTGGTTTCCTGTTATGTACATTGTTTTTTACATCGAGAAACTATATTCTATACTACACGCAGGCTAAAGAAAAACTTGAGAGAGGGTTAAAAGCTTTGCTCATACCATGAAAAGGGCTGCTGGGAAGGGCATCATTCTCTTGATCTGAACCATACTAAGGTATTCTATACTACATGCAGGCTAATGTGGCACTCTCCAGTTTCGTACTTTGCATAGGGTTAGAATTTTTAAGAAAAAGAATTACCCAGGTTTTCCTCACTGGTTGTCCTGGCTATTTAAAAAAGACCCTGTATATCATAGGTATTGTTAAAAGAACTTTGAATTCCCTTTATTTTGGTGTATGATTGATAAGTGCAATTTGGGTTATAGAGTATACAGCTTGGTCTTACTTAAGATGTGCACCTCTCAAAAACTGCTAGCTCAGCTTGGTCATTTTCACTTCCTGGACTTCAAAGGTAAATTTTAAAAAAAAGAGCCAATAACTTTTTTTACTTTTTATGTATAATTCATTCATTGTACTTTCAGAGGCTGGTATTGCCTACTGTGGCAAAATTTGTTTCCCTATTTTAATAACTGCTGAAAATAGTGTACTTTTGACTAATTCAGACTGATTTTTCGAGTACTTTGGAGCGGCCATTTCTGTCTGCTGTGTGCTTAGATCATGTCCAATTTCCACAAGTACAATATGTAAAGAAATTTCAGTACATGAAAGTAGCACTGAGGTATGCCAACATTCTCTCCATTGTGCATGTTGCAAATGCAAACAACTTCATCTTACACCTGTCACTCTCTCAGAAGCACATCTTATCTGTAGAGCGCCCCCTAAAGAAAAACTTGAAAGCGGGTTAAAAGCGTTGCTCATACCATGAAAAGTGCTGCTGGGAAGGGTGTCATTCTCTTGATCTGAACCATACTAAGGATCTGAGGCATATGTCCGTTGCGACCTCCTACATAGAACAACCTGCAAAATTCAAAATAAGCTTCTAGAGAACTTGTACAAGTGCTTCTGTGATTTGGAATTGATTGGGTTAGTTCAATTCCTGAAAAGAACAATGCCATGAATGATTTATTTAATTCAATTCTCACCATAAAATAAATACCTGAATTTATATTCAGTATTCTTGTGGAAATTTCTGTTGAAAATATGGAGAATATGTACCAAGTTCACTTACTGTCATGCATGGATTTTCCTACCATTTCCAATGTGGGGTCCAGGGCCTCTTTTTAATTGGGAAAATGTGTGTAAATGAAATAAATTCAGAATTTTCTAAATAAAAGAAAAACCTGACTAAGCACAGCCTGTTTTAAGTATTGTGGTAAAGCAGGCTGAATTGTTGTAAAGGAGTTACTAAACAATGTTGAATACAGATTTTTCATTTTTTTCATTTTCTGCTTAAGAAGAACAAGAAGGGAACAAAGATTTTGTTATTTTACTTGTTATCAGGATCTCCAACCATGTTCCTCTCAATTAGGAAACTTTTTCAGGTGAAAATTCAGAAAATATACACATTTTAGGGGGACTGGAAATGGGGCCAAAATTCAGCCCCCACAAGGCCTAGGAAAATCATAGTCATGCCAACACTTTTAATATCTCCGATAAAGTTGAGAAGTACAAAACAAAAATACCGAATATACTAATGTACAAGTTGGATCCAACTGCAACTGCATAGAATACGATCGGCTGCCACATAATGTGCCAGCAGATCTGGATAATGCACCAGCAGATCTGGGTCTATGCAGTTTTTTGTGGAGTTATCAGTAGAAAAAACAACACAGACTCTGATCTGCTGGTGCATTATGCAATGGTAGATCAGGGTCTATGTTGTTTACAGCTGAATCTACCTTATAAGCAAGTAGATACAGTAACATTTTATAGATAAAAAATAGCAGAGCCTATGATGATTTTCTTTAAGAAAAGGTGAATATACTGTATATACTCGCTTATAAGTCAACTCCAATGGCAAACTGCACAGACCCAGATCTGCCTTCTCATAATCCGCTGGCAGATCAGGGTCTATGTAGTGAGCAGTGGGACTCGACTTGTACATGAGTATATATGGTAGTCCCCGATTCATTTTATGGTCAGTTCCAACAGGTTTTATGTCTGTACAAATATAAAACATCAGCTGTAATCAAACAATGAAATAGCATAGGCTGATCTACAATTTTTAAATTTTCTTTTATAAAATTGTTTGTGTGGTTGATTTGTAAACACTTAATTCATTGTGTGACTAACTATGCAAGAATTATGATAAAACATGGTTTGCTAATATTATACATCTGAACCAAAGATCCTGAAATTCTAATGGCTCTTGCTGGACATTTTCCCCCAAAAATTAATGTGGCTACCATATATTTGTGACATTTTATTATAAAAAACCTTCAAAGGAGATATAACAAGTTGTTACAAAAAAGAAACATTGGTATACCTAATAATTAAATGTACTGGAAAATGTGTCATTTTCTGTTCTGGATTTGCCACTGCTTTACTGTTAGTATTATCCTTCCTTGTTTAACTGGTTTCCTCTCAAACTAATTATTTATAAAAAAAAAATATTTTTCTTTCAGAAAATGATACTACAGAATTTCACCCAGTAACAGCATATTATTCCCCTCAACTCTTTTTAAAAATTAATTATTAATTGACAACAAGCTGACTTGCTCCCTCGAAAATACGCAACAGCTAATTAATGATCATTTCCAGTGAAGTCGACTGGTTAAGTTTTATTTGATCAGGTCCCAAAATAAGTCTTGAAGCATGATAATAAAAGTTAGTTGTTATTTCTTGGATCTTTTTTTTTTTCTTAATTCAGACCTAGGCTTCACATATTTTGTTCTAAAGATATGATGTGCTGATACACCATGACACAAACCACATGGTGTGAGCGACAGATGTAATGTATATAGTAAAGACCCTGGGGCAATCGTTCAATTATAGTGGGGTTTTTTTGTAAGTCCTGCAGATAAGCTTTCACATCTCTTTTGTCTTATGGTTTTGGTGTCTATAAAGTGTTGAAACAATTGGAAAACATAATGACCAAACAAACTTAGTTGGCAACATCTCTACTGATTGTCCGTTAAAGAAACAATGTATAAACTAGACCTAGTGACCTCTGAATTAAGCTTAGTCGGCAACATTTATTGATTGTCTGACAAAGAAACAATCTGTAAAGTAGATCTACTGTCCTTTGAATTTGACTTTGTTAAGGTGTTTTTTTGACAGCTTAATGGATAAGCAAATTAAAGACAAGTTAATATATAGTATTTGAGAACTTCCATGACCGATATACGGTTGCTTAGAGTACATGTCAGTCAAAGCCTTTGATGTAGCAGACATGTCCTGCAAATACACGGGTTTCAGGAACTCAGGTTTAAATCTTTGGACTAAAACTCTTCCCTCATGTTCTCAGTAAACCATGCATTATTCCTATCAGGGCTTGAAAATTCCACTTGTTCACTCATATTTACAAGTTGTGGCTGAGGAAGGACAAGTCATTTTCAAGATGCTCATTCAACTGGACAAGTGGCATTTTAAGCAGATTCGGTATCATATACAATGTAGAATACGGGACAAGTAAAAGTTTCATGTTATATGCTCTGCAGAACAAGAAGCCTAATGAATTTTTTTTTGCCCTGCCTATAATACAATTTACTCCAACCTATCTACCTGCATGTACTCTGTCAACTCACCTTGACGATGTGAAGAGAATCCCATTCACACCTCCAAAGGTGGAGAGGGACACAAATATTGGCATTATCACCCACATGAAGCTGTACAGTCGTTTTGAAAACATCTGCAAAAAAAATTAGGAAATCAAATGTGAACAAAAAACTGAATCTGTTTTAAAATCTAACAATTGGATGTTCAGGTTTACAAGTTCAGAGATATACACATTAAGTCAATTCCATGTTTCCAGGTCTTATAGTTTTGGTCCTGGACTCCCAGATTTCATAATTGTGTCTGCAACTTTTACATAATGGACTCCCAAGGTTTTGGATAACTGTGAACTTTTTCCTTCAATGGACAAAAATCATACCAAGATACATATATTGAGAATAGTGCAATATACAAAACCGTGGTATAGCGGGCACTATCAAATTTTTTTAAATAATGGTATTTTGAAAAGGAAATGAAGATATAAGACTAAGATTCACCTTGTTTTCTTTCAATCCTTATTGTTATACATTGGTATGATTTTGATCATGGGGTCCATGGTAGTACCGCATTATATCCAGAATTGTGTTACAACAGGGGAGAGCTGTACCAACATGCATCTTACCCCCTACCCCAAACCTAACAAGAAACAAAATCTGCAATGGAAAAATTGTTCTTGCACGTCACTATACACATTACATCTTCCCTTAGGCAAACACATGCTACACATCAAAATATTCAGAGCAGATCAAATATTATTTATCTGACTGTAAAATGTATACACCATTTACTTTTTTCTATTACAGTACATTCATGTACAGCAGGGGTCCTCAACCTTTTTGTGCCTACAGGCACATTTGTGAGTTTATGAGAGAGTGGAAGGCATCAACCAATTAACTTGACCCATCTTTTATTTTTTATTATTCATTATAACCTATTCCGTGGGCACACAAAAAACCTTGGCGGGCGCCATGACCCTCGAGGGCACCGCGTTGAGGACCACTGATGTACAGCATGAATATTGCTCCTAAAGGCAGAATAAGATGAGAGCAGTTTGTTCTTCTCTGGGATGGGCCAGCAACTATTTGCAAGAAGTATAATGGATATATGTAAGGGTGCAAATTTCTGTCGATCTATACAGAGAACATTAACTTGGACAGAGAACAATTAATTAGATTTATGAGGACAGGTTGCATATTAAATCGCTATGCTGCGAGGATTTTAAGGTCTGTGTTGTGAGAGGAACCGATTTTTAATTAAGCATTCGTTTATTTAACAGTCAGAGAAACTGGAAGGGAAAAGGTTAACTCAATCTTTGTATCGAAAATGTCAGAGTTGAGATTGTCCAGAATCAGTTATTTGGAAATCTAGAGGGTCAGGATGACCGCAAATTTTGGCGCCTATTTATAAAAGGCGGTAGATATATTTAATCCTGATTGGCTACGCTAAATAAGGGGCGTGTTTCCCACACGAAATTTCATAGTTTTAATATGCCACATCGCAAAATTTAGTCAGTCTAAACTCCTGCAAGAGGAAGATATTTTTGGCTCCGAGATTGAATTTGCAAGAAATTATCTCGTAAAACAATTATCCAAGGGACCGGATGTCTGGAAAGTTGACGGACACAATTCTGGCGGTAGAAGCGAGCAAGGCTTGAAAGCACAAGGTATTTGCGTCAATCTCATGTAATTCGTTGATACCAATATAATTATTTCCCTGAATTTATTTACTTATATTTGCATGAATTTATTTGAATAAATTCGTAGATCAATTTTCTTGATATGAGTATAACTGTGTTTGAGTTCATTATCTGAATTCGTACAATGATCTTCTTATATATAAGTTTGACAGATTGTTTGAATTTGTTGTCTTGAGTGTTACAGGAATCATGTATTCTAAGAATTTCATACATTACTTTAGTTGATATGAGTATGAGAATCTGTGTGAATTCACCGATCTTAGATGATTTCATGTATGATAAAAACTTAAGTGCGTATCGACTGAAATTAACGTCGTTAAGCCATGAAGTGAGATTTCATCGACGCTAAAGACATGAATGTGTGTATTCGCTGAAATTAACGTAGTTAAGCCATGTAATGAATTTCATTCATTCATTTGTATAATCGAGAACGGAACTGTTATGTCTCGTGTGATGTTAATGTGAGTCAGCGATGAAATAGCCGTTAGGAAATAGATTAATCTTATGAAACTAGGTTTGTTTGTTTATGGCCTGCCGTGTTTGGCTTGACCAGATAGCCTTTGGTATCTGTTTGACTTCCGATAGGATGATATCTGACAAAACGAGAGTGGAGTAATGATCTATCCCAGTAGGATATCTGACAGAAGATTTAGGTTGCTTCTCTGTTTATTTTGAAAGCACAAGGGGAAATAGCTCCACTGACGTAATCCACTGACTTATCCACGTACCTACATATCTACATACCTACGTATCCACCTACCCACACAAAGTTTGAGGGCCGACAGAGGCAAGAAGATAGTCAGAGTGAGAAGAAAGCGAAGGAACCAGTTGAACAGCACGGTGAACCGGAGGAAACCAGGTTATGAAGCTATACAAGGCAATGACTTTGATTGTTCACTCGATTCTATGATGAATTAATTCTATCATTTAAACAGATCGGCTATTTATATAAGTATATTTGTGTTTAAAATTCGGTGAATGATTTATTTCAAAAAGAAGTGTATCTTCCTAATGTAATGCATTATCACAGTTGTTTATGTAATTGATTAAATTGTTATATTTCATATACGGGGCTCGTGTTATTCTGTTCTATATATCTGCTCAGATCTCTATTCATTCCATCTATAAGTTTCACAATTTATATTATTCTTTACTCGATCCGGGCAATAACACCGAGGTCGATCATCCTCTAGATAACGATAACCACAACCACCACCACCCCCACGCCACAATATAGTTAAACTGAATTCATTTTTTAATGGGACCCCTATGTGACTAATTCAAATAAATGGCATTTGTTTTGTTCCAAAAGCAATATTAAGAGATACTTGGCCCATCAAACCGTTTTGATGGCCCCCTATAAAATGTTCAAATTGCCCATGGTTTTTCTTATCTTTGGATTACTAAAATAGATAAATGGGCCAATGGCCCATCATGACGGCCAACTGGTTTTCTTGGCTAGGAAGATCCCATTTAAGACCCAGATCTGCCTTTTCATACCATGATGGCAGATAAAGGTCTATGGTGTTTGCTTAAACGTAGAAAGAACAACGTGGACCCAGATCTTTCTGTGCATTATTTGACAGTAGATCTGGTTGTACGCCATTCATATTTAGGTGCACGCTATACCGAAGTAAATACGGAATGATGACGAATCATAATATATGGGATTCATGACTTTACAGTTTATACTCGCGTATAAATCTGGTCCAATTGCAAACAACACAGACCCTAATCTGCCATCACATAATGCGCTGGCAGATCGGGGTCAATGTTGTTTGTTCTACTGATTACTTTTAACAAATCGCACAGACCCAGATCTGCTGGCACATTATGCAATGATAGATCTGGGTCTATGCAGTTTGCAGTTGGATCTGACTTTTACACTAGTATATATAGTACATGCCATATTTCACAGATGGAAAATTGCAAAACAAATTGCTAATTTCTGCCAAATCACAAATAAAATGGTCCCTTATTATAAATCCCTTCTGTGTACCAGTGCCCCTCTAGTAATTCAGATATGGTCATGGATCCCAATAAAGTGGTCCCTTATTATAAATCCCTTTTCTGTACCAGTGCCTATCTTATAATTCAGATATGGTCATAATCCCATTAAGTGGTCCCTTATCATAAACCCCTTCTGTGTACCAGTGCCTCCCTTATAATTCAGATATGGTCATAATCCCATTAAAGTAGTCCCTTATCATAAATCCCTTCTGTGTACCAGTGTCTCCCTTATAATTCAGATATGGTCATAATCCCATTAAAGTGGTCCCTTATTATAAATCCCTTCTGTGTACCAGTGCCTCCCTTATAATTTAGATATGGTCATAATCCCATTAAAGTGGTCCCTTATCATAAATCCTTCTGTGTACCAGTGCCTCCCTTATCATTCAGATATAGTCATAAGTCCCGTTGTGTGCCATTGCCTCCCTTATAATTCAGATATAGTCATGGATCCCACTAAAGTGGTCCCTGATTATAAATCCCTTTTGTGTACCAGTGCCCCTCTAGAAAATTCAGATATAGTCATTAATCCCACTAAAGTGGTCCATTATTATAAATCCCTTCTGTGTACCAGTGCCTCCCTTTTAATTCAGATATGGTCATAATCCCATTAAAGTGGTCACTTATTATCAATCCCTTTTGTGTACCAGTGCCTCCCTTATAATTTAGATATGGTCATAATCCCATTAAAGTGGTCCCTTATCATAAATCCTTCTGTGTACCAGTGCCTCCCTTATCATTCAGATATAGTCATAAATCCCGTTGTGTGCCATTGCCTCCCTTATAATTCAGATATAGTCATGGATCCCACTAAAGTGGTCCCTTATTATAAATCCCTTTTGTGTACCAGTGCCCCTCTAGTAATTCAGATATGGTCATAGATTCCATTAAAGTGGCTCAATTTTATTATTGCTACTTAATTTTTTTTAAACAAAATTTTCATTCTCAGCTAATGAGAACAATTAAAATATGGTTTCACATCAATACATACACTACTTTTGTGCTTTTATGCACCATTATGACTGGTCCTTGCTGGGACATGCATCACTACAAAGTGGCCCGACTTAATATAGCGAGTACACTTTAATGCTTCTGTAAACAACATTATGTAGATATATCTATCTATCTAAGGATATATGTAGGTATGATAAGCATTAGTAAGGATCAAAGCACTTGTTCAGTTTATTGCAAATGGGGAAATTTATTAGTCAAGCAGGATTCATGTATTAAATATATCTAAGGAAAATAATTAAAATTCTCAGCTAAATAGGCTGTCTTATTATACTACAAATATTTGAGTCAACAAAACCTTGCCTTAATTAGAGGCCCAAGTGGGCCTGAGTTGACTCAGCTAGCTAACAGCTACCTAAAAACCAAATACAAAGACTATTAGCCAAGAAATCTCAGGAAGATGCTTTCTGACATTAAAGGTTTTTCTGTGTATAGTAAACAGCAGCCATATTTGATAATAGATTTGCATCATTTGTACAAAGACTATTAGCCAAGAAATCTCAGAAAGATGCTTTCTGACATTAAAAGTTTTTCTGTGTATAGTAAACAGCAGCCATATCTGATAATAGATTTGCATCATTTGTACAAAGACTATTAGCCAAGAAATCTCAGAAAAATGCTTTCTGACATTAAAGGTTTTTCTGTGTATAGTAAACAGCAGCCATATTTGATAATAGATTTGCATCATTTGTACAAAGACTATTAGCCAAGAAATC
This sequence comes from Margaritifera margaritifera, assembly GCA_029931535.1. Lineage (NCBI taxonomy): Eukaryota > Metazoa > Mollusca > Bivalvia > Unionida > Margaritiferidae > Margaritifera > Margaritifera margaritifera. The sequence continues at coordinate 2,974,805 of JAQPZY010001617.1, forward strand.
TCAGAAAGATGCTTTCTGACATTAAAGGTTTTTCTGTGTATAGTAAACAGCAGCCATATTTGATAATAGATTTGCATCATTTGTACAAAGACTATTAGCCAAGAAATCTCAGAAAGATGCTTTCTGACATTAAAGGTTTTTCTGTGTATAGTAAACAGCAGCCATATTTGATAATAGATTTGCATCATTTGTACAAAGACTATTAGCCAAGAAATCTCAGAAAGATGCTTTCTGACATTAAAGGTTTTTCTGTGTATAGTAAACAGCAGCCATATTTGATAATAGATTTGCATCATTTGTACAAAGACTATTAGCCAAGAAATCTCAGAAAGATGCTTTCTGACATTAAAGGTTTTTCTGTGTATAGTAAACAGCAGCCATATTTGATAATAGATTTGCATCATTTGTACAAAGACTATTAGCCAAGAAATCTCAGAAAGATGCTTTCTGACATTAAAGGTTTTTCTGTGTATAGTAAACAGCAGCCATATTTGATAATAGATTTGCATCATTTGTACAAAGACTATTAGCCAAGAAATCTCAGAAAGATGCTTTCTGACATTAAAGGTTTTTCTGTGTATAGTAAACAGCAGCCATATCTGATAATAGATTTGCATCATTTGTACAAAGACTATTAGCCAAGAAATCTCAGAAAGATGCTTTCTGACATTAAAGGTTTTTCTGTGTATAGTAAACAGCAGCCATATTTGATAATAGATTTGCATCATTTGTACAAAGACTATTAGCCAAGAAATCTCAGAAAGATGCTTTCTGACATTAAAGGTTTTTCTGTGTATAGTAAACAGCAGCCATATTTGATAATAGATTTGCATCATTTGTACAAAGACTATTAGCCAAGAAATCTCAGAAAGATGCTTTCTGACATTAAAGGTTTTTCTGTGTATAGTAAACAGCAGCCATATTTGATAATAGATTTGCATCATTTGTACAAAACTGAAAGTACTTTATGATCTTTTATGTAAACTTTGGTCAAATTCTGTTCAGTGTCTTTTTTTTTTAAGTCTTAGTAATTTGGTCAAATTCTGTTCAGTGTCTTTTTTTTTTTAAGTCTTAGTAATTTGGTCAAATTCTGTTCAGTGTCTTTTTTTTTTAAGTCTTAGTAATTTGGTCAAATTCTGTTCAGTATTTTTTGAGAAGTTGTTTAAGGTTTTTGTATTTTAAGTACATGTAACAGTGGCGATATCTAATGATGGATCGGCATAATTTGTATAAATTGAAAGCCCTTCATGCAAGGATGCTTTCTGTCAAATTTGGTCAAACTCTGTAAAGCAGTTTTTGAGAAGTCGCTTGAAGGTTTTTCTGTTTTTAGCAACAGCAGCAAACTAATGCCAGATTTACATCATTTGTACAATATGCAAGAACGCTTTCTGTCAAATTCTGTTCAGCGGTTTTCCAGAAAAAGACATTTAAAGGTTTAACTGGGGGGGGGGGGGGCACCCCATTGGGCGAGTGGTCAAAGGTGCTCGCCTTTACTGATCACTGACATCTCAATTCTGTCCATGTGGGTTCAAGTCTCTGGCTTGGCCAGCGTGGCTATGTGAGAAAGCTTGCCAGTAGCTTCCCTTGGGTCGGTGGTTCTTCCTGGGGTTTTCCCGGGTTCTTACTCCACCAGATATACTACCCGCCATGTATAGCCTATCATGTGCTGAAAAACGGCATTAAACCCACAAAACAACAATTATCTATTTTTTGTAACTACTGGATGGCAGATTGGCATCATAATTTACAAATTTTAAAGGCTTTTTATGTCAGGTTGCTTTGTGTCAAATGTCATCAAATTCTGTTTATTGTTGTTGTTTTTTTTAATACAAGAGGTCTTCTGAAGATTATAATAATTTTAGTAAGGCCAAAACAAAAATATGTTTGTTTCCGGTTGACTGACCGTCCCTGTTTCTCGTTGCTGACACTAGCACTTTTTCCCCACCCCACCCCCAATTTCTTTTTAAATACAAAAAAGTCACATTGTCCAGTACTTTGAAGCGCTTGAAATTTTATTTGATTTATATATAATGTTACAGGAAAAAACTACCTGCCTACCCTAATTTTAAAACCAGTGCAATAGGAAAACCACATTTTTTTTTAAAAAAATTGGCAAATGGCTGCCACGTCTGACGGCAGATCTGCATCATTTTTACAAGTCTGAAAGGCCCTAACGCCAGGATGCTTTCTGTCAAACATAGTTCAATTCTTTTTGGCAGTTTTAAAGAGGCTGTTTCAAGATTTTTCTATTTTTAGTAACAGCTGCCATATTTGAAGGTGCATTGGAATCATTCATATGAACTTGAAAGGCCTGGTCAAATTTCACTGTTCAGCAGTTCTGGAGAAGTTGTTCTGAATATTTTCTATTTTTAGTAATGGTGGCCATATCTAATACTCACTCACTCATACCTCATCATGCCTCAGGTGGCACACAAGGCTTCAACAAGAAAGTGCATGGCCAAATTTGACGGCTGGTTGAAACTGGCTCAATGGTGTTTGAGAAAAAGTTGAAAAAAACAATTGTTGATGAATGCATGATGGATGATGCATGCCAGATACATGACCACACCATAAGTCCAATTGGCCTTATATTCAGGTACATGTAAACTTTGACAGCAGTCGCCTCTATATACCACACACACACACACACACACATATATATATATATATATATATATATATATATATATATATAAAATAATCAGGTATTAAAAGACCCATTGGAACAAAACTTAAGAGCCCAGTTACCTTTATATAAGGTTTTCTATTCATATTTCGGCATGTCACATTGGTAACCATATACACTGGTATGACATACTGTACTGCAACTTGTGAAATGTAATATATGTCAGTATTGCACCTATGATCTCATGGTTAAGGGACGCAGTTATCCCGTATCCCCAAAATCTGAAGGACACACAAAATTTCAAAGACACAAATATTTGTTTGCTGTAGAAGTTATGGTTCAAAAGGTTCCACCAAAAGATGCACAGGGGTCCAAAAGTTGGGGGACACTGGGCCAAAAATTGTAGGAAAACTACATTCCCACACTCAAGGTATAACACAAAGTGGAGAGATTTTTCTCATAACAGAGCAAGATTCATTATTTACAACACATGTGAAGGCAGGGTCTACTGGATATACTTACTTGTAAGTCAGATCCAACAGCAAAGACCCAGATCTGCCATGGCATAATATGCTGGCAGATCTTGGTCTATTAAGTTTGTTAGGACTAGAACAAACAATACAGACCCTGATCTGCTGGTGCATTATGTGACAGCGGATCAGGGTATATGCTGTTTGCAGTTGAACCCAACTTATAAGCAAGTACGGACAGTAATCTAGGATTCATGACTGTTCATCATGATCGCAGTGTATTTATATAGTTCTAAAATTCAGAGCAGTAAGTTACAAGTTCATGTATATTTATCTCTTGTACTGAACTAATTACCTGTAAAATGTTCTGACATGAATAGAGAGTTGCACAGATTGGGTACTGAAAGTACATGTACATAAGTCTGATCATGTACATTAGACACCTAACTACAAAAAACATAAACACAGCTATGCCATTGCATAAAATGATGGTGTCTGATCATGTACATCAAATACCTAACTACAAAAAACAAAAACACAGCTATGCCATTGCATAAAATGATGGTGTCTGATCATGTACATCAGACACCTAACTACAAAAAACATAAACACAGCTATGCCATTGCATAAAATGATAGTAGATAAGAGTCTACACTGTGTTTTACTAATGAATTAATGCAACTGAGATGACCCAGATCTGTTGATGCATTATGTGATGGCATATCACGGTCTCTGATGTTCGCAATTGGATATGTGTTATATGCTGATAAAAATATATTATATTTCACATTGTTTAAGAAATTGCTAGGTGTCTTGCTCTTGTCAAGATTTTCATATCATATGACTGGTTTACAGGCTCAAGTTTATTGTTACCACCATATCTTGAATATTGTGAATACCTTATATTTTCATTACTCCCTTGTTCTTTAAACTAGTTTGCTGAGATACTCTATACCACCACTGCTTGTAAACAAATGCACAGATATTTTGGTTATAAAAATAACAACAACTGGTAACTAGAGCATTTCCAAAGTACAAATCATCCTCCATCCCCATCCCACCCATCAACACCTCCTCCCTCAAGGCTCATAACCCAAAATCCATTTCATATACGATATGTCTTCATACTTGACTATGTATATAAAGTTTGGTCAAACAGTTTTTTAAAAATGTCTAAGGTATTGAAGTTTTCATACAGCTGACCTTCGACCTCCCAGAACAAGGAGAGAGCAATAATAATAACCTCTATCAGGAAGTTACACGAGTGCACGAGTACTTACCTATTATACCTTTTATGCAGAATTAATAATATTTACCTGAGACCCACCTTGAATCTCCGAAAGTACACAAAGACAGAATACCTTTCTACTGAAAAAGCCTCATTAAACCCACACATATTCATGTAAGGACTTTATTTTTACAGGTGATTACAGTACAAGAGGTATTGGTAAATACACTTGCACCATTTTAGCTTCTGACAATGACCTGCAGTAAGGAGACTTTGCTCTGTGCACCTATCCTACTTCTCCTGATACTTTCATCTTAGTGAAACTCCTGCTTTATTCATTTTTAGTCAATCTGTCTGCATCCAATATGCAAATACGCAGCTTACCGTACATACTCACTTATAAGTCAAGTCCAACTGCAAACAATAAAGACCATGATCTGCTGGTGCATTATGTGTCGGCAGATCAGGGTCTATGTTGTTTGTTCTTCTTAATACTCCTAACAAACTGCATAGACTCAGATCTGCTGGTGCATTATGTGACGTCAGATCTGTATCTGTGCAGTTTGTAATTGGATTCAACTTCTATGCAAGTATAAATGTACTTGAGCTCTGTATATGTAGTTGTGATAGATAACAAAAGTTCCACATGTACATGCAAGTATAAATGTACTTGAGCTCTGTATATGTAGTTGTGATAGATAACAAAAGTTCCACATGTACATGCAAGTATAAATGTACTTGAGCTCTGTATATGTAGTTGTAATAGATAACAAAAGTTCCACATGTACATGCAAGTATAAATGTACTTGAGCTCTGTATATGTAGTTGTGATTGATAACAAAAGTTCCACATGTACATGCAAGTATAAATGTACTTGAGCTCTGTATATGTAGTTGTGATAGATAACAAAAGTTCCACATGTACATGCAAGTTCACTACATCTGGGAATTCACAAAAAAACATCCTTCTTTATTTAGTATGTTATTTATGAATTTTGAATCGGTACTTACCACAGCCACAGCAGCGCCACTAAGCACCTCCTCCCGACTGACAGTTGTGAAGTATGCCACATTGGCCAGAGTGTAGACCCCAGTTACCAAGGTGATGGATATAAATATTGCTTTTGGCAAGTTTCTGAAATAAAAATTTTTTTAAAAAATGTCAAGTAAAAAAATGAAAACAAAATGGACTGATAATGATATGGTCAGATCTCTATTCAGCATTTAGCTTGTATTCATTCTTTAATGAATATATGATGATATATGATGGGCATGTGCCTAAAATATACATGTACACCTCTCCCTCAATAATCCGTGCACAACAGGGTCCAAAATTACAGACCACAGCATAAGTGAGTTACCGGGGTACATCTGAACAATTAAGAAAGGAAGAGACATCAACAGTGAGAAGAGAGAGCAGCCAGGGGGGAGGGGGGTTTGAATGATTCAATACTTATTTTATAATCGTATTGAGTATAATGGTCAATGAACAGCCTTTTTACCTTTATTTTCAAGATAACCAAGCTTTGAAAGCATTACTCCAAGGTTTCAATACACATCACATCTACCTGTGAAAATATTGCTTATAATATCATTGTTTTTTGCATATCAATGTGAATACATTTTTGTGCTATTGTTGATTCAGAACAGAACTAGACTCTTTTTTCAAGAAGAATTTACATTTATTTAGAGAAACAACAATGTTGAAACTCAATATTTTATTGTTCTCTCAGTAAAATAATAATGCTGTGATTTCACTGAAATTCCTCCTCATCCTCATTGAGCTCAAAACTCAATCAGAGCTTAATCAGGTTCTCATGGGCGTCACTTTGACAGTCGATTGACACTTTTCGATGTTTGAATACAATAAGGCATATGAGCATCATTTGCGCAAACTTATAAGCCTTTCATGCCAGAATCCTTTTTCTTAAATTTGGTTGAATTCCATTTAGAGGTTTTTGAAACGAAGTCTTTTAAAGATTCTTCTATTTTGTTTGAACAGCAGCCATATTTGATGGCAGATAAGCACGATTTGTATAAATTGAAAGCCCTTCATGGCGATTCTTCTATTTTGTTTTAACAGCAGCCATATTTGATGGCAGATAAGCACGATTTGTATAAATTGAAAGCCCTTCATGCCGATTCTTCTATTATGTTCTAACAGCAGCCATATTTGATGGCAGATAAACACGATTTGTATAAATTGAAAGCCCTTCATGCCAGGATGCTGTGAACTTTTGTTCGATAATTTATAAGTCATTTTATGTTTTTTCTATTTTGAATGAAGGCAGCCATATGTGATGACAGATCAGCATCATTGGTGTAAAATTGAAGGCCTTCATGCCAGAATGCTTTTTGTCAAATTTGGTCAACTCTGTTCAGCTTATTTTGACAAAAAGACAATCTAAGGTTTTCTATTTTGAGTAAACATCGCCATATTTGATGAAAAAATGGCATCATATGTAAATGTTAAAAGCCTTCATGCCAGAATGCTTTCTGACAAATTTGGTAAAAACCTGTTGAGTGGATTTTAAGAAGTCATTTGAAGATCTTCTGTTTTTAGTAGCAGCTGGCATATTTGATGGCAGATCAGCATCACATGTGCAGACTTAAAAGGTTTTCAAACCAGGATGCTCTCTGCCAAGTTTGGTTGAAATTGGTACAGTGGTTTCTGAGAATGTTGAAAATAGCATTATTTGACAGATGATTGATGCATGCCAGGAACTGGACCATACTATATGCTTACATGTACCTGGCCTCACAGCCAACAAGCTAAAATTTATTAAGCTCCTTTGGAAAGTACCTTTCAGATGAGGATGGGGCCATGTAAAATTCAAAGACGCCCTGTTTTCATGAAACAGGACTGCCCCACCATGATGCAAGAGAAAATGATCTAAATGCACAACTTTCCCAGATGAACAAATAGATGGATGGACAAGGGTAAACTATGTGCCTCAACCACGAGACATAAAATTTACCGAGCCTTACTGGCTGAAATTACAATATTATTTTAGTCAGAATTATATGAGAACTCAACATATGGTTATTACCCTTTTGTCCCTTTATTTAGTGAACCTGAATTGTGAACCCTTGAGGGTTGATTTTTACCTAGTGTCCCACGCTTCACCTCTCCCAGCTGCAGAGTTCTTTACTTGAAAGGGCTATACATGAATACATGAACTGTTATTGCCCTTGGCTTTGTGAACAACCTGAATTAATTTTTCCATGGTGTACAAGGTTACTCACCTCCCTCAGCTGACAAGTCATTCACCTGAAAGGGCGATACAGTATTTCAAGTACAATTTCCTATCTACTGTCCTTACTTGCTTAAAAGTCGAGCCAAACTGCAAACTACACAGACCCAGATCTGCCATTGCATAATGCACCGGCAGATCTGAGTCTACTCAGTTTGTTTGGAGCAATCAGTAGAACAAACAACATAAACCCTGATCTGCTGGCGCATTATGTAATGGCACAGTCTATGTTGTTTGCAGCTGAACTTGACTTATAAGCAAGTATAGACAGTGTATGTAAGGAGAGGGGGGAGGTGATGCCATTTTTGCCCAAACAACTGCTGGTCTTGTATTAGACATTATGCACCACATGTAAAACAAGCAGGACAAAGTAAAAGATTTAAAGCCCATAAAATCTCAGCAATAATTTCGACTAGAAAAGGTTCCTCCTCGGAGTGTCCAACAATCCTTGTGCTAGGTCTGGGCTAACATAACCCAGTGATATCGTGACTTGTTTAACAGTTTTTCAAAGACAAAGCTATAAATATATTTCACAAAGGAGAAAAACTCTTTACTGGGTTCCTACACTTTTGGAAACCAAAAGTTACTGGTCTTTTATAGTTTTTTCCTGGATGAAATTGTTTTTTCAAGGTTTACTTATTGTAATACTGAACAGAAGAACCAAGAATACTTTGGCACAGAAAATGTGCATTTTAAAAATAAAATCTGCCGCTATTTTGAGACTCTTTTCTAACATGTCTCTCCCATCCCCACCACGATAATTAATGTCACTCTGAGACACTGGTACTGAACTTGACAGAAGGAAATTAACATAGTATAATTTTGACATTTGTACAAAAGTGGAGCCAGGAAGCTAAAATCTTGGACCAAAACTAAAGAGATATGTGTCTGTAAAACCATTGCAGACCCAGTAGTCTAAGTAAAATAAAAAAAGTTTAGATAAACTGCTTAAACGGCATGAAAATCTAATCAAGTTATCTACTGTCTATACTCACGTATAAGCCGATACCAACTGCAAACTGCATAGTTCCATATCTGCTGGCACATAATGCGCCAGCAGTTCAGGGTCTATGTTGTTTGCATTTGGACCCGGCTTATACACGCGTATATACGGTACATTAATCTACAAACGTGATTGCCAAATTTTATTTCTCTACCTTAAAATGGTTTTTGCTAAATTGTGCTAACAAGGTTTTTGTCAAAAAAGCCCAAGTTCAAAAAGTTCAAATAAAAAAACGGAACAATTGCTGTAATGGCCTGAAAATCTAAACAAACAACCTGCATATATGCATACAAAGTTGAACAGGAAAGGCAAATGTTATATAGCTTTTAAGTTAACTTTTGTTTTCACTTTACTTCACAACTAGAAACATGCTTGGAAATCACGATTTTGCTTCCTTGGAAATTAACAGATACTTTCCATGAAACCTTACAGCAAAGTTTAACAACTTCATACATGGTTTGAAACTGGACCCATATTTCTTCCAAGCACCCATGCTCATGCAGTACACTTTCACCACCTTATTTTGACATAACTGACATTATGTGTGTTTTTCCTGTTACTGGATGAGAGAATCATTTAGACACCTACCTTAGAGGTCATTTGTTTCTTAGAGGTCATTTTTTTCTTAGAGGTCATTTGTGCAGATTCCAAAATATATGTGATTTAGTTCACTGGACATGGTGCCACCCAAGAGTTGCCTACATAACTTTATACAGCAACTAACTTAAGAGTTCTGTAACTTCTGAACATTCCAGTAATTGAACCCAGCAGACAAAATTTGCGATTAGTTAAATTAGGATTTTTTAGTGTAATTTTTTGTGCAACTGATCTATCTTTCTGAAACTTCCCCACTTTTCCCCCGACTCTTGACCTATTTTTGCAAAAATACAGGGATTTTCCCTGTCGAAAATAAACTTATTCTCATTCCCAGCTTTTTCACATTTTCCTGGTAGAGTGTGAACCCTGCTTTTAATGATCAATAACAAAGATTAGGAAAGGTCTCAAACCAAAAAATGACTGCTTTTCCTAGCACTCCAGCAAGCATGCATCTGAGCTGTCACAGCCTCATAGTAGTTATTGTCTTGCAGATATAGGGGTCACTTTGTGAGAACTGCTTTTATCCCCCTCCTCCTCTTCACACCAGGTTCAAATCTGTGTCCACCTTTTATGACAACATTTTTCTAATAATGCTTCAAGTTTTCACACAGAGACAGTGTGTTCTGTACAGGTCTTGTAATGGCCACTCAACACAGTGACATTACTTCTTTTTGCATGGTACCAACTTTTGTGGATTTTGTGGTTGCTAGCAACAACAAATTTATATACTCAACTTAATGTCTTTGGCAAAAATGTGTTCCATTCCAATCAAAGGCACATCCAAAATTTCAGTCATTTCTTCTACAACAAGAAAATATTATCCCCACACAAATAAATTAATGTACAGTATTAAAGTTTGCCTTTCACAACAGTGACATGTCAAAATTGTTTCATCCAATCAGCTACATTAGTTAATTAATGTTCTACTAAGATGGATCCTTATTGTGAAGTTGGCAAACTTGTGACATTTTTCTATCAGATTACAAATGAAAAAGAAGTTACGGCAGAAAGACGTGAAAAACCTTATTTTGACAGAGTTTACCTTAACATATATACAAAAAAAATCACAGTTAAGTGGTTTCTAATTAAATTTTTGCAAAGAAGATCTGATAGACAATGCATCATTTATGGAGGCACTGTTGTTGCACTTAAATCGTATCCTCCGATTCTTCATCAGAGCACCAGTATTCTTTCGTCCATGATCAGGTATCCCAGAACTCTAAATCAGAATGTAAGCAATTTGGAAATTTATTCTCTGGTTTGGAATGAATTGTGTTGTTTTAAAAAAAATTCAATGGGGATATTTTGTGAATACCACAAAACACAAACTTACAATACCAGACAGAGTCTAAATAATCAAAACTTTAACTAATTATGCCTTTCTGTTAAATAGCTTAGTGACAGGCTAATTCAGAGTGTGTGCAACTATATCGTTCTATCTGAGCGCATGTTCTCACAGTAAAGTGCTATCATTTCAAATGTGCATAAGACACCTGGAACTTGTAAAGATAGCATAGTTGATATTGACTTAATGCGCCGTCATAAAAACATGGGCCGTGCATATGACAGGAGCAAAACGCTAACAACTTTGGAATGCACTAAAAATCTCTACATGCATTTTTAGTCAATTTGCGTAAAATCTGCAAATAGGCTGCTTCTGACTCGCATCAAATGCACAGAACTCTTCTGATCAATAACTACCATATACATTACGTTCAATGACCAAATTTATGAATGAAGAATGAATGAAGAATGAATGAAGAATGAATGAAGAATAGTCTTCTGCAATGTCTTGACCTCCTGATGAAAGGGAACTAGTAACATGATGATAAGGTTTGCCCATACCTAGAATGAAGATAACTAGTCCAAACTGGCTACATTAAATTTATGTCAAGGTCAACATTTTTCTTTATATTCCACTACATGTACCGGTATTCTAAAATTTTCTAAAATTTCAAAATGCACACAACAGAAATTCTAGATCTACACTGTATCAGTAACAGATAGATGGTGAATTCTATCTGATTTTCTATTGTGTTTGAAATTAAAAAACCTTTTATAAACATGTACAAGTTGGGTGCAACTACAAATAACATAGACTTTAATCCACCATCACCAATGTTGCATACAGGATCCCAAGGGCAGGGGACACTGTGTTCACCTGCCTTCCAAATCTGGGTGACACACACCATTTTAGAGGGACAAATGAAAATAATAGTACATAATGCTCTAACAGTGCTATAAAAATGAGATAATATGTCAAATGCAAATTATATAAAAAATGCATCTCTATCATATAATATCGTGTTGTTCTTCAGTAATACTGACAAGGTCTTTTCTCGCAGGAAAATTAGGTCATATGACTATAGACGACTTAAATGGAGTTAGGAAAAAAAAAAGAGAAGTAAAAATAAACGTTTTGGAGTCACCAAGCAAATTTTTTTAACATGAAACCAGAAACATGCATATCATTTTTTCTTAGGCCTAATCTAAGTTGACTCTGATTTTAGGGTTTTGAGCTTCAGCAAGTTTCTCACTCGAAACATTTTTTCAATACATAATCAGATCTGGGTTTGTGCTGTTTGCGGTTACAGTAGGTTTACAAAAGACACAAATAATTAAGGTATACAATATATGACCTGATTTTGTGCCAGTAGTTTCCTAAGTATGATAATATTATATTTCATATATAATGGAAGTCATCTAATAGTACTGATAAGTATTGTTGTACTTATCAAATTTATGACTATCATTTCAGCTGGTCAATGTCCTAAGTTCCAACTGCATGGAGTTTTTGTATTTCAATGTCTTGTGGACAACCATGTATGAAAAATATCCAGTTCCTGTATAAAGTTAATAAAGGTTGTATGATGTATACCATCACTAAAACAAAAAGCACAAAGTGGGCCTGTATCACTCACCTAACAAAATGTGAGGGTGAAATAGATGCACATAAGACCATGTACCAACATTCCATTTCCTATAACACAGGCTTGATAAATGATGAGACAGTAGATCAGTATTGTTTTATAACAAAAAATTGTTTAATATATGAATTAGTATATTCTCTATTAACTCATTAACCCCGGGAGATTTTTTTCATTTTTGCGTGAAATGGGGGTAGGCAATGCATTTTTGGGGTTACTTCTGAATGCAGCAAAATACATCTGCTTCAGAAAGTTTCTCGCTTAGCCGGATGCTTAGGTGTATCAGAAACATTGTTTTTGATTGGTTATTATTCTCGCACATGTGCAGAAGGGTAACAGTTAAACTTTTTTTTTTGTTTTTTTTTTTTCTTCGTAATGGAGCCCTGATTTTTGTGTCCTGGCCTCTTTTTACTCTAAATCTCAAACTTATCCTACTTTTTGCAAAGGTTCATCTGTCTGTGTGCAGTTCAGACTGGTCTGCTTTAGATCTAAGGCCAAAAAGTCTAAAATCCGGACACAAACTCCGGTTCCGAAACTGGCAATTTTTGACCTAAAAAAAATCAGGTCTCAAAAAATGCATTTTTTTCGCTGTACTTTTTAATGCCAGTAGAAAGTTGACATTATTTGGTATCATTGTAGAGCTACATCTGTCTACTTTCCTGCAAATCCATCCACTTTAGTGTATCTTAAATGATGTTGATGTTACAGAGCTTGGAAGTAGGGTACAACCTCATGACGCGTAAACATGGTGCTAGGGGTTAATGAGTTAATTCCGATTGTCAAACTGAAGAACTATGAAGTATTCCGAGTGGTCAAAACTAAATAAGAAAATGACCCAAAAAAATATAGAACAGACAAGACATGAATATTTCTAGAAATGATGTTTGCTCAAAAACACAATGTCAGAAAAAAAAGGAGTTGGTTGGATTTTAGAAGATTCTGCCAAGTTACAGGAAACAGAATATCTTTTACTTGAACTGAGCTCCCTTGTGATTAAAACACATGGTACTGCAAAAATTGATGCCACTCACCTAAGATACACAGCCTGGAAAAATGAAATGGTTGATTAAATGGCTGATGCCCAATAGTGTTACTTCATCTACTAAACGTGACATCACAGAATTAAGCTGATAGAAGGTATACAGTCCTACCCACTTATATCGACATCACTTATGTCGACAAGCCACCTATGTCAACAAAAAAGCAAAGTCCCAGTCCCTTGGTCTACTATTACTACCATATTTGTCATGCTTATGTCGATATCGAGATAAAAAAATAAACGTACATGTCGACAGAAGCCCTTGGTCCCAGCTTGAACAAATCCTTTGTTTCTAATCATTTATGTCGACAAGCTGCCAGGTCCGACCCATACTTTGTTCAACAATTAGTTGATCTTGCCGCCAAGCTTTAATTTTGCAGCCGAATCATTTATGTCGACAAGCGACCAGTTCCGACCTGTACTTTGTTCAACAATTAGTTGATCTTGCCGCCAGGCTTTAATGTCTCGGTGGATTAAAAAACTGGCTTTTGTTTGGTCCTATAAAGCTGGCCTCTTGCGGCGACTTAAATAACACATGTACCCTTCATCAAAGCAAGCCGGTTACAATGTTCAATAAAAACAATCCACCCTTCATTAAAAAAAATCATCACCAAACTTGAATAAAAGTAATGAAATCTGATCAATTGTTGCATTTTCCAAAGTGATCGGTGATTAAAACAAGTTTATTGTGCTGTGAAAGTTTCCTTTTTAACTTTATGTTTATGATGGCTACCAACGGCAGCGTAAAACGCAGATTAAATTTACAGTATGTGGAAACTAAATATATGGCTGTTAAGGAAGTTGAAGGTGGGGCATCTCGCAAAGATGTCTGCGAAAACTTTCACTTAAACATAACACCCTGTCAGGATGGATGATAAACCAACAAGTTGTTCTCCACCTTATTTTTTTTTTTACTGGTAGCGGACCAGTAAAAAAAAAAAAAACAAAAGGAGGAGATGGATGAAAGCTGCTGAATCTATAAAGAAAGGCTATGTTGAAGGTAAATTAAGCATATCAGCCGCATATATCTTGTTCAAATTTATGTACTTTTCACGATGACTTCTGTAAATAAATACATGTTTTAATTTCCCTGTGAATAGCCCCATCCCCTTGGTAGCCTCAGTAAGATGGGAACATGTATTGTTTCAGGCTGACCAAAATCTAGGCCAATTTAAGTATATGTACATGTACTTTGTAGCATGTAAATAACAACTATGCAACCATGTGCTACTGGCGACAATGATTGTCGTAGTGAATTATGTAGACGTGTTAGATCAAATGAGGACAACCATTTTTTATAAATGTGTTTCCTATCAGGATGCGACCGATGCATACATTTTCTAACATGAGACCCGTACACGAATTCATGGATTTTTCATATACATGCACTTAACGCATTGTGGATTTTATTACACAAAGGTAACCAAAATGTAATTTGTCAATACAGAAGTGTATTTCACACTGGTTTTGTCTTCATGTACTCAAAATTTTGATTGTTTGTTTTCTCAAAGTGTAAATCCTGCTCACTGATGACAGGTCACCCACGCCCCCCAAAACTTATCTCGACATCCGCTTATGTCGACAATATTTCCTCGGGCCCGAGGATGTCGACATAAACGGGTAGGACTGTACAATGTTTTTTTCTCTCTAAAGCAAGATGGACAAATTAAGCTCCTGGAGCTTTTTCTTCTCAAAGATCCAAAAGAGGACCTTCACTACCATGCAATTTATTTACACTTCTTCACGTAAATTCTTCGCAAGTCTACACAAAACAATTCTATTTAACAGTGTAAAACACAAACTCTACATCATATAAGAGTCTATGCCATACTTTGTACTTGTGATGAGAAGTCAAGAGCCCAGTCTCAGATCTGCAGAAGTACCATATATACTCGCGTATAAACCAGATCCTAATGCAAACAACATAGACCCTGATCTGCCATCGCATAATGCGCGAGCACATCAGGGTCTATGTTGTTTGTTCTACTGATTAGTCCTTACAAACTGCATAGACCCAGATCTGCCGGCACTTTATGCGATGGCAGATCCGGGTTTATGCAGTTTGCAGTTGGTATTGGCTTATACATGAGTAAGTACGGTAGTGTAGATGCTTCGTAATTGGATGCATGTTTCACATATACAAAAACAATGGTGCTAAAATCTCCATTCCTGGCTCAGAAGTTCTGGAGTCGTACAACTCTTTAAATCATTTAAATTCCAGCTTTATTAGATCCATTGCAGACTCGGGGATGTAGAATAGGCCTGATGCATGTCATATGAGGCAATTATTAGAGGCATGTGGTATGAGGCAATTATTAGAGGCATGTTCTATGAGGCAATTATTAAAGGCATGTTCTATGAGGCAATTATTAGAGGCATGTTGTATGAGGCAATTATTAAAGGCATGTTGTATGAGGCAATTATTAGAGGCATTGTTGTATGAGGCAATTGCTAAAGGCATGTCGTATGAGGCAATTATTAGAGGCATGTCGTATGAGGCAATTATTAAAGGCATGTTGTATGAGGCAATTATTAAAGGCATGTCGTATGAGGCAATTATTAAAGGCATGTTGTATGAGGCAATTATTAAAGGCATGTCGTATGAGGCAATTATTAAAGGCATGTATGAGGCAATTATTAGAGGCATGTTGTATGAGGCAATTATTAAAGGCATGTTGTATGAGGCAATTATTAGAGGCATGTTGTATGAGGCAATTATTAAAGGCATGTTCTATGAGGCAATTATTAGAGGCATGTCGTAGGAGGCAATTATTAGAGGCATGTCGTATGAGGCAATTATTAGAGGCATGTCGTATGAGGCAATTATTAGAGGCATGTCGTATGAGGCAATTATTAGAGGCATGTTGTATGAGGCAATTATTAAAGGCATGTCATACGAGGCAATTATTAGAGGCATGTTGTATGAGGCAATTATTAAAGGCATGTCGTACGAGGCAATTATTAGAGGCATGTCGTATGAGACAATTATTAGAGGCATGTCATATGAGGCAATTATTAAAGGCATGTTGTATGAGGCAATTATTAAAGACATGTTGTATGAGGCAATTATTAGAGGCATATTGTATGAGGCAATTATTAGAGGCATGTCATATGAGGCAATTATTAGAGGCATGTCGTATGAGGCAATTATTAGAGGCATGTCATATGAGGCAATT
Organism: Margaritifera margaritifera; assembly: GCA_029931535.1. NCBI lineage: Eukaryota > Metazoa > Mollusca > Bivalvia > Unionida > Margaritiferidae > Margaritifera > Margaritifera margaritifera. The sequence continues at coordinate 2,991,124 of JAQPZY010001617.1, forward strand.
ATTAAAGGCATGTTGTATGAGGCAATTATTAGAGGCATGTCGTATGAGGCAATTATTAGAGGCAAGCAACATGGTGGCTCAGTGATTAGTGTGGCAGACTCTCAACCAAATGGGTGCAAGTTAAAAATCGACCATCAGATCAGTCTGTGTTGGCTAATGTTGTGTGTCCTTGCACAATGCACTTGCATGTCCTTGCACAAATTACTTCAATTGATTTGGCACTAAATAACCTATTTGTGTTGCTGTGCCATAAAAACCCAAACCAAACCAGATTTAATATGGAATCAAATATAAGCAATTGATTAAAATGTGCAATTAATTATACATATACTGATCTGCTACCTCACAACTAAGATACTGATAACAATAGCTAAACAAACATGTAAACAAGAGTACAGAAATAGTTTGTGCCAAATTACACCCATTTGCAAGGCAACCCACCTCACCTTGACCCAATTATAACTACCTGTACATACATCATTAGCTAATAAACATGTAAACATGAGTACATGTACAGTTTGTTCCAAATAAGACCTATCTGGAAGGCAACCAAACTTAACCTAATTAGAACTACATACCGTATATACTCGCGTATAAGCTGATACCAACTGCAAACTGTATAGACCCAGATCTGCCGGAGCATAATGCGCCGGCAGATCTGGGTCTATGCAGTTTGTAACAACTAATCAGTAGAACAAACAACATAGACTCTCATCTGCCGGTGCATTATGTGATGGCAGATCAGGGTCTCTGTTGTTTGCATTTGGACCTAGCTTATACGTGAGTATATACGGTAATATAACAACACATCCTATTATTGAAAGATTAATGTGAATTTAATTAAAATTTGAATAACACCTTGATATGCACTCAGGTGTAATATTTCACATTATGAAAACAGTATCAAGCAAAATGGCATTGTACTTTTGAATAATGATATACAAGATCATATAAAAATTTCCAAATTAATATCATCTGTGCATGCAATATTTCCCATGCAGAGCACAGAACGATAAACATGATGTCACACAAGAGCTAAAGATTTTTTTTATCAACATGCACGATCACCAACTACAGCAATCAGAATAATCAAGAGAATTACACAATACAAGGTATAGTGGGTTCATGGTATTTATATAGTGCATGCACACTGTTTTTGTTGTACTGGTTTTGGATCAGGTCTGTTACACCAAAATGGGTAGAAAATCATGCAAATCATTTTGACTGTCAAAACAAGGACAACCAGATATTCAAAGCATACATAACAGCTGCATCCCTAATTATAATGTCAATGACAGATGTGCTCTTTAAATTTACCATATATACTTGTGTATAAGTCTATACCAACTGCAAACTGCACAGACCTAGATCTGCTGTCGCATAATGCGCCGGCAGATCAGGGTTTATGTTTTTTGCATTTGGACCCGAATTATATGCGAAATATACGGTAATGTTACTGTATGACCATCATGAACGTACTGTACTGATGAATGGTCGTAAACAAGGCATGAAACTTTCCCATACTATTAAACCAGAGATTTTTTCTTTTTCAGCCAAGAAAATTGCAATCTATGATGTACTTACCAACAGTCTTTCTATCAGTATAAATTTACTTTGCATGGCTAAATAAATTTACGCCTACATACCATTGTATTGTCACTGACAGTACATTTGATCCGATAAAATTTCAATGAACAGATGCTGATGAAAATGTACCAAAGATGGAAAGCATAATTCATCTTCACTTTATGTCACATGATGCTGCATTATCCTTTTTTAAATAAAGGTGTGACTTCTTCTGATGTGGCGTCTTGCAATTTCACTTCATTTTTTCTCATCTACCATATGCATATATATCACATACATTCCCTGATATTCTGTACACTGGCCCCTTGATTCAACATGGGGAGTCACATGGTCAGAAATAAAATTACTGCTTAATAACTGCGTCAAAATTATATATTCTTTTATGTATGGAATTACATGTATTGCCTTATGGTGAAAACAACTTTGATAATTCTAAAGGTTTATTTCCTGTAAATATAGTTCATTCTTAAATCTATATTGCTGGTTTTCTAAAACAGAAAACAACAGAATAAAAGATCATTAGAGTGAAACAGACATGGAAAATCATTTTGAAATTAACTATTTTTTCCTCTGCTTACATTTATGTAAATTAGTACAAACATGGAAAGTACACCTCTCCTGATGAAAATTGGTGGGGCAGGGTTGGAGAAGGGATGAAGGGAGGTGCTACTCATACCACCCGACAAGTTTGTTCCAACCAACCAACCAACCATCTCATTTGTCTGGAACAGACTTGTAATGTGATGAACTGAAAGTTTTTCACTATACACAATACGGATGTAACGATCAAGATGACACTTGTATCTTAATATACCAACACTGTGACAATTCTGGACTTTTCAAAGAACTAGTGAAGATATTGTCGAAAAACAAAGAAGAAATGGTCATAAAACAGACGATTCAGATTAGTACATAAAAGTATATTTTGGTATCTTATTTCCATTTTTAATCACTTCAATCTTCTAAACAAATTTCAGATCTGAGTAATGTCCATCATGAGAATATTAGAATTTTAGTCTTAATCAAATACCGTCTATATTCACATATAAGCCGATACGAACTGCAAACTGCATATACTCAGATCTGCCGTCGCATAATGCGCCGGCGGATCTGGGTCTATTCAGTTTGTAAGGACTAATCAGTAGAACAAACAACACAGACCCTGATCTGCCGGCGCATTATGCGACAGCAGATCAGGGTCTATGTTGTTTGCATCTGGACCCAAATTATACACGAGTATATACAGTAGGATGAGAAATGGAGTCAGAGAAGGGGTGGTTTTACAGCTAGTGACAACTTCTGAGTGGTTAGAGTTTTTAATGCATGAATAATTACTGATTCACGATGCTGTATTTTTGAATGTTATCTAAATTACCAACAGGTCTTAATGTTCTGTACATGGGCAAAACATTATGAAATTCCATTGAAAGCCTTACCGCCATTTATACAATTTTTGCAATATTAAAAATTAATTACTTTTCTTGCTGTCCAGATAAATTTGTGTCCAAATAAAATGAATCATTTTTTATGAACATCTTGTCAGGAAAATTAATCTCTTTATTGTGTACTGTTGCACCTAGCATGTTCAATGCTGGTCAGAAGTGAACTAGGTAAACTAGATTGCAATTTTATCACTGCCTGCAAATAAAGAACACTTACATGATGTTTTGGCATTTTCTTTTATAGAATACTGGGTGTAGTTCTGGTGTTAGTTTTTCTTTCTGTTTGTGCAGATATATTGCCATTTGATATAGGTGTGCACAAATGAATAGTTGTGTTTCGAAGGAAGTTATCTTTTAGGACAAGTAACAGCCCACTTTTCGAACATGCACCCGAGATCCGATGGGCCTCAGTTCTGAAAATTTGATGGTCTCTACTTAGAAAAAGAAAAATAGCTTGGTTCTTAATGTAGTAATGTCAACATTCGCTTACAAGTCAGATCAACTGCAAACTGCACAGACCCATATCTACCATTGCATAATGTGCCGGCAGATCTGGGTCTGTGCAGTTTGTTAGGAGTAATCAGTAGAACAAACAATATAGATCCTGATCTGTCGGCACATTATGCAATTGCAGATCAGGGTCTCTGTTGTTTGCAGCTAGATCAAACTTTTTATTTAAATATATACGGTATGTATTGAACGTAAAATTATTTTGGACATCCACATACCCCATTACATGACAAGAATTTTTTTAGATAAACCAACAGAATGGTGAGAAAACGGTAATCCCTTAGAGAAATAAAAATCTGGGGATTAAGTACCTGTTAGTTTCTGGCACTCTCAGCCAGTAAAAAATTTAAATAAAAGCTGGAAGGGCCAGGGAAACTTTGGCTATAAGTAACATCATCAAGACAGTTTCAAGATCTGGTGGTCATCTATTCAATCACCTATTTTTGAGTATTGGTTAAATACACCTCAGTTTATGTTCAAATTTAATTTTTTTTCCTGTCAGTTTAAAAAACATACTTGGTGCTCAGAAAACTGGAGGATCTGGAAATTGGAATTATTAACGGTACCATATATTCTCGTGTATAAGTCTGATCCAACTGCAAACGCACAGATCTACCATCGCATAATGTGCCAACAGATCTAAATTTATTCAGTTTGCTAGAAGTAATCAGTAGAATAAACATCACAGACACTGATCTGCCAGAATAGTATGCACTAGACTCAACTTGTATGCGAATGTATTTTGTATATCCAATATCTGAGGCAAAAACACACTGCCATTTTCTTGATTTGCAAAAGTGCAACATATTTCTTAACTCATTAACCCCAGGGTTTTTTTTTTCATTTTCGCGTGAAATGGGGGGTAGGAAACGCATTTTTGGGGTTACTTCTGAATGCAGCAAAACACATCTGTTTAAAAAAGTTTTTCGTTTAGCCGGATGCTTAGGTGTATCATGTATCAGAAACATTGTTTTTGATTGGCTATTACTCTCGCACATGTGCAGAATTGTAAAAGTTGGACTCCTTTTATTTTTTTATTTTTTTCGTATTGGACACCCGATTTTTTTGTCCTGGCCCCTTTTTACTCCAAATCTCAAACTTATCCTACTTTTTGCAAAAGTTCATCTGTCTGTGTGCAGTTCGGACCGGTCTGCTTTAGATATAAGGCCAAAAAGTCTAAAATCCAGACACAAACTCTGGTTCCAAAACTGGCAATTTTGACCTAAAAAAAATTAGGTCTCAAAAAATGCATTTCTTTTAGAAAGTCGATATTAGTTGGTATCAATGTAGAGCTACATCTGTCTACTTTCCTGCAATAGCATCCACTTTAGTGTATCTTAAATGATGTTGTCATTACGGAGCTCGGAAGTAGGGTACAATCTCATGATGCGTAAATGTGGCGCTAGGGGTTAATGAGTTAATTTATGATTTACTAGTCATTTCTACATTTATCCTATCACCCCCACCAGCACCATTTGTAAGTAGTGATAAGTATGCCATTGCTTCCAAATAGGCAAGTCGTTTTCTTTTGTAAATGAAAATGTACACTGAAATGATTTTTTACCACTAAGGACATGGTGCATATCCAAACAATACGGTAAGGAAAGTAGATTAAAACTGTATTAAACAAACTGCTCCCAGGTCATCCCTTAGTTTAGAACACAAGGTTTCACTGAATCAAACTTGAAATATTCACAGCTTGTGCATGTTTCTGCATAAACCTTGCAGCTGTGAAAAAGAAACTGTTTTTATTATAATCTGTTAATTTAGCATCCGACTTGAAAAATTAGTGTCTACAGCTAACGGGGTTCATACGCTTCCACTCAAGGACTTTCCAGGGCCTTAAAAAATTTCCAGGACCTCAAGAGTCAAATAAAGAAAATATAGAGTGAAATCATATAAGGAATGATCAGCAACACAAACCAAAGCTAAAACACTGGAGATCAGCAATACAACAGAGCAAAAGCGCTGATAGTTCAGGTACCATACGGCAAAAAAAATCTAAAATCTAATTTTAGCGGAAGCAAAAACAATTTTCAAGGACTTTTAAACAATTTTTTAAAATGACAAAATCCAGTACTTTCAAGGTTTTCAAAGAAGCATATGAACTCCGAGCTAAAATATCTGTCTAGCTGGGATTCATCACGTCGTAACATTTTTAATCTCTATTTTGTATGTCTTACGTACATTAGTCTGAAGTAATGCAACACAGTTTTCCCTGAGGACTCTTGGTTAGTTAGTTTTGAGCAATTATATCATGACCCACATACCATATATACTCACTTATAAGTCAGATCCAACTCCAAACTGCATAGACCCAGATCTGCTGTCCCATAATGCACTGACAGATTTATTTGGGTCCATGCAATTTGTATGCTGTAAGAATAATCAGTAGAACATAGACCCTATTCTGCCGGTGCATTATGTGACAACAGATAAGGGTCTATGTTGTTTGCAGTTGCATCAGACTTATAAATGAGTATGTACAGAAGGTTATTTATTACACACATCTTGGTGAAGTTAATTGAAATCAATGAAATCTTTTATCAACCAAATGTTTTCACAGATGTCACCCTAAAATCAATGAATTCTCTAGACTACAATAAACCTGATCAATGGACTATTTCTGATATGTTATGAGATGAAATCAGGCAATATGAGAATAAGCAAAAATCAGAAACAATAACCCAAATCCCCTTTATATACCATACTCAAGCAAAATTTTCATAAAGTTTTTATTTACAAAAAAAGATGAAAATAGCTGAAATTTTGCAATCTGAACGTCACAAAAATACAAATTTCAGCCCATTAAATTTTATTTGCAAAAGGTCCATTAAGATAAAATTGTTTATACCTTGTGTAGAATTTTAACATCTTTACATGCCAACTTTTATCATGTAGTCCGTGATGTTTATGATTTTTGAAGACTTTATTTTCCAATGATTTTTTGTAATTCTTTATATTTACATTTTGAGTTTTAACTTTAATCGACACCATTTAGCCAGTGTTGTGCTGATAAACCCTACAACTAATCAAGACAAGAATTACAAAGTTTGGCTTTTAATTCCTGGTTTTAAACTAATCGTATTTTTTAAAACTCAATGGAGTATGTTTTGAACAATACAAAACACAAACTTGTATTCCAGACTTAGTCTTAATCATCAGGATGTTAATCACACCTTTGAGAATGCATCAAAACATCTTAGTGACAAAGACTAGTTCTGGGTACATTTGATTATATGGCTCCATCTGAGTGTGTTCTCGCTGTGTTCAAGTGCTACTACATCAAATGTGCACAAAACATTAGGATTTTGTTCTGAGAGTATAATGTATATGTGCTGATCAAATGCACCACCATAAAAAATGGACTGTTCATTGCGCTGGCAACCTTGGATTAAATGCTTAAAATTAAATTGTTTTAGGATCTTTGGTATATATGTATGTATTTATTATTTATTATTGCAGTTCAAAGTTTAGAAGAGAGAATGCTAATATAGGAAAACTTCTTAAAACACATGCTGAAGACCAAAATTTTCTGTCAGACATTTTGGTTGCAGTGAGTTTTCAAGGCTGTAGGCAACAGAACACTTTATGCCAGGATTAAGCAAATCACTCAAGTGATACAGAGCATCTGAATGACTGATATCTGAGTCATCCATGGTTTATTTTTTATTTTTTTAAAAACAGGAATTTGCACTTTGCACATTTTATATTATTCAAAGTTCAAAGACATTCCAAGTAAATATTAAAAGAACCAGGATTTGTTTTACAAAGTTTAATCAAAGCCATATGAGATCGACCACGAGTCCTTACCGGCACCTTTCTTAAACTATTATAGTTGAGTGTAAATAATCAAACACCAGCATTTTTCTGTATTAATTATGCTCTTTAGCTGTATTTTTTAGTAACATGCATGACACATGTGAATAAAGTCAGCTATACATATTATTCGCAAAGTAATAACTTGGAAAAGTTAGCCTTGGTTGACTTAACACTTTATTTAAGATTGTCTAAGGCGATCGCCTTTAAAGATCACTCATACATCTCACCTCTGTCGCGTGAATTCAAGTCTCAGCTTGACTGGGCATGTGAGAAAACTTGCCAATAGCTTCCCATGGGTTGGTGGTTCTTTCCAAGGTCTTCCTGGGTTCTACTCCACCAAATATACTGGCCGCCATATATAGCATATCATGTGCCGAAAAATGGCATTAAACCCCACCAGCCACAGCCAGTCATATTTCCGTCAAGGAAAACCATGATCATGGATCCCATAAATGTTGGATCAATCAATAAGCAAGGGGGTGTTCCGGTTACAACGAACATGCTATAATTTGTTCTTGGCCTTGCCACTTACTGGGACAACTATTATATTGGAAAGTACTAAAATTGAAGGTATGTGCAATTCATTTCCAAACTGGATTTATGGTTTTCAATAAAAATAGAAAAAAACTCTGGTATAAAGTTCACACTGAGTGTACCAGAAACATGGACATATATGGTTTAATGACACATCAGCACAATCATAGCTATATAGTGCCAATTACCGTATATACTCACGTATAATCCACATCTAAATGCAAACAACATAGACCCTGATCGCCCATCACATAATTCACCAGCAGATCAGGGTCTATGTTGTTTGTTCTACTGATTAGTCCTTACAAACTACATAGACCCAGATCAGCCGGCTCATTATGTGATGGCAGATTTGGGTCTATGCAGTTTGCAGTTGGTATCAGATTATACGCAAGTATATACGGTAGGTATCCAAAAAAGGCATACAAAACAAAGTTATGGGCAAAAAAGGGAAAAAATTCTTAAAATACAAAGAAAAAGTTTTTATATAAAATTGATTATTTTAAAAAGTCCAAGACCTTCTCAGCTGGACTGTCATCACAGGACACATCCCCGGGCAAAATGGCTGCCTCCATTAGTTGCCTCTAATGACACACAGAATTATGTATCAGACCTATTCTAAATCCCAAAGCCCACAGGTGGGAAGCATCCGATAAAATCAAACAATGTATTTCTGCCAAAACCTAACGCATAGTGACTGCCCTTTCCGCTACCCTGAGGAACAGAACAATTACTGAACCAAGTCCAAAATAATGACAATAATTTAATAAGAATAAACTTGATGTTTGAACTGGCAGAATATCTGTGAATGATACATGTATACATGTACTGTATATACGTGTACCTGGTTATAAGTCAAGTCTAACCGCAAACAACATAGTCTGATCTGTCATCGCATAATGTGCTGACAGATCAGGGTCTATTTTGTTGTTTCTATTGATTATGCCTAACAAACTGCATAGACCCATAACTCCCAGTGCATTCTGTGACAGCAGATCTGGGTCTGTGCAGTCTGCTGTTGGAGTCGACTTATAAGCGACTACATACAGTATCCTAACTGTATGGATATCACATAGTACTATGTGACCCCTCTAAAAAAGCCTTGCTTTTGGATAATAGTTAAATGGAGTAGTGGGTTTTACATACGTCTTCAATGTAGATCGTTCATATTTGTAAATATATGTACAAGTTTTAACATCAATTTCTTTCGAAAGAAGTGGGGAGGGGGATATTCTATATTATGTCATGCTGATGACCTGTAATAAATCTTGTTTAGTTATGTCAATCATTAAATACATTCAGGAAGTAAAAATATGCTGACAAATACGCCCCTATTCAAATAATCCTGATTCCACCAGTTCGATACTGTCTCCTAGTAATTTTGTCAATACTGCAGTCAACATGTTCAGATTTATTACGCATATCCTTTGATAGTCACATGATGCAATAAACAATGTGCACAAGTCAAACATGTAGCTGAGCTTTTTTAATGGACACAGATGACTAACCAAGCTTATTAAGGTTAAAGTTAATTTATTGTAATGTTTACATTTTTATGCTATCAAGCTGAATCAGCCAATTGGTTAGATGAATTGGCAATGATGCAATCTACACGCCTGTATGTTAATGGTCAACAACAGAAATCAATCAAGCTGATGCAACATTCCATTACTGTTTATAATACAAGAAGCCCTTGCAAAGGTTTCCAATTTCTTATAAAATAACAAAAAATTAAATGAATCATTTGTCAATCTTTACTTTATTCACTAGATTCTATTTTTCTTCTGAATGATAAAGAACCTTTCTTCAGTTGAGCACTTCAATTCTTGTTAAGAAACCCTATATGAGATTGCATTTTAGTACATGTACATGTATTAAATATTGGCATGAATAGTGTTTATGCTCAATTATTTGGCAGGTGGGAAAATGTTTTATACAGGTGGCAGAAAAGAATAATTTTAGGTAGGCAACAGAGAATTCTGCTATAAGTCAGTTTTTAGGTGATTTAAACAATATCTATCTAAGTTTCAACAAGTTATTTAAAAAACCTGCTCAAAGCAAATAAATTATATCACAAATGTAGTTTATGGAAAAGCTCTTTTCTGTTCACATAACTATGTCAAAGACCATTGCAATAGAACAGGAGTTCATCAAAGGCACTGCAGTGATGCTGCAAGGAAATTGGCAGGAAAAGGAGGACCCCCCCCCCCCCATGACTTCAAAATTAAAAAAAAAAAAGGGGGGGGGGGGGGAGAGAGTCAGGAAAAATTACAGGTTGCTATAAATCTTACCCTTAACATCTGAACACATGCTATTCCATTTTCGCTTCCATTTATCCAGTGCTCTGTTGAATGTCAGTGTCAAAATCTTCATATGAACCACCCTGAAGCTGTATATAGCATTTATACTGTTGACATTTTCATATGAACCACCCTGTAGCTGTATATACCATTTATACTGTTGACATTTTCATATGAACCACCCTGTTGCTGTATATACCATTTATACTGTTGACATTTTCATATGAACCACCCTGTAGCTGTATATACCATTTATACTGTTGACATTTTCATATGAACCACCCTGTAGCTGTATATACCATTTATACTGTTGACATTTTCATATGAACCACCCTGTAGCTGTATATAGCATTTATACTGTTGACATTTTCATATGAACCACCCTGTAGCTGTATGTAGCATTTATACTGTCATTTTCATATGAACCACCCTGTAGCTGTATATAGCATTTTTACTGTTGACATTTTCAGATGTCTATTTCTGATTGCCATGTGATTGTCAGTCTGTTCAGAGAAACCCTTCTCACAATCTGTGGTTTGCAGAGGTATGTGCATGGCTATCTTTTCTAACTTTAATACCAACATGATCTCTGAAATTCTGCCTCAAATTTTTTCTTGTTTTGGGGGATCACCACATGCAGTTTAAGTCCTGGCCATTTCTGATCCTGAGAAACTCCAATTGTTAATGTTTGGTCATAGGTTCGCTAAAATGCATCTGAAGCATTAACAGTCTCCAAGTCAGAAGTCAGGCTGAAGGAACTTTACAGTATTCCCTTATCAACTTAAAACCAGCCATTGTCTTGAGCACTTCCTTGCCCCACCCACCAAATAGATTTCCGGTCATGCGCATGCCAGCAGGCACACCTAAAAACACCTTGGTGATCAGACTAAAGCAGACAACCTTATTAGATTATTTGTGCATTGTAGGTTTTTTATTTGCAGGAGTTCAGGTTTCAGTGTGCAAGTTGTCGTGCATAGCTAATTTTAAATTGCTTTACAGCAGGTAAATTTGGCATTATTAGCACACTTGCATGGCCTGGCAGCATAAATGGGACTGGCGCTCTACTAGCCAAAAAGAATTTCCAGGAAACCCCAATAAGTCTGTTTCTTCTGTCATTTTATCTTTTTTACCCAACGAACATTGAAACCATTTCAGATATTTGTAAGATACTCCAAATGTACAAAATTTAGTAACAAAAGGATTTTCTTACAGGTATGCATTAAAATGCTAAGTCATGGCCTTGGACCTTACAACCTGATATCATAGATTTAGTATTTTCTCTGGGCTGCACCCTTGTGTCTTTTTTCACAATTCAAAAGTGTTTCTTTGTAACACCGCTTAACAAGGCGATCAGCCACTGTCTCTGAATACTATAGAACATAAATACACACAACTTTTAAATAAAATAACCACGGTTATACAGAATTAGAAAATGAATATGCAGGGATTTTTTCAACCGGCATAATTAGTTATATATGATTATTCTGGTAGCTATTTTTATTAATCCATGTATTTCATATATGAAAAGGGTTTAGAGCTATTCCAGTAAAACATGCAGTTCTCCCTCGTTATAATGTGGTAGTCGGGGTCCATCACTGTCGACTGCATTATGAACTGAACCATGTAATACAGAGTACCGTGATATATTGAGAATAGCGTAATATATGAAACTGTGGTATAGTGGGTATTATCAAAATATATTTATTAATGGTGTTTTGAAAAGAAAATGAAGATATAAGACTAAGTTTGCCCTTTTTTTCTTTCAACCCTTATTGTCATACATTGGTATGATTTTGGTCATGGGGTCCATAGTAGTACTGTGTTATATCTGGAATCTTGTTATAACAAGGTGTGTTATAAAGGGAGAGATGTACTTGAAACCAGAGGAAAGCACTTTCAATCTAGTAGTCACCCACAGATACAATTTAGAAGTTTGCATAATTTCATATGAACTCTTTAAGAAATCAGAATACCCCGCTTTCCCTGGGTACAATGTATGTTTAAATGGAACAGCCCTAACTTATTCTGCAGACTTTTCCAAACATTTTAACACCTGTTTAGAATCTTCAACAAACACTGCTACTACTGAATATAATGTGAGAAAAAATTTGAACACCTGGATTTAGTGAATAGTTCATTCATCTAAATTAACCCTGTATTCCTGTAGAATTACAAATATAGAAATATAATATCCATAGACCAAATTAAATCACATTGTATGCTAATGGACATACTGTACACTGATGGACATACTGTACACTGATGGACATACTGTACACTAATGGACATACTGTACACTAATGGACATACTGTACACTGATGGACATACTGTACACTAATGGACATACTGTTCACTAATGGACATACTGTACACTAATGGACATACTGTTCACTAATGGACATACTGTACACTGATGGACATACTGTTCACTAATGGACATACTGTTCACTAATGGACATACTGTACACTAATGGACATACTGTACACTGATGGACATACTGTACACTAATGGACATACTGTTCACTAATGGACATAATGTACACTGATGGACATACTGTACACTAATGGACATACTGTACACTGATGGACATACTATACACTAATGGGGATGCTATACACTGATCGGCATATAGTACATTGATGGACATACTGCATACTAATGGACATACTGTACACTAATGGTCATACTTTACACTAATTGTTATACTGTACCCTAACGGACATACTGTGCACTAATGTATAAATGCCAACCCTTAGGGAGGTATAAGCGTAATTACTACTAATATACAGCTGCTATAAATAGAAAAAAAAGGAAAGTACATGCAGGTCTACGACGGACAAATGTACTTTCATGATATTCTCACATAGCAGTCTTCTTTTTTTTTTTATTGAATATTCTCAAATTTATATGATGTGTAGGATTAAAGAGATGATAATAAAAATGACAAGCACAGCTTTTTATTGCTTTATTTTTTTTTATCTACCAAAAAGCATAACCTATACGGGCAAGCATAAGACATAATTAGCTGAAAACAAGCATAATGATTACACCAAAAGCATAATGGTTGGCATGTATGCTAATGGTCATACTGTACACTAATGGACATACTGTACACTAATGGTCATACTGTACACCAATGGACATACTGTACACTAATGGTCATACTGTACACTAATGGACATACTGTACACTAATGGACATACTGTACACTAATGGACATACTGTACACTAATGGACATACTGTACACTAATGGACAAACTGTTCACTAATGGACATACTGTACACTAATGGACATACTGTTCACTAATGGACATACTGTACACTAATGGTCATACTGTACACTAATGGACATACTGTACACTAATGGACATACTGTTCACTAATGGACATACTGTACACTAATGGACATAATGTATGCTAATGGACATAATGTATGCTAATGGTCATACTGTACACTAATGGACATACTGTACACTAATGGACATAATGTATACTAATGGACATAATGTATACTAATGGACATAATGTACACTAATGGTCATACTGTACACTAATGGACATACTGTTCACTAATGGACATACTGTACACTAATGGTCATACTGTACACTAATGGACATACTGTACACTGATGGACATACTGTACACTGATGGACATACTGTACACTAATGGTCACACTGTACACTAATGGTCATACTGTACACTAATGGTCATACTGTACACTAATGGACATAATGTATACTAATGGACATAATGTACACTAATGGTCATACTGTACACTAATGGACATACTGTACACTAATGGTCATACTGTACACTAATGGTCATACTGTACACTAATGGACATACTGTACACTAATGGACATACTGTTCACTAATGGACATACTGTACACTAATGGACATACTGTACACTAATGGTCATACTGTACACTAATGGTCATACTGTACACTAATGGACATATTGTACACTAATGGACATACTGTTCACTAATGGACATACTGTACACTAATGGTCATACTGTACACTAATGGACATACTGTACACTAATGGACATACTGTACACTAATGGACATACTGTACACTAATGGACATACTGTACACTAATGGTCATACTGTTCACTAATGGACATACTGTACACTAATGGACATAATGTATGCTAATGGTCATACTGTACACTAATGGACATACTGTACACTAATGGACATACTGTACACTGATGGACATACTGTACACTAATGGTCATACTGTACACTAATGGTCATACTGTACACTAATGGTCATACTGTACACTAATGGACATAATGTACACTAATGGACATAATGTACACTAATGGACATAATGTACACTAATGGTCATACTGTACACTAATGGACATACTGTACACTAATGGTCATCCTGTACACTAATGGACATATTGTATACTAATGGTCATACTGTACACTAATGGACATACTGTACACTAATGGACATACTGTTCACTAATGGACATACTGTACACCAATGGACATACTGTACACTAATGGTCATACTGTACACTAATGGTCATACTGTACACTAATGGTCATACTGTACACTAATGGACATACTGTACACTAATGGACATACTGTACACTAATGGTCATACTGTACACTAATGGTCATACTGTTCACTAATGGACATACTGTACACTAATGGACATAATGTATGCTAATGGTCATACTGTACACTAATGGACATACTGTACACTAATGGACATACTGTACACTGATGGACATACTGTACACTAATGGTCATACTGTACACTAATGGTCATACTGTACACTAATGGACATACTGTACACTAATGGACATAATGTATACTAATGGTCATACTGTACACTAATGGACATACTGTACACTAATGGTCATACTGTACACTAATGGACATATTGTATACTAATGGTCATACTGTACACTAATGGACATACTGTACACTAATGGACATACTGTACACTAATGGTCATACTGTACACTAATGGTCATACTGTACACTAATGGACATATTGTACACTAATGGACATACTGTACACTAATGGACATACTGTTCACTAATGGTCATACTGTTCACTAATGGACATACTGTACACTAATGGTCATACTGTACACTAATGGACATACTGTACACTAATGGACATACTGTACACTAATGGACATACTGTACACTAATGGACATACTGTACACTAATGGTCATACTGTACACTAATGGACATACTGTATACTAATGGACATACTGTACACTAATGGACATACTGTATACTAATGGACATAATGTACACTAATGGTCATACTGTACACTAATGGTCATACTGTACACTAATGGACATACTGTACACCAATGGACATAATGTATACTAATGGACATAATGTACACTAATGGTCATACTGTACACTAATGGTCATACTGTACACTGATGGACATACTGTACACTAATGGACATAATGTATAGTAATGGTCATACTGTATACTAATGGACATGCCATTCAATGTTTTTCTCATGCTGCAATTTTTACACATCTAATTTTCTATGCAGTAAAAAACATTTACATTTATGTGCATCACAAACTAGTATTTCTCGATCCCTTAACATGTCAAAATTCCAAATCATCCATTTTTATGGGAATTTGGTAAACACAGCCATAAAGCTAACTTGTTGTACAGTACATGTGAAGAAAATGTAAACCTTAAAACAGTTCATTTAGCCTTATGTGGTGACAGAATAGTAAAAATAACAAATTTGGAAAGAATATATCGATGGATACAATAATACAAGTTGCCAAAACTGTACCAATGTCTCATTTGTCACACTGTATCAATACTTCATTAATGTTACTGCTGTGTGTTCTTGCCTTGAGGGTTTGATTGAAACTTAATCATCTGCCTGATAAAATCTTTTTGGCATGTATATATTTAGAATGAAATTCAAAGTGAATTTATCATCCAAACAAGATCAGAAATTTTAATCCTGGTTTATTTCTTATGCAGAAAGTGCTAGAAATTTGCTCATGGAACAAATATGCCTGAAGGCCATTTCTGAAAACTGTCGTAAATGCAGTACTTAACTGGACAGATGGATGGACATGGGTATGCCCCTAACACAATCATGGTAGAACCTGAAATTCTAAAGCAGGGGCCTCTGCAGCAGAAAATACATTCCAATTCCAATGTAAAATACTTCAACATCATGCAGAATTACCAACTTCAACTATTTACTAATAATTAATGTCATTCCTACTTGGTCAAATGTGTTACCAAAATGAATGACACAGGACAATCGCTCAAGAAAAATCCAGGTAAATTAAGAATGTTATAAGACTTATTACAGATGTACACAGAAAATAAAACTTACCTGTATGGATCCTTTAGTTCTTCTATTACATAGTTCAGGTAGTTCCTGTAATAGGAGGGAAATGCTTTAGTTTGTGGGGCTGTTAAGATTATTCAATTTGAGAGTGAGAGTGATAGGGAGAAGCAAGCACACAAAGGGAGAAAGAGATCAAGAAAGGTTGGTTGTTATGGGTTTAACGCCATTTTTCAGCACATGATGGGCTATACATGGTGGCCAGTATATTTGGTGGAGGAAGAACCCGAGAAAACCTCGGGAAGAACCACCAACCCACGGTAAGCTACTGGCAAGCTTTCTCACATACCCATGTTGGCTGAGCCCAAGACTCGAACCCACGCAGACAGAGCTGAGATGTCAGTGATCTGTAAAAGCAGGTGCCTTAGACCACTTGACCACCCGGGGCCCAATCAAGAAAGGAGTGATACACAATTTATAATAGTTCGAGAATAATCGTTAAAGATTTTGTGCATACAAGCTGTGTCTGATATCCAGTGACAAATTTACATATATCGAAAATGATCAAATGCAAAATCATTGGAATAGGATGATGCAGGATAAATAAGATGGAGACCATGAATTGTAGCATATGGAAGGAATTACCATATATACTCGCATACAAGCCAATACCAACTGCATAGACCCAAATCTGCCATTGCATAATATGCCGGCATATCTGGGTTTATGCAGTTTGTAGGGACTAATCAGCTGAACAAACAAAATAGACCCTGATCTGCCTGCACATTATGCGATGGCAGATCAGGATCTATGTTGTTTGCATTTAGGGCTTTTGGAGTATATACGGTATACAAATCCTAATAATAGCATACCTGGAACAAAAAATGCATGCAATTTCCACAGCATATGGGACATGAAAATATGGAGTTAAAAAAGCAAAAACGCTGTAAAAAAAACTGGGAACTTATCCAGTCATCTGCATTAAAAATGAAATAGCCCTACCAGAGAAAAGTTCCGTTTTATGTAGCACTCTTATGTAAACCTCTTGTCCCTCCTTACAACGCTATTAATGGGAGCAATTAGTAACTCATGTTAATAATGAAGCCACCTTATGCTGAGGTATTTTCCAATAAAACTGTCATAACAGTGGATCAAGAGACAACTATATGGCACTTAATGACTGAAACAACAAAATTTAATTGATCATTTTTCACAGGCCTAAAATGAAGCAAAATAAATGAAGTAGCAATAATAAAACAAAATGTAACCGATTTAATGGGATCCGTAACCATGTTTACATTATACTGAGGGCAGCAGTAATGTGAGGGACTTTATAGCGAGGGATTATGGTCATAATTAGAGCAGTGCATTGCCTGCTTGCTCATGATACAATACTTATAACGTTACTTGGTTGGTGATACAATACATAACAAGATATGTATCATAGATTCAGCAGGTGAGAGAATACACATTGTGATACAGAAGTGATGATACATTATTATGTATCACAATACAGACTCGTAACTTGTCCATTGTCTTCGCATGTATTTCTATGCTGCTGTGTAGGCCATGTATGCGTGTGGCAAGGTTTAAAGTATTACCTGCATACGTCATGACCATTTTTCTGATCTGCATATGGTTTTGTTACTAACTGCAAAATGACTTTATAATCATATGACCCCTGAAAACCAAAAGATTTCCCGACAGGAAGCCTTAGAAACTGCTGCCGAGTATACATTTATGAATCTGTTTGCTGTTTTTGGTCTTGGCAAAGCATTATTGGATTAGAAGTTTTTCTGTATTAAATCCACAAACCATCTTTCATATCTGAATTTAATAATAAAATATAAAATGATCAAAAATGATTCGTTTACATGACCATATCCAACTAAAACATTAATCTGATATTTCATCACTGAGACTGGTGGTTTCTCTTGCTACGTAGGGGAAATGGTTATAATTAATGTCTAGCAGATGGATACTAATACACAAAAGAACACTGATGTATTGTGATGCTTGCATTGCAATTTGTTTTGGAATATTCTGACAGTTGTAGAGATATCAATACAGTACATCGTTACAGAAAATATCACAATGCTGTTACATTTTGATGAATTGTTACACCTCTACTCGCAATGTATCAAAATCTTTCATTACCATCCATTATAAGCAAATAATCCAGAGTAAAATCCTAAAGAGGCTTTGGCAAAGTTCATCTCCGTATGTTCAAAAGGATTGTTGTAGTACTCCACCTCTCCTGAAAAATGCAAAAGAAACTTTTCAAGATAAAATAATGAAATATTACCTTTAAAATGTATAAATACATGAAGGAAATGGGAGTGACCAAAATGGTTGCTATTAGGGTTGCCTGGTAGAGCTGGGTACCACCAGCAATGTTGTATCACGTTAGTTGTCTTCTATATGACACATACCGCAACTGTATCACGTGCATAAACAAGAGTACCTCAAAGGGACTGATGCTCTACTGACTGAAAAGAATTTACCAGGAACTGCAGAGTGTTTAAACCATCTCTGATATTCTTCACTGATGAAAAGATTTTCAAGTTAACAGCTGTGGTGGACATATTGGTTGTCACCATTTTCAAGCAGACATAATTACAAGTCTTTGGCGAAAACCCGATGTCAGTTGTGACAACAAGATTTTCAAGATGGCCTTTGTGGCAGTCATATTGGAGGTAGGACTAGCACCATTTTCATGCAGACAAAACTAGGTATAATTATAAGTCTGCCGGTAAAACCCCACGTTTATTTAGCCATCCATTTTGGAGGAGTACAGGTAACAATATTTTTAAGATGGCCACCATGGTGGCCATAATGAGGGTCAGTTTGCATCATTTTCATTTATGGCCAACTAGACACCATAAGAACTCTTCTGGTGAAAACCCCATGTCAAAATGACTTTCCATTTAAGAGGAGTAGCAATAACAAGATTTTCAAGATGGCTGCCATGGTGGCCATACTGGATGTCAAATTGCCACCATATCCTTTTAGGACCAACTAGACATCATAAGAAGTCTTTTGGTTAAAGTTCGATGTCGATATGACCAGCAATCTGGGAGAAATTGTCATAAGATTTTCAAGATGGTTATTGTGGCAGCCATATTGGAGGCTAGACTGGGACCATTTTCATTTTTTCTGTAGTAAATTAATGTGCCCCTTTTCTGTAGAAAATCAATGGGCCCCTTTTCTGTAGAAAATTAATGGGCTCCTTTTCTGTTTCAGACCAGACTTCTTCATATGCTACATCTTACCTTATTTTACTTACAATAATTTCGCATCTCATGTCAAATAATATTACAGACAGACTGTAACATTCAAGAGAAGTCAGGGATTTCTTTTTTTCAAGGGCACTATGGGGTTGGTAACTGGCCTTTTTCCCAATTTAAATTATTTCATAATCATGCAAAATTTCCAATTTACTCCTTAATATTTTGCTCCATAGTGGTCTAATTGTTTTCCAAAATGATGTGCCCAGGCTCTATCTGTGGAAGTTGACAGGGCTCAATATTACAAGTCATCTGATTGGTCAGGGCAAATGAAACCAAGATCAGGACAAGTGAAAGCCCACCCCCACCCCCCAAAAAAAACAAAGTTTGCCCAACCAAGCAAGTAATTTTGGGGTGTTACTGAAGGAAATTTTAGGGCCAAAGAAAAGAATGTGTGTTGTTCAGGTAACCTGACCTACCTAATTTTAATGTCCCTGACTCTATAACTTGTTATCATCTATGCGAAAAAAAAAAAGAAAAAAAAACCCAGTACTGACCATACCATGTTTTTCAAATCTGAACAGTTAACTTTAGATTGGAAACTGTGACATGAACTAACATGAGTTAGACAAGAAACTATTCAAAATAAAAACTTTGTATTTACATTCCTACCCTATTTTTTTTCACACAGTTACCAGATTCAGTCATTTTTTTATTTTGATCTAAGAGCAAGATGTTCACAAAATGTTTAACTTGAATTATGCATTAAAACATTTTTATTCCATTCCATTTTGTACACTTAATAATAAGGGCTTTTGATGAAAAATTATATTCTCTACTAAAAACAAAGGCCCACTAAATATAAATCCATGCTACCATAAGTCTGCCATCTATAATAAGCATCATATATATGTACAATATTACACTATTTAAACTACATGGAACCCATGGTGACTAGGTGGTTAGCTAGACTTGTGGCTGATATGGTGTGGATTTGAATCCTGCCATCAGACCAGCCGAAGTCAGCTACCATGGTGTCATCTTGTGCAAGGCACTTTACTCCAATTGCCTCGCAACTAAGTAAGCTACTTGTGCTGCTGTGCCGTAAAACACCAAACCAAACCATTAAACTATTTCTATTAAGATCTGTATACGAAACAAACAAACAAAATTTACACTGCTGAAATTGACTTGTGCATCTAATTGAGCCGGTTTTGCCCAGTACTTTGAAGCACTTAAAATATTATTTGATTTACCAGTATATATCATGTTAAAAAAAAAAAAAGGCCTACCTACCTACCCTAATTTTAAAACCAGTGCAATAGGAAACACATATTTTTTTTTGGCCTCATGAAGGATCCATGTACAATTCTGTACATGTGTCAAATACACAAATGAAATGTCAAATGTAATTTCTGTATGGGTCTTCATAATCAACAAGCATAGAAAAGAGTTTGTCACAATAGACCGATGTATAGTTGGCATTATTTTAAAGATTGCAGTTTGTTCTGTTTAATTGTCACCGAGTCCTCCATTTAGAGATTATATGACAAAATTATAATCAATTTGTGATTTAATCATTATTTTCGTCCATTATTATTTATGTATTATGCTTGTCAAAATCATTCAAAATAATTATTTTTCTATCAATTTTTGTTGTCATTTTGAACCATATACAATTTTACTTGGTTCTGCAGTGTACGCTGATTTAGATTTCATTTTTCTGGTGATCTTGCAGTGGGCTACTTGTCCTGCTGGGCAAGTGGCTTCGATTTTTACTTGTCCTACATCAATTTTACTCCTCCTACACTGTATATAATACTGAATCTGCTTCAATTTTTTTTAGCCAAGGGCCATTTTCTAGCTTGTTAACTTTACATTTAAATAAATGTAATACTGAATCTACTTCAATTTTTTTTTTGCTGAGCGTGGTTTTCTACTTTGTTAACTTTACATTTAAATAAATGTGACTATTACTAATTCAGTCATGTACAAGTAAGTTTTGCTACCATTTATTTCTTCCTTTGTAGGTACTTAGACCCAAAATAGATCTGGGCACATAATGATTGGTCAGGGCAAGTAGGTTACATAAGAACTCGCCAACTGGGCAAGTCATTATAAAAACCACTGTTGAACCCTGTTTGAATAACAAAACTGTGAAACAAAATTTCACAATTTTAAAAACTTTTATTTAAGATCTCTATCAAAACAAGTTTTGCCAACTTGTACAAAATGATCTTGAGGGCTCAGATCTTTTAGTAAAGTGGTTGTGGAAACTGGACAAAACTGGTGAGCAAACCAGAGTAAACAGAGAGCATCGTAAACTTTCTTTTATTACTCACCTCGGCAAAGCTGGACTATGCCAGTTATAATAATAAGGACTAGCGCCAGTAGCTTGGCATAGGTGAAGACATCTTGCACACGGGTCGACCATTTTACATCGTAGCAGTTCACAAATGTTAAAATTACTGAAAAAGAAAATATCATAAAACAACTAGGTTTACATGTTACAGATTATTCAACTTAAATAAAAAATAAATTCTTCAAATTCAGGAACCATAATGGATCCACACTCTAGATAAGATGTTAACACATTTTGTTTTCACACCCTCGTATTACCAGACAGGGTCTTAATCATTAGGATATGTGTCAGGACAAGTAAAAATTTTAAAAGCCACTTGTCCTGCAAGACAAGTAGCCAACTGAACATTTTTCAAGCCCTTTATATAGCTGCAGCACTGTAATGTAGTGAAATTGTGATAGCAATGCAAGGGCAATAAAGATTGGCATTATTTTTGCTCTGAGCTGTGAACCATCTATCCCTAGGCTAATGGGTACAACAGACGCAATTTAAAAAATAAAACATAAACACTTGTGCATTAGTACTGTAAACACACCCTATATTGGTGTGTGACACTAATGTTGGTACACCACTCCCTCGATAACCTGCACCCGGATAACTCGCGAACCCGCTTATAACGCAGGGTCAGGCATGGATTCCATCTTTTTTTTTAGAAAATCTTGATCAAGACTTGTAAATGAAACCTTGATATATTGCTCGTTTTATCATTGAAAACGGTGATTAGTACCCGGAAATTTGAATCAACATCATGAAATTCTCAACTTTTAATAAGAAGTCTTATATTTTGTTAAAATTTCTGTCAAAACAACATTCTCAGTACACTGTAAATAACAATATTCAACGAAATTGTGATGAATGAAAATGTCACAAATGTCTAATGGTGGCAACACTTAAATAAAATATCAATTAAATAAGTTTGTCAAGTGAAATTCATGTTATAGTTCTATTACTTGCAATTAAATCACGGCAAGAATAATTTAATAATACAACAAAAATAAAATTGAGTTTCGATGTTGATGGTTGTTTCACGAAATAAATGCCACTAGTTTTTGAAAAAAGGAATTTGTTTTGTTGTGAACAACAACAACAAAAAGCAGTGAAGTAATACACAATGTTTTCACGTACATGTGATGGTTGTTGAAACCTCATGGAGTAATGTTGTTAACGATAATTCAGACGACGGGTATCTTGAAAATAAAGGTAATTTATGCACAAAAGTTAATTTCATTAGAAAAATCTCTTTATTGACAATTATTCGCAATGCAATTATAAAACGAGTATTCAGCCATTAAACAGTCCCATTAAATGGCAAATTACATGTACACATACCACTCTTTTTCAGTGAGTATCCAATAAGTGGTATTCCTCTGTATGATGATACAAATGGTGTTGAAATCATTTGAAACAAGTTAGTTTCATCTACATTTTGAGATGCTCACATGAAAATTGCCTGAGCTGCAGACGCTGACATCATTCGCGATGCTGAGCGGAACTATAGTCAGGGTTCTCAACAGATTTAAAAACTGAAGTCAGTTTACCCTTGACCCCATAACCTCTAGTCAAAATGAAAATCTCCAGAGTCAAAACTAAAATCTCAATAGCCATTAGGTTTTGACAGCCATGAGCTCATAGCTGGGATTGTTCATTATTTGAGGAGCAAACTGATGAATAAAATTTCTTGTCTCATGTTGAATCAATAGAAACACTTGTAGAACATTTTATAAGAAACAGACAAGCAGACAGTGAGACAGACATGGCGATTACTGATTTTTCTATCAGTGTTTTTCTTTCTAATTATGTATGACTGTATATATTTGTTATATTAAACAGAAAACGGATTATTTTATACTTTATTACATTTTTAACTTTCCAACATATTCTATTTTTAACTCTTCAAATCATTTTAAATGTAAAAATATACCCACACAACTATGAAAGTTATATATGAATCAAACATCTAATTTCTATATCATAACCAATTCAATCTGATCATGCATGAAACTAATGCATCAAACAACTTGAACAAGGCATATTCAGAGTTGGAATGATCATCACTTGTAAGTCATTTCTGAGACTGAGACCGAAATTATTTGAGTCATTGTGATTTAACAGATCACATATACATTTAATATAACAAAATTATTCCATCTCATTATTCAATCTTGAGTAATTCCAAAGGATGAAATAAATCACCGATGAGCATAATGTCCGGTAAATTCATGCTGAATGATACATTAATTAAAACAGCCATATTTTTGAACGTTTCACCAGTTGAAAGCAAATTAATTGCCAATAAAACACAAGTAAAGTCTGTCCACTTATCTTTGACAACTGGCTTTGCGAGCTGCCATATTTTCCACAGTTGTCTAATTGATTATAATTTGATGGGCAATCAAACGAATGCCGATATTTGATCAAAAGTTAATCCAATCAACTCATAATTTATTCCCTCTTCCTCAAACTATCATAAAAATCAAAAGATAATTTCAAAACATCAGTGACCTGTTGGTTCATATTGATTTTACATCAGTGCAATTTCGGCTGATCACTGGCGCATAGAGTACATTTCTTATGCAAGAAATATCCATGCGTCAAAAATGGGTCCCATTTAAATTCCAAGCGCCAAAACCCAAGGGTACGCATCTATTGAGAACCCTGTATAGTAGTGCTAAAAAAATGAGATAATCTAGTGCCCTTTGACAGTTTTGCCATCTTAACTACGTTGTCTGCACTTTACTGTATTTTCCTTGGACGCTGGAAAAAATGTGTACGAACCTAAAATGGTTATGATGACATAATGGTAATAAACATTTTATCATGACGTGCTCAACTAACTCGTGAAAACATTAACATGTTTGAAAATCTGGTTAACCTGCTCTTAATTAACTTCAGTCTTCACTCATTATCTACCAGTATTTATTATAATAAATACCCTTTTTCTGAGTTACTTTTCTTTTCAAATTAATAAATCATTGATATAATGACAAATTATGTATCTGCATAAATTCAGCCTCTTTTATCATCATTTCAACCTCAAAATAAATTGAATTATCAACTCTGTAGGTGTGACTTGAACCTAGAAAATTTGTTACACTAGCAGCCATTAAAGACTTTACAATGCAACTTCCCTGACTACCACAAACCTTTAATGTTCTCATTGACAAATATATTGTTTTAAAATGGAGGTTAATTACCATCATAAAGTTTTTATCACCTTAGCACCGACACAAATGTGGATGGACGTCCACTAAAGAAAAGTTGCATGCAATTTTTTTTATTCTTCCCCTTCTAAAAAAATGCAACCAGGGGAGTGCACATGTATCAAGATTTAGGGGACTTTGGACAAAAAAATTGATCCTGTGTTCAACATGCAATACTACTAACTGACAAAAGCTGGTGAAAAATGCTGATTACAGCAATCTTGGGGCAGAGGAATGTCGAAGTCAATAAAGCCGAGATAAGTGTCTTAAATGAAACAAAGCTGCATAATCGCTTTTATCAACATTAGTATGTATATTTTACTTTGTTTCGTTAAAGAAATAAACTCTAACTTCAACCAACTCAAATATATGTCAACAGAACTTGAAAAGGCGTCCACTTGCTTGTGTCAGAATTTGATTCCATTAGGAAAAGACGTCAAAGTAAGTATAGTCCGACTAAAGCAATTAGACATTAATTTGTGGAAAAATGTCATTATGGGCTGCCAAGTGTGTGAGATATTCCCGAAAATGTGGCCTCTATTTCCCCCGTCAGTCGGCCGGGGATCATGCTACAAAACGCCATTTATTTAAGTAGCAAGATGTAGCACCATAACATCATAAATATCAGGGTGGACGTCTTACATTGTAGGACTAAGCTAATGAACAAATAAGCACACTGATCCTGCCCATCAATACATGTTCATCCAAGAAATGTAAAAGGAGCATGAAAGAAAAAAAAATATAAAGCCTAGAAAAATTAAGATATTTCTTATATGTCACCTATATTCACTGTAATTAATGATTAATATTACTATTGGTTGAGATTTTAAATTTATGGCTGTATCTAACCATGCATTCAGTTTTCCTTTCAGAGCATTGCTGATGCATGTATCTTCTGCAAAGTAAAGATAAAAACACCAGAAGAAAATAATTACAGAGTAAGATGTCATAAGGACTGGAATACATATGAAACATGGAATTTTTAAACTTGACAAGTCACCTAATCTCATAATATTGTAATTGTACAATAATAATAATAATAATAAATAAGAAGAAAAAACAACATTTCACAATGGAATAAGGTCCCCTTTTCAGCACGAGATATGCATTGAAAGTGGCCAGTTTTGGATTTTATAGTGCCCTTTTTCGATTGAGAGGGAAACACTAACCATGCCAAATAATAAAATATTATATTTAACCATCAGGCTGCCTAAACTGGCATGAAAACGTGGAGGTTTTGTTTTTAGGAAGGTAAGAGTTGCGTCCCGTGTTACAGCTCACCCTAAAATAAGTATTAATATTTTCACAAGTCTTACCGTTTTAGATTTAAGTACTTAAATTAGAAGACCATCAAAGTACTGGCGAACCAAGCTTAAATTCTTATTAAAACATAAATTTACTGAAAAGGCAGTATTTCCTCATGCCACTCGCGTCCTTGACAATACGCACAATTGTAAACAATTATATTGCGTCATCCACTAGTTTGAACTGGTTGGCATGCTGGCATATGGCACATTGTAAATGGCAAAAACCATGTGCTTTGTTTTCAACACGGTCGCTCTGATCGTGATGTTGTCAATGTCTGCAATAAATAATAACATTTCCAAAATTTTGAACTTTAAATCAGTCGTTGATAAGTGGGGCTAGAGCACAATTTTCCCACAACTGTTTATTTTCTGTACAAGGAGATTGTAGACAACAGTGGGCACAATTATTGTGTGGATCGTATTTCAGAATACATTAGACACCTTGTTTTCGAAACATTTTATATTAGATTACAAATACATCAGATAACTGTATTTTACAAGAAATATACTTACAGATACATACGGTTGCCAATAACCTGACAGCCGTGTCTGGTTGGTCACAATCAGGAAACAATGGCTCAATAACATAGTAGGCAAACGTGAGTGCCACAATGGCTTGAGAACATGGTCGTACTATCATACATTCTACCCAGAGTCTTAGAAAAGCACAGAATGGTCCAAATGCTTCAAATATATAAGCATAATCGGCTCCAGATCTTAAAATGGAGGTTCCAAGTTCGGCATAGCAATACGCGCCAATCATTGAATACAAACCGCACAGGACCCATATTATGAGTGAAGCTCCTACGCTCCCCGCGTGTTCCAAGACCCCTTTAGGACTCACAAAGATCCCTGAACCTATGATACTCCCCACGATAACAGTAATACCATTGAGAAGAGTTATCTTTGGTTTTAAGTTAACAGCTTCAGATGAGTTTGATTCTGAGGAATTCTTTGAATCTGGTTTAACTTTAGTTTCCACGTTTTTGTATCCGTCTGCCATTTTCCTCGTTTTATTTTGTGTCCGTTCGCAGTTTCTAAAACAAATGAATCTTGTTTTAAATCCAATTTAAAGAAGCTGTTGCTATGTCCACTGCCAAGTCTTGTACCGCGTATTGTGCCCAAAGCAGTCCGGCACTGGCCTCACACGTGTATAACAACCCAAGCTGATGTAACCGGTGTAGAAGGTACCCTTGCTCACGGCCTGTAAGCAGCTAACAAAAAGTAGAACAGGGGACCTGTCTAATGTATAGCTAGCTTTGCACTCTGCACCAAAGCTGCTATGTAAGCTCCGCCGCTATCTGGCGATTTACGATCCAATTTTGGATATTATCCCTACGTCGGTATGTTAAGAGTACCAAAATAGTTCCAACCACTTGTCACCATTATTTTATTTTTGTTATGACTTGCTAAGGTCAATCTAATATATCTCTTGATTGCAATTTAAACCAAGTTCAATTCTTTGTAAACAAAATATGTTAACATGTGTTTTTGCAAATTGTAAAATTGCCCATGCTTATTGGAGCACTTCCGTTGTCAACTCTTCAGTTTCGGAAGAGTGTAGTCTTGCACGTTGTTAAGCTCTTTAATTTCGGAGGAAAATAAATCTTGCATGTAGTCCCCAATCCCATAATGCCTAAATGGAAGTGATCGGTTTTTGCTTGCTTTGTCTCCTATCTGAAAGCCTCGTGCCTGTTCTACAGTCCGAATATAGTCGGCCTTTTCCGTTAAGTCTACACATGACGGAAATGACCGTGCGATATTCCGATCCGCCTGTTTTACTCAATCTATTTGTTTTTACAATCATTGACGGAAAGGTTTGCTTGAGCTGATACAGTATATTCTAAGGGCATTTTGTTGACAGTCTTAAGCGTCAAATCTTTCTTCTGTCACAAAAGTCTTAGGCTGCATTTTGAATGGATTAGAGTTATTTATAGCTTAAAGTAATGAAACAAAAAGACGCGTGAACTGAACATCTCAAATTTTTCCTAAAATTTATATTTTATAATATCTTTCTTATTTCTTGGTTTAAAACTGAGTTTTTCAATAAACATTAGGCAGGAATTAAGGATCCTGCATTTTCGATAAATTAGTCTTGTTTCAGCTCTGAGGACAAATTTAGGATTTCCTCTTTGATGAATTCCTCAAGTTGTTTTTTCGAAAATGAAATGACTCCAAGATATTAAATTTTAAAACTTTAAAAAAATTTCATCTTTAATTTGTTTCATCTCTCAGGAAAATTCCAATATTGTCAAAAATATCATAAGCAAAAGAATTCAAAATATCAGTTTGAATAATATTTTTGAGAATTTTACTGACACTGGTGTCTGGTATTCAACCGTTATGTAAACAGTGTCAGTTACGCGTGATGCATGAGTGACAGATTACGTTTGTCTTCAAGGCAAAGTGTAACAAGTGGATTACTGACGGAAGGTGGGGTTTAACAAATAGTGTTATGGACAAGATAGCTGATTAAAACAAAACACTTTTTCACACTTTTGTTTTTTTGTGAATGAGAGGAAGAAAAAATAAATCAGAAGAGACTTTATAAATATTCTTGATTAAGCCAACAACACTTCTCATATGTCAGGATACGATAAAAAAAAAAAGCATTATATGACAAACTTACATGATTACACGAAAGGAATATGCGTTCTATGACAAACTTACATGATTAAACGAAACGAATATGCGTTATATGACAAACTTACATGATTACACGAAACGAATATGCGTTCTATGACAAACTTACGTGATTACACGAAACGAATATGCGTTCTATGACAAACTTACGTGATTACACGAAACGAATATGCGTTCTATGACAAACTTACGTGATTACACGAAACGAATATGCGTTCTATGACAAACTTACATGATTACACGAAACGAATATGCGTTCTATGACAAACTTACGTGATTACACGAAACGAATATGCGTTCCATGACAAACTTACGTGATTACACGAAACGAATATGCGTTATATGACAAACTTACATGATTACACGAAACGAATATGCGTTATATGACAAACTTACGTGATTACACGAAACGAATATGCGTTATATGACAAACTTACGTGATTACACGAAACGAATATCAGTGACTGAAAATATACTTCAATATTAACTACACGCTTATTATTGGTGTACTAGATCTGCAACGAATTTTTTAAAAATCTAGTCCTAAATCGGTATTGAAAAGAGATTCTATGCTTATTTTAAAAATAGCCACTGTTGTATTTCAATAAATTTCATTAGGTAAATATTCCACATTTTACACACAAAAAAATCTATGAAAGAAAATAATGTTTTTGAGCTTAGTAAAACAACAAATTGAAGTGAAAATGTTGTATTAGATTTTTAAATTTCCTTGTTAATTTTCATGACGGTAGTTCTCTTCTTTGCCGGTTCTTGTCGGTGGGAAGCAGAGCCCAGATTTTACGATAAGCTTTCATATTTCATCGCGATTGCTGTACATAAGCATTTTTGATTGATTATAGCACGTTTTCCAAGTACATTATACCCGCGTATAACCCGATACCAACTGCAAACTGCATAGACCCAGATCTGCCGTCGCATAATGCGCCGGCAGATATGGGTCTATGTAGTTTGTAAGGACTATTCAGTAGAACAAACAACATAGAACCTGATCTGCCTGCGCATTATGCAACGGCAGATCAGGGTCTATGTTGTTTGCATTTGGACACGGATTATACGCGAGTATAAACGGTACATTACTATCCATTTCTGTTTTTATGTACATGTCTGATCCGTCATAATCTGAGAATAATTTGAAGCGTATAACAAAAATTAAAAAAAACTATTGTTAAGTCTTATGGAGACTATGTTCATTCAGAACATGACGTAAAACGCATACTAACAATATGTGACATAGTCTTTAAATGCACACTACGGTCATTTTTAATCTAACCATACGATTAGATTAAACTTTACTATATCTTTTTTAAAAAAAAGAAAATTACAGTATATGCGTTATATGACAAAAGGCGAGTATACGGACGCCTGTTATCCGGGCTTGTGGATCATACGGACTATGGGAGTGTCGCCAGGATACTCAGTTTCTTATGCATAGAAATTATCAGTTAGCCAGCCAGCCAACCAAATATCAGTACAATTTAATATCCCATAAATTCTCCCTATGCCTCCAGATATCAACGTTTGACTGTAGTAATCATTATTGGTATATATGTATACGTACATGTTTTGCCGAAGATAAATGAGTTTCTTTTACTTTATCAAAGTCACCGCAGCCTTAAAAAAAAAAAACTTAAAAAAACAGCAAAAAAAAAAAAACAAAAAAAAAAAACAACAAGGTAATTAAGATCAGGTCTAAGTTTTATGTTTGCTATGGAAGACCTAATGATTTTACAAAGTTACTGAGACATTCTTATTTATGGTTTTTACATAAATTATGACAGTAAAAAAATTCCAAGATCAACGCACTTGTCTTACGCTATTTTATCCATTGTACTTTGTTTTTATAGCATCATGGATTGGCTCGTTAACATCTGGATAAATCAGAACAGCGAGTGGTACTGCCAGCAGGTATAGGTGCACTCTTGCCTCTCTCAAAATGGGCGAAACACGACAATATTTCAAGGAGAAGATCCTATTTTCTCTCTTTTAGTCAACTATCTTAAATCTTACTTCTCTATTATGTGTGTGTTTGTGTGTGTGTTGTGGTGTGTGTGTGTGTGTGTGTGTGTGTGTGTGTGTGTGTGTGTGTGTGTGTGTGCTTAATTCGGTTAACTTCCATATTCAATGTATCCTTCTGGCATTAGCCGATATCTTTTCGTGTGGTTACATATACCTTTGCCTTGTCACAATAGTTTGGTTTACAACTGATATCTCAGTTACATATCAATGAATATCAGCAAGACACAGAGCATATTAAAAAGATCGTAATAATTGTAATGTTATGCCAATACACATGACTAGAGGTCGACAGGCATAGGCCAAATATATTTAATATGTAAGCCTCCTGTTTGGTCAATCATCGGGCATGAAATTGTGTAACATGTAACATTTTTATATCATTTAGAAAACGGGGATTTTTAATATTTTTATCGTTATTTTTTATTATTTTATTAATGATTATTAAGTGGAAATTAATCACTGTTCTAGAGAGTAGAGAAGCAATAGTCTACTTTAAACCATAATTATATACGTATTCATAATAAATGGGCGAATCACAATTTGATATACCAACATTATTGGTATATCAAATTGCCCAACCACCAACCACCAATCTATTCGAAACATCTCGGCTATTTCTACGATTGGATTGACTGTAGAATTTAACCAGAGGTTACGAATGAAAAAAATAGTTATCATTCGTGAATTGTAGATCAATCGTTGTTTCGTAAATAGCCGAAGTGATCCGAATGGCAGCTATCGACATGCATTCGAGGTATGATCCGCAGCACTGATCTCGAAGTTGCGAATGTTATGTTATCAATGTGAAATTTGACCTTACTCCCAACACTTTAAAAGCCATGCTATTCTTAATGATAATCCCCCCTCTTGATGAAGAAGGTGATAAAACTGTTTAGAAAAAAAGTGAAGGATATTCTTTATTCAAATAAGGAAATTTTGGGCAAATTATCTTGACACGACTGGAAGTACTTAGATAAAGAGATTTACGTGGAAAGATAGATATGCACTGATTTATACTAGACGACTAGACAATGTATCG
This sequence comes from Margaritifera margaritifera, assembly GCA_029931535.1. NCBI lineage: Eukaryota > Metazoa > Mollusca > Bivalvia > Unionida > Margaritiferidae > Margaritifera > Margaritifera margaritifera. Next base: position 3,023,460 of record JAQPZY010001617.1, read on the forward strand.
AGGAGACTTATGTTATCCTGAGCTGGAAAAATTCTAAAATATTCTACTATCCCGGAATCAACATTTCCATGAAATTCAAAAGAAAGAAAGAAAGAAAGAAAAAGGAAGAATTAAAATTTCTTCCATATTCTATCATAAATTTCTGGGAACGAAACACAAAATTGTTCTTGATCAGCAGACTTTTCATTAGTCCTGGTCAGCCGGACAATGATTATTCCACCACTGTTAGATTTAAGGTTGCCTTCGGAAAACGGAGAATGTTCAACATCATATACAGTCAAATTTTCATAAAAATTAGATGAAAATTTATTGAATAATACAGATTTTATATTGCACATGTTATAGAGCAAAAGCTGCCAACGTCACCCGCTCCCACCAATGAAAATGTAATTACGTAATGATTCACACATACGCTGCGATAGGCGCGAGACGCTTTCACGGTGAAACAATAACCGATTGGAGCGATTTTTTAAAGAAAAATGAGAAACAGAGCTTTACATTACATTTGTCCAAACTGAGCGGATTACCATTAAGTCTACCTGCAATACTTTGCAACTTCTATTCACCGCCTTTGTTTATTGTTATTTGCACATATTCGGGCTGGCTTGTTTCAGAGTACCATGACCCGGTATGTGAAATTACGACATTTAATACTATTTCTCCGCATTTTGCTACAATAGAGCTCCAAATTTCATTGTCACCTAAGCAAAAAGTTATTCTCTGCCGCTAAACTGACTCCCTGATGGAAGCTGGAATAAATTTGACAAGAGGCCCAAGTGGACTTGAGATTGCTAACCTTTTTGGCATCTACCTAAAAGCCAAATGCAAGGGCAGTTGGCCAGGAAATCTGGGTGGGTACAAAGCTTTCTGTCATTGGATGGCAGTTCAGCATCGTTTGTGCAAACTTTAAAAACCTTAGTCGAGGATGCTTTCTTTGAAATTTCGCCAGCTTTTGTTGAGCGGATTTGAGAAGACGTCTTTTAACGATTTTGCTAGTTTTACCAACAGTGAGCATATCATTTGCATCAGATTTAAAGCCTTTAATATCAGAATGCTTCTCTCAGATTTGATCAAATTATATTAAGCAATTTGTTTTCTTCAGAAGAAGTCGTTTGAAAGTTTTCCCGTCTTTGAAAATGGCGGCTATATTTGACAGCAGATCATCATCATTTTTATAAAATGAAAATGTTCTAATGACAAGAGGATTTTTGTCAAATCCGGACAAGTTCTGTTCAGCGCTTTTTTCTTTTATTTTTTTTTTTTGGTTTTTGTTTAAAGAAGCCGTCTTTGATTGCGGATTTGTATAATTATAACACAAAATATTCAAAGGTTTTATACCAGGACGATTTCTATCAAATTTGGTCAGATTCTGTTTATAGGTTTTTAAAACTAAGTCGATTAAGGGATTTCCTATTGTTTTGTAACGGTAGTCATATTTGATGGCGGATCAGCATCATTTGCACAAAGCTGAAAAGCCTTAATGGCAGGATGCTTTCTGTTTAGCGGTTGTTGAGAAGTCGTTTAAATGTTTTCTGTTTTTAGCATCGGCGGCCATATCTTATGGATCGTCATTATTTGCAAATATTCTAGAGACCTTGATGTTAGCATGCTCTCTTGCAAGTTTTGTTTAAATTGTATAGTGTTTTTTTGTTTTTGTTTTTTTTGAAGAAGAAGAAGTTGAAAACATCAATTGCTTACGGAGGACAGGCGCACGACGGACAAATGGTTATAACGTAGACTTATTTCTTAGACTTATCATCAAATACCAACGATATCCAATATGTGCCTAACTCTCATCTTATGACTACGTACTAATGGTCCAAACAATGGATAGTAAGTTTTAACCGTTCAATGACTGATATTATGGTGGGGTTTTTGTCCTCTACAAATTAGACCCAGTTCTTCCCTAGCTTGAGTTTCAAATTGAGCTTCTACATCATAAACACCTTGTTTTCCAAACACTTTGATAATATTTGCTTACATGATTCCAAAATGCTGAAGGGGCCCCGGTAGGCCGAGTGGTCTAAGGCGCTCACCTCTGTCCGCGTGGGTTCGAGTCTCGGGCTCGGCAACGTGGTATGTGAGAAAGTTTGCCAGTAGCTTCCCGTGGGTCGGTGGTTCTTTCCGGGGTTTTCTCGGGTTCTTCCTCCACGAAATATACTGGCCGCCATGTATAGCCTATTATGTGCTGAAAAATGGCGTTAGAACCCATAGCAACCAATAACAACCAAAATGCTGAATGTTTTGAGGTCCATTAAATACAATATAGGTAGGAAATCATTAGAAAGAATTTATCTATCTTATATACAACCTCTCCTAGAGTGTGCTGATATAATATTGGATAATTGTTATATCATTTTATATGAATCAGTTCTTGACACATCTAGCCGGATGTTCGTACGCCAAACACTTTCCAACTTGACAAGTATCACTACTATTACCTCGGTTATTCGACTCGCATCGAAAAGAGACAAGGATATTCCGGTTGATTCTCTATACAGTCACAGTCTGGGCCGACCGAGACTATTTTTAAATACGAACGTTATTCTATTTTATAAGATTATCAAAGGGTGTGAAATCTTGCTGGAATACATTTATAAAGAATTCCTTATTTAAAAAAAAAAATAAATAAACAAAGCAACAACAAACCAATATGATATAAGGGCCATAATACGCTCGTTCCGAATGCGAGAACGAGTTATGTATAGCTTTTGACCAGTCACTAATGTAGCAGTGTTTATATTGCATGGTCGTTTCAAGTGAAAATGGACGATTCTGTGCAATATTTTGGTCACAACACGTAATCAAAAACAGAAAAGGAGTTATTGTTTACCCTTTTTTAATATTTCTAAACGAAGAAAGACGCAGAAAATAGGGATTTACCAATTATACTGTGTCAAACAGAAAAGTATTATGAAGAGCTTTCCGAGTAGATCCTACTGCTCAATCACCTTTTTCACCAAGCATATTACAAGCGATCGAATCATCACAAATTCTTCTAAACCTTGGCGAAAAAAAGGGATTTAGAAATATAATTTACACAGTGTAGTTACAAGTGCATGTTTTCTGGAAGTTGCGATTTTCAAGTTGGATTTGGCAAGTACTATTCATTTTTACAGAGCAAAATATGCACCGTTTTATATTGGAAACCTATCGATATCTTGCAGAATCAAAATTTCTTGGCGATTTATTCCTGTATAACCACGGTTTCAAATATTATGTAAAAAAGTGACCGTATAGTCATTTGAGTGAAACTGTGTTGGATTTGCGACTCACATGGGATCCGTCGATCCGTCATAGCAATAAGACAGCTTCGCTGAAAGGTGGAGCTCAGATAAGTTAGAAATCCAAGTGGATGGCAATTATGCCATTTTGGACTGAAGAGTGATGCTTCAAACTGATCAGTAATTGTCACTTATGTAATCATTCGGAGCTACCTCAGCTATTTATGCGAGATAAAAGATGCCTCAGATAAATGTCGGCGCAGTAATTTAAAGAAAAAAAATGCCCCCCCCCCCTTCCTCAACCCCCAATCTATTCGAAACATCTCGGCTATTTCTACGATTGGATTGAATGTAGAACTTAACCAGATGTTACGAATGAAAAAAATAGTTATCATTCGTGAATTGTAGATCAATCGTTGTTTCGTAAATAGCCGAAGTGGTCCGAATGGCAGCTATCGACATGCATTCGAGGTATGATCCGTAACATTGACCTCGAAGTTGCGAATGTTATGTAATCAATGTGAAATTTGACCTTACTCCCAACAGCTCCAGCAGATTCCTGGAGATAGGCAGCAGGTGCATTTTCATTAATTTTTGTAGAATGGATGTACATGCAGTTTGAGTGCTCAATAGGAAAGAGAAAATTTATTGGGATTTATAAATACAAACTATAAGAAAACATTTGAATAAAGATCTTTTATTTTACACTGGATTTCTATAAAATAAATTTATTTTGTAGAAACAAAAGTAACATGCCAGCCCAGTTATCTCAGAATAGTAATGCAAATAAGCAAAACTTCATACATGATTGACAGATGTATGTGGAGTATTTAATTTAAATTTCCTTATACAAATTTGTATCTTGACATTTCATGTATACAAACAACTATATGTAACCTGGGAGAGTTTACCGTCTAAAAGTAATCTGATACCCTTAGAATGACCCCTTACTATCGGTTCATCTCAGGTCATATACACGAGTCAAGCATTCAAAGCTACTCTGCTATCCCACAAAGAAATTCAAATTTCAACAATGGACCAGCATTACTTTTAGATGGGCAACTTTATTATCAAATGGATCAGCATTACTTTTAGATGGGCAACATTATTATCAAATGGACAAGCATCACTTTTAGATGGGCAACTTTATTATCAAACGGACCAGCATTACTTTTAGATGGGCAACATTATTATCAAACGGACCAGCATTACATTTAGATGGGCAACTGTATTATCAAATGGATCAGCATTACTTTTAGATGGGCAACATTATTATCAAATGGACAAGCATTACTTTTAGATGGGCAACTTTATTATCAAATGGACAAGCATTACTTTTAGATGGGCAACTTTATTGTCGAATGGACCAGCATTACTTTTAGATGGGCAACTTTATTATCAAATGGATCAGCATTACTTTTAGATGGGCAAAATTATTATCAAATGGACCAGCATTACTTTTAGATGGGCAACTATATAATCAAATGGACCAGCATTACTTTTAGATGGGCAACTTTATTATCAAATGGATCAGCATTACTTTTAGATGGGCAAAATTATTATCAAATGGACCAGCATTACTTTTAGATGGGCAACTATATAATCAAATGGACCAGCATTACTTTTAGATGGGCAACTATATTATCAAATGGACCAGCATTACTTTTAGATGGGCAACATTATTATCAAATGGACCAGCATGCAAAAGCGAAAGGCCAGAGAATAAGAAAAACGAGGAGCTAATATCTTTATTAAAACCCGCAAAACATGCTTATAACGATAGTGTTAATTGGAATTAGTATGTGCTGGATTTATATATTAGAATTTTACAAAATGTACGAGTGAGTGTACGCGGAGAGAGAGAGAGAGAGAGAGAGAGAGCGAGAGCGAGAGATTGAATGTAAGTCCGATATTTTCACAAACTAGAGTGTAACTTTTAACAAATTCTAGATGCTGTTGTCAGTTTTAAAGACATATAAGAACATACTCATTCACATATAAACTTTTGTAAAATTAAAGATTTTGTTTCAAAAAATGTTTGCATGTATGTATATTTTAACAACACTGTCGAGACATCCGTATTACTGTCGAGACATCCGTATTACTGTCGAGACATCCGTATTACTGTCGAGACATCCGTATTACTATTCTTAAAAAATGGACTGGCATGTTACCTACATTTGAAGAACAAAAAAATGTTTTTATTGAAACCCATTGTAAAATAAAAGATTTGCAATAAATAGTTCTTTATTCAAATGTTTTGGTGCAGTTTGTATTTTTTTTAAATAATCCCAATCAGTTGTCGGTTACCTAGCAAGAACATATATCATCACTCAAACTGCATCTGCATCTATTAGAAATGTGGACAGAATTTTCCATTTACCATCGAATCCCTCCACAGATTCTAATTCAGTACACCTGCTGCCCGTTTCCATGGAGACGAGGGAGCTAGGGAAGTAAGATCACATTTCAAATTGATTACACAAGTGACCATTACTGATTGGATTAAGCACCACCTCTCACTCCATAAAAGGCTTAATTACCATCTCTTTGCGTTTCTAACTTTGCTGACTTCGGCCGTGAAGAAATCACAATTTCTGGTGAAACAAAATACTGTGGCCTGTAATTTTGGCAATGGGGGTGCAGGGGGTGGGTGGAGGGGAGAGAAAGAAGAAGACAAAGAAGGTGCTATGGCTCACGTAGTTTTCTCAACACAGCAGCATTCGACAAGGATGGTTCTGTGCTGTGATATATAGGTATGGTCCAGAATGTTTAGAAATTGAAAGATATTGAATTTTCGATTGTATGGCGTTTGGATAGTTGTTATTATTATAATTGAATTAGAACCGTGTGCCCTATAATTGAATTAATACCGTGCGTCAATGTAACCATCTATATGTGTATGCATTGCTTCAAAAAAGAAGATTTAAATGTCAGAAAATACTTAAAATATCCACAGAACACGTATAATTTAAAATTTAAGTAAGGTAGGCATAAACCAATATAAATACAAAATATGAAGTTCAAAAGCATTCACTGAATGAAATTGGTTTCACACAAAATTTGGAATTATCATTAGCTTCAGCATGGTATTAGAGACCTAAGTGATCAAGTTGGTGACCATACCTACTATAAATGGTAAACTATCTAAAATTTTTATATTTGGTTGATATATATTAAACAAGGTGCAAAACACCCTACCCACTATAGTCAAATCCACGTACTCTCTCTCTCTCTCTCTCTCTCTCTCTCTCTCTCTCTCTCTCTCTCTCTCTCTCTCTCTCTCTCATGGCAACAGTCATCATATCTGAAAGTGTGCTTAATTTACCACCGAGCATCTTTCAGAGGTAGACAAAAGGTATTAATTTTGCTTGTTATCCACAAATAAAACCAGAATATCGATAACTTTAAATTTCTAAATACACCTGATGAAATCTATACCTCTCTCTTTGATGCAAGCTTCTGTGCGGAGAAAACCTTTATGAGCCGCGGAATTTTATTTATCTACGTGTGCACGAAAACATGCAGTATCGTCACAAAAGCAAATTTCCAAAAAGTAGGAAACTACATGTCATAGTAAATAATTAGACATAAAAAGTCATTTAAAAATTGTGCCATACAAGTTATATTTATTTATTTTTTTTGGGGGGGGGTGGGGGGTGGGGATGGGGGGAGGTGGGCTACACAGAAACGAAACGTTTGACTAGACACCAAACAAACTGTTTCTAATTAACTTTCTTGTAAATGGACATGACTCAAGATGGGCCCTGCTTCTAAAGGTCAAAGATAAAAGGGAGTGCTGTCACGTGATTAGCCTTCAACCCTGAATGCCCCAGAGCCATAAGAGAAGCCCTCATGATAGAGGACAACAATAACAACAACAACAATAATAATAATCATAATAATAATAAATAAGTAAATAACCATACAACACACAGAGTTAATCATGCCTATAAACGTTAACAGATAAATAAACACACAATTAATGTAAAACAAAAATGGAAACTCCGGAAAACATAGTTATCTGGCAATGCAACGCGCGCGGACTTAGAGCGCACGCCGACCAATTAGACATTAAAATTAAAGAGACTGCCAGACAACCAGATGTACTATGCATTCAGGAAATGCACCTGAATGATAATACAAACATACCAAAAATATTAGGATATGACACAAAGTACATAAAACATCGCTCACCCACCGCTCAAGGAGGGGGACTAGCAATTTATGTTAAAAATACCGCAGTAACTGAACAATAAGTCATACCTGAATTACGACCACCCTGCAATCTAGAAATGCAGGCAATTAAAATTCAAATTCAACACCACCCAATAGTCATTGTCAATCTTTATGAAACTACCGACAAAAACCTCAGCTCGGAAGAGTTATCAAACTTACAACGGATTTAGAGGATTTGGCAGTAATATGCGGGGATTTTAATGCACACAACGAACTCTGAGGAAGTAGAACAACCAATTACAGAGGGGACATAGTAGAAAAATGGGCCATCTAACAATCTTAAACAATGGCTCTTAAACCCATATGGACAGTGCAGCAGGTCAACTTACGGTTATAGATCTATCACTCAGCACACCGAGAATAGCAGGGATAACCAACTGGCAGGTCGATAACACCGACACCCTAGAGAGCGACCACGTCCCCATCATCCACAAATAATTACGTCACACCCATCAAGGTGGAAATTCGAACAGGCCAATTGGACTGAAAATGAAGAATTAGGAGACAAAATTAATATTGAAGGGATCTATAATCAATATATATATATATATATATATATATATATATATATACATATATATATATATATATATATATATATATATATATATATATATATATATATATATATATATATATATATATAATGATAATCTCATAGAAGCCATAAAAACAAGAGCGGAAGCCTCCATACCAAAAAAGAAAAAGCTCAATAAATAAACCAGCTATACCATGGTGGAACAACGAATGCAAAATAGAAATAAAGGAGAAAAAAAAAGGCCTTAAACAGATTTCATCGGACAAAATCCGCCATGGATTTCCTAAGTTGCAAACAAAAAGAGAATGCAGCACGTAATGTAATTATAGCAGCAAAACAAACGTCGTGGAGAGATTACTGCTCAAGATTAAATATTAACACCAAATCAAAAGAAGTATGGCAGCAGGTTAAAGAGAGAGAGAGAGAGAGAGAGAGAGAGAGAGAGAGAGAGAGAGAGAGAGAGAGAGAGAGAGAGAGAGTAAAAGCAGTTCGGTTTACTCCAAAAAAACATGGAAATAATAACAAAACCAAATCCGAAACCTTTGCAGAATACTTTTCCAGCACGAGTAGCGATGCAAACCTAAGTGATAAATAACAAACACAAAAAAGATTTTGAAGTTCGTCATGACCTAAGTATCCTCAACGAAGGGGACAATAATCACCCCTTGAATGTACCTTTTGTTAAAGATGAATGGAACAAGGCCCTAAATGAAAAAAAAAAAAAAAAAAAAAAAACAAAAAAACGATAAACAACGTCCCAGGGGGAGGACACATTGGGTTATGAAATATACAAAAATCTTCCAAAATAAACTCATAACCATAATATTAGATCTAATAAATAAAATATGGGAAACAGGATTAATACCAAATAGATGGAAACAAGCATTAATCATCCTCATTCTCAAGCCAGGAAAAGCAACAGAAGACGTCCCACACTTTTTAACATCATGATTAATGACCTTGAACAAACAGTTAATCCTAAAGATATTGACCTATGACAATTCGCAGATGATACTGGTGGTATCTGGAAAGCCGTGAATCCCGCAAATCAAACTATATTAAAAAAAATACAAACGGGAATAAATACAAAAGGAAACTGGGCCGATAAATGGGGCTTTAAACTATTCTCACACAAAAAAAGGGGTACTCTTCCGTCTTCCGTATAAGCGGCCGAAACCCCCCACCCCCACTAAAGCTATTCCTGAACGGAACTCCAATAAAATTCGAATAATAGGCTACGTTTCTAGGTATGACACTCGATGAAGAACTAAGATGGGAACCCCATATAAAAGAGCTCATTAAACGATGTAATCGAGATGTCAACCTAATCTGTAATCGAGATGTCAACATAATCCGTAATCTTAAAGGCGCTAACTGGGGCGCTGACCAAACAACGCTCTTAACTCTATACGGAGCTTTAATAAGAGCTAAACTCGACTACGGGTGTCAAGTATATGGAATCATGTCACAATTAATACTTCCGGTTCAGTACCCATGAATGTAGTCCGAATCTATTTTTAGATCATTTTTCCTCTCTCATTTTGGTGGTGATGTATGCATTAGATGTAGTCATTCTTAATATTGATTTAAAGGAAATTGGTTATTGTTTAGAATATGAGCATTATAGTGTGGTTGTCTGTGTGTGTTTTGGCGACAGTGCACATTGAGTAATGAGGCATTGGTGCTAATCCGGAAGTGAAATCTGTGACTCATTGCACGTTGCTTTGTTTACAGTCCAGCCATTCATAAGAATGCCGGTTAACCTATGACAAGAACTTCAGCGTGAGTTCATCTTTGAAGATACTAACATCAGCATATGATTTATTAGGATTTGGACACAGTGGAAAGTTCAGTACTGACAAACAAATGTAGAGACTATATAGGAAAATTAATTGCAATCAAATCTAAAGTGCTAGGAGGATGTACAGGAGTACTTAAAAGCACTTTTACAGAGGAAATTCTTGTACTATTAGCAGAATCCCCGCTGCAACTAGGCGTAAGGAAATGATGCTCCGGTATCTTTCCCGCGTGTCAATACCTGGAGCAAACCACCTTACTCTTGAAACAAAAGAAAAGTGCAATAAACCCTTCTGCAAACACAAGAGAAATAAAATACCTAGCGGAATGATTATGGCCGACCTAAAGGTAGACATAGATATCCCAGATATTGCCCCCGAAAAGATGAAACATTTCCAAAACCCACCATGGACGTGCCCCTCGCCAAAGGTGGACCTCGGCATCAAAAACTTGGGAGCAAAAAAGACGACCCAATAGGGATAAGAACAGGGGTGTCAAATTCATTTGCTATAGCGGGCCAGATTTGATATAAATAATAATAAATAATAACAATCAATAATGAGTCTGGCGGGCCGTATGTTTGACACCCCTAGATAAGAGCATACTTACCTATATTGAAAGTAAGAACGGTGCCTACACCCATATATATACTGACGGATCAAAAACAAAAAAAAAATCCAACAACAAAAAAAGCGGCAGGAGTAGTCGTACCTGAACTTGAACATAGAGTTTGAAAGAAGACTACCGAACGAGTGCGCCATCTACACCGTAGAATTCACATCATTACTAGCGGCACAAAGTTGCATTAGAAAGTACACAATACACAAAGCGGTTATTCTGAGCGACTCGCACAGCGTGCTCCAATCACTGGCCTACGACAAATCCAAAAGTAGGCCAAATATGGTAACCCATACCAGACACCTACTTAAACAAATAGAGCAGGACAAAAAAATAGTCAGATTCGTATGGATTCCTTCGCCTTAATTATACCGGGCAATGAAAAAGCGGACAGAGAAGCGAAACATAATCTAAACGAAATAACATTCCAACACATCGTCTACAGCGTCCCAGAAATAAACAAGCATTATCCTAAAAAAAACAACAACAAAAAAAAACAACAAACAAACAAAAAAATCAAAATGGCAAGAATCATGGGACAAGTCGGTATCAGGGAGAAACCTGAACAAAATTCAAAACAAAATAACCAAACTAATAGCATACCCGACCACCTCGAATCCTTACAACACGACTATATATACACAGAATACGCACAGGTAGAACCCTACTGGCAGGATGTTCAGGCAAATATATAAAAGTATTCACAAGTCCAAATTGACCACACTGCCCGACCCCAGAAACAATTGATCACGTGCACAACACATGCCCAAGATATGATCAAGAGAGGGCAATGTTTCAGAAACTCCAAAAAAACCACTGGTGTACGAAGCACATATCCGGAATATCTCCAGACTAGAAGCAAACACATAGGGTCTACGTATAAAAATCTTCTCGAATATATCACAAAAATACGACAAAGGGGAAAAATCTAGGTTAAGACAGGTCCAGCAATGGAAAGCAAATAAACGCTCAATAAACATACTCAAATTAACAACAAGAGGTATCACTAACGAGTTAAATAGGAAGTTCGCCAAGTCGAAGAGACGACCTCGGTCAGCTAATAAAACAAAAACATATGGTAAACCAAAATCAATCAAAATATAAAATAAACAAACACTACCCAATAAACAACCCATAATACAAGTATATTGGTAAACCTCACCTGTCTGGATTGGGAGGGAAGGGGCTCCACCCGCGGGGAGGGGATTGGTAAACTAGGACCACTTCTCCCTGATACCGACACCTTATCAACGCAACTCACACTAAAGTAGAATATAGCCCTTACATAATTCATTACCCGTAAAGAGACAGGTTTAAGTAAACCGCCAATAGTTGAAACAATTAGTAACACACACACGTTCATAAATCAAAAGGGTGAAAAGAAAACTCCACGAGGGTCCTCTGGATGCAAGCACGATCCTGAACGTGCATAAGTCAAATGGTCGAAAAGAAAGCCCCACGAGGGTTTTCTGTATGCAAGCTCGACCCTGACACAAACATTAACTACATCCGAAAAATAGTCATCAAAGAAAGCACAACTACCATAGCAACACTAGGAAAATAAAAGATATAACCAAAATTAACACTTTATCAACGCAACTCACACTAAAGTAGAATATAGCACAAACGACAAATAATAACTAAATAACCATTACCTCCCCCCCCCCTTCAAACAAGGACCCTTCAAAATAATATAGTTAAATGGACAAAGAGAGGAAGGTTACATACATAATTCAGGATCTAGAAATCAAAACCTAACCATAATAAAAACCAGAACAAACAAGGGAGGGGGTGCAGAGCTCATAGGAGTCCAATGAACTATTCAACACTGAGAAATAAAAGCAGACGGAGTAGAGACAGACAATGAGAACCACAAGGAGGGGGCAATCGACATCCGGTATTGGAAACCTAGGAGAACAGGAGGAAAACAGACAAGGGGGAGGAACCAAGACCGAAAAGGGGCAGGACAGGCGACGCCAGGCCGAAAACAAGACCGGAAAAGGAAATGGTCAAGCAGGAAGGACGGGAGAAGGAGGAAGAAGAAAGACACCAGGAAAGAAGGAAAGAGTAAAAACAAAGTCCTTCTCAGGACTATGAGAAAAGAGAAAATTTGCAACCCCCTCCCCAAAATTTCCCACGACAGAATAGTTACAAGTATAACAGACAGAGCCCCAGGCCGAACCTATGACCCTATAACACACATTCATTATGGCATTTATAAAGTATAGCATACGCACATGGCACTCAGAAATATAGCACACACATACGTACTCTATACAATAAAACAACAACAACAAAAACCCATACAACTATTGCAGGTGGGATGGAGCTGCAGTCGAATACGACAACAGAAAGAAGAATGAAGACGGCAGATTTAAAGAAGATAACATCAAGCAGAGAAGTAGAAGTCATCAGGACGACATAAGAAAGAAGAAGAATGACGACAGCAGGTTTAACTAAGATACCGGAAAGGGAAGCCACCAGTGAAGAAACTCAACACATCTAGGACAAAAAAAAAACAAAAAAACAAAAAAAAAACAACAACAACAAACAAACAAACAAACAAACAAACAAAAAATTGCCACCCCCGCCCCACCCCAATAAAAAGGACAAATAACTGCAACAACCCCAGCAGACAAACTATAACATAATTACACACACAACAAGATGTATAGCATGCTTTGAACACAAACACAACCATATAGCATACATACAAGATAGACAGACGAACAAGCCATACCATATAGCACACACACAAAAAATACAACATATAGCACACACATACAGCACTTGAAACATACACACAGTTATATCACAGGGTTTTGATTCTGACCCACGAAAGCCCTCTTCAGCCTGAGACCATATGGCCCTGAGAAAAAAAACCCGATTGGCATGCTACACTGAAATGAACTAACGGCGTCGCGAAACCCAAGTAAGATCACAAAAATAAGTCGGACACTTTCAGCCAACCTCATTGATACTTTTTTTCCGGCAAAACAAAAAGGACGCACAGTACCCAAAATGATAAACAAAAAATAAATAAATAAATAAATAAATAAATAAATTATCAAGTAGGAAAATGCACAGCTGAGGATCATTCGATTCGGATATGTGACTAACACATTTTTGGCGATAGGATAGGGACCGCGCCACGCAAATATCAAACTGGGCATAGATCTGACAAAAACATAACACGGTGAAAACCGGTAGGCAGGAGGCAGAGCTGGATTACCCAATAGGCAGACTAAGCACGTGCTTAATCCACCAGCAAAGCAGGGTCACCAAAATAACAAAGAAACAAAAAAACAAAGAGAATTTTTTTTTTTACGGTTTAGTATTGTTTTTATTTTGAATTGCGGGGGTGGGGTGGGGGTGGAGACCATAATCGTTTCAATGCTTAGGGCCTCTAAAGGTCTTAATCCGGCCCTGGCAGGAGGAGACGGACAGAATGCTGGATGGAGGCAGTCAAGGCGCTCTTTTTTCCGCGGATTGCTTGGATGGCATTAATATTATGCGGTTAATCGCAAAAATTAATTAAGGCGCAAAAGCGCACAAAGTAAAGTGTCGCACATGCTGATAGGCGATAAGAGACATTAATCCAAAACAGCAGCTGCAGCTGACTAGCCCTCAGAACCAGGAATATCAAATATCCAGAATGACCAAAACGTACATGTATATTACTGCAGACTGTAGTGTGTAGTTGTTTAGTTAGGGTTCAACCATTTATCGGGGGTGGGGGATGGGTCCTGGGAATTTTTTTGGAAAAAAATGTCCGGCTTCCAAGTAGCTTGAAAAAGATACTCTGCTCTAATTTGAACAAATAAAATAATTAATGCTATCCTTATTATTAGTTGAAAAAACAAAATAATAAAATAAAATTTTTTTAAAAAACCCCACCCCAAACAAATTGAGCTAAAAAAAAACCCCAAAAAAACAAACATCCTGGTTGGAAAGAAAATCAACTCCACCCACCCCCCACCCCCCAGATTAAATATTAAATGGTCGGATGGTCAGTCCTTTATTTGCAATCATTTAGTGTAAACTATGTTTAGTTTACGATTTACATGCTGTACGACAGATATAGGTTCTTGAATCATACACACAATTCTGCATTGAACACACTTGCATGTAAGTCCAAAATTGAGAGTTCACACATACTACACAATATAAGTGCGTACTAACAAACTGAGCGAACGATAGCAGTGAAAAGGGAGGAATTGATGTTTGGAACCAATTATAATGGCAAAATGAATTAAGTGGTTTGATTTTATGCCTACCATGGGCCAACACTGTCTATATTATGCCAATGCACAATGTAAGCTTGACGACACACAACCAACATTGTGTGCAAACATTGTTAAAATAACCGATGCTTTCACGACAACTGGCTAACGTTCGGTCAACGTAGTAGACCCTACGCCAACACAGAGCAAACCTCGCGATCAAGTGCCAAAGTTGGCCCAACACAGGCCTGCTATCTAGGATATACATCTAACCACCTACATATATTCATCGATTTATCTATCTATCTATCTATCTATCTATCTATCTATCTATCTATCTATCTATCTATCTGTCTGTCTGTCTGTCTGTCTATCCCTCTTTCCGTCTTTCCGTGTGTCTGTCTATCTATCTATTAATCTATCTGTCTGAAAATATCGAGGCAGGTGTTGTTTTCACATATCAGTCTGATACTACAATTTTGATATTATTTGCTCTCGTGGGTCAGAAGTAGATGTATTACAAGGTTCCAGTCTACAATTATACGAGCTTCATCGGCTACCACAACCGAACTGAACTTAGACCATAGTGAAAATTAAAATAATACGATCTTTTTTCCCCTATGATCTTCGCCAATGCGTAAATAAATACATCGAGAAATTGCAAGAATTAAAATTCCAGTGCTGTCATTATATCCACTACTCTAAAATTACTGAACAAGTCAAACTTGAATATTTCACAAAACATTATAAAAGTACTAGAACAGAAATTCTGTGAAGAGAACTTACATGTGCAACACACCAACCCACATGTATTGATGTATAACAACACAAAAATAAAAATAGATACTCGCTGGCACGGTGAGACTAGGGAAATATTATCTTAGAAAAACCAGTATTCACTGGCACTGTAAAACTGGCGTAGCACTACTATCACGCTATTTTAAATCCTAAAAAAACAACAACAACACCCCCCCCCCAAAAAAAAAAAACACAACAAAAAACAAACTAAATGGAGCTGATAAAGTCACTAAACTTGAGTAAAGCGAATGAAAATGTAGAACATGTGTTTCCAAGGTACAATGACTAGAAGAGTTGATTTGCACTGAGCGTAGTGCAGCGAACATCAAATATCAGTATACAATTAAAGCTTATATAATTAATTTGTACAGTGTTGGTAACTGTGTTCTCTTTATTTAAGCGTATCGCTGCATTACAGATCGAAAGGTCTGCGGTTAGGTTATTGCCATAGGTAAAATTTGTTCATAAATAATTCAGAACCACCTTGCTGTATATAGAGACAGCTACATAATATAAAGCAGACCAAAATTAAAAGAGAAATGTCAATGAGTATAGATTTTATGGCGGTAACAACCAAGATTTATATGAATTTTTCAATTACATTGAACCATATTTGAGAGAATTATCAGTAGGAAAACACGACAATTTGGTTCTGTAGACCCAGGAGGTAGCGCAAATAGATTTTATATTTTGTCCAGGACATAACAAGGTTTCTAAACACATGGAATAGAGGTGAAAAGGATAATGCCAATGAACATTTATTTGACAGTTTACTTATCAAATTTGGATAGGAAATAAGCGAAAGTACAAGACGGACGGAATATTTGACATTGCACATAAATATCAACCCGTCAGATGAAGCTCATACATACATTTATCTGAATGGGTTAGGAACAAAAAAGCTCCAAATGTCAAAAATAACGACCGTAGGTGTTTGTTTTATGCTGTGGAGTCTATGTTAAACACACGAAGTGATCATATAGACAGACTATCAGATACCATTTAAATAGATAGTGTAATTGGTTTGATATATGTCCTGTAAAAATAGAGGACATCTTGAAATGTAAACATGAATTTGATACATCCGTAAATGTATATGAAATATTGCAAGGGGAAGACAGCAGAAATGAGAGAAACTAAATCAAACCGGTTAGACTAATTGAAATAGAGAGAGAGAGAAAGACGTGTTGATATGTTAATCATATTTCAAGGTGGTGGTCCTAATGATTACAATGACAGAAGGTATCTCTATGTTGGTGTATACATTTTTTAAAGATTAGTATAATCATCAATAAACAAGCATAGCTGACAGAAATACGTGTGTAAAATATGCTTACTTTTTTTTCCTAAACACCAGAAAAAGTATCAGAACACAAAAGACTATGTTACAGTGTAGATAAGTAGATAGATATGTTACAGTGTAGATAAGTAGATAGATATGTTAGAGTGTAGATAACTAGATAGATATGTTAGAGTGTAGATAACTAGATAGATATGTTACAGTGTAGATAAGTAGATAGATATGTTACAGTGTAGATAAGTAGATAGATATGTTACAGTGTAGATAAGTAGATAGATATGTTACAGTGTAGATAAGTAGATAGATATGTTACAGTGTAGATAAGTAGATAGATATGTTACAGTGTAGATAAGTAGATAGATATGTTACAGTGTAGATAACTAGATATATATGTTACAGTGTAGATAACTAGATAGATATGTTAGAGTGTAGATAACTAGGTACATATGTTTGAGTGTAGATAACTAGATATATATGTTACAGTGTAGATAACTAGATAGATATGTTACAGTGTAGATAACTAGATACATATGTTACAGTGTAGATAACTAGATAGATATGTTACAGTGTAGATAACTAGATAGATATATTACAGTGTAGATAACTAGATAGATATAATGCCGAAAGAATGCTCATTTGTAACATTTAAAACAATTCAACATAAATTGAAAGTTCTGCATATTATTTATTTTTATTTTGAAAGCTTCTTCGTGGAAAAGGTACGAAGTATGGACACATAGTGTCTGGCAACGTGTACCATACACGAATGATACATATGAAAATCGAAGTTTGCACACAACTTGATAAAGAGATTCATCACATAACAAATGCAATTTGAATTATAAATACCCAAATTACATCTCATTGTTCATTCATAGTTGTCTGATTATAACAGTCATATGTTCATTAAAATATTGGTTAACAATCACCCAGATGAAGAAATAAAAATCGTACCGAACAAATATCAACTCTATATTTCATTTAGCAAGAATTCCATAGCTGATTGTTTCATGAAAAAGGGGGAAAAAATGTTAAAACGACATGCAGTTTTGTAGATAGCATTAGATCCATGGGTCAATCTATAGAACAAACGGCTAAAATTTATTTAAGTAATGAAAGAGACACTGAAACATTTCATAGATGTGAGACCTAAATGTTTCAGGAAAGACATTTACTCATATGAATACACAGATAACTTTAAAAGTTAGGTTTAATGAAACAGCAATACCATCCAAAGAAAAGTTTTAATCCACTTTACACGATTAAAACTTATCAAATGAGGACTGACGTCAGTATGTTCAGTAACATTATAACATTCAAATGAGGACTAACTCAGTATGTTCAGTAACATTGTAACATTCAAATGAGGAATGACGTCAGTATGTTCAGTAACATTGTAACATTCAAATGAGGAATGACGTCAGTATGTTCAGTAACATTATAACATTCAAATGAGGACTGACGTCAGTATGTTCAGTAACATTGTAACATTCAAATGAGGAATGACGTCAGTATGTTCAGTAACATTGTAACATTCAAATGAGGACTAACTCAGTATATTCAGTAACATTATACCATTCAAATGAGGACTGACGTCAGTATGTTCAGTAACATTGTAACATTCAAATGAGGAATGACGTCAGTATGTTCAGTAACATTGTAACATTCAAATGAGGAATGACGTCAGTATGTTCAGTAACATTATAACATTCAAATGAGGAATGACGTCAGTATGTTCAGTAACATTGTAACATTCAAATGAGGACTGACGTCAGTATATTCAGTAACATTATAACATTCAAATGAGGAATGACGTCAGTATGTTCAGTAACATTGTAACATTCAAATGAGGACTGACGTCAGTATGTTCAGTAACATTGTAACATTCAAATGAGGACTGACGTCAGTATGTTCAGTAACATTATAACATTCAAATGAGGAATGACGTCAGTATATTCAGTAACATTATAACATTCAAATGAGGACTGACGTCAGTATGTTCAATAACATTATAAAATTCAAATGAGGACTGACGTCAGTATGTTCAGTAACATTATAAGATTCAAAATGAGGACTGACGTCAGTATGTTCAGTAACATTATAACATTCAAATGAGGACTGACGTCAGTATGTTCAGTAACATTGTAACATTCAAATGAGGACTGACGTCAGTATGTTCAGTAACATTATAACATTCAAATGAGGACTAACTCAGTATGTTCAGTAACATTGTAACATTCAAATGAGGACTGACGTCAGTATGTTCAGTAACATTGTAACATTCAAATGAGGACTGACGTCAGTATGTTCAGTAACATTATAACATTCAAATGAGGACTGACGTCAGTATGTTCAGTAACATTGTAACATTCAAATGAGGACTGACGTCAGTATGTTCAGTAACATTATAACATTTAAATGAGGACTGACGTCAGTATGTTCAGTAACATTATAACATTCAAATGAGGACTGACGTCAGTATGTTCAGTAACATTATAAGATTCAAAATGAGGACTGACGTCAGTATGTTCAGTAACATTATAACATTCAAATGAGGACTGACGTCAGTATGTTTAGTAACATTATAAAATTCAAATGAGGACTGACGTCAGTATGTTCAGTAACATTATAACATTCAAATGAGGACTGACGTCAGTATGTTCAGTAACATTATAAAATTCAAACACTTTGAGATCTTCACGATTACTAAGAAAAGAACGATATGTGACAGTTTAGAGAAAGTTTTTAATGTCTGCGTGAAAAATTACAAAATAGAACCTTCTCGTCATTACAGTGTTCATGGATTAGCACGTGATGCAAGTTTAACGATATAAGGTGTAAAATATTTAACAGACTATGACATGTTTCTGATGACTGAGAGTTGACTACATGGAGGAACTAGCATGATATCACATAGGTACACCAATGCAAACCTTGAATACTACTCAGACAAATAAGACAAGGCAAACATTTGTGGTGAGTACGACACATCAAGGTCATTCATTATGCACCTAGAACACAACTATCATTATGGCTGGGCCATGGGACAATACATGGCGGTAAATATTTCTAGATGGGCAACTGATGAACAAATTAAATGTGCGGAATAAACTTTGTTCAAAATACCAGATAACTATTATCCTGATTGCATTTTAGAAGTGGAAATTGGAGATTCCATTACATTTTGATTACTATTTCAAGGATTATCTAGTAACTCCAGAGAAACTAATTTCAGACGAAAATGAGGCATCTCCCTTGCAAAAGAAGTTTACTGATCATTACAGGGGCACAAAACCAATTGTATCAAAATTATTATGTACCTTGAAAAATAAAGAGAAATATGAAAGAAACACAAAGCTTTACATACTCTTAGGGTTTAAAATAAAAAATATAACAGAGTTGTCTTGTTTGAATACCAATTATGGCTTAAATCCTACATTTGAAAAAAATTCTGACAAAAAGCAACACATCATTTTGAGAAAGACTTCTTGATTTTGATGAATAACAGTTTGTTTGGTAAATAATTGGAAGATCTCAGAAAGAGGACAACGGTAAAAATATATACAGATATAAATATTTTATTTTCTTCAAATGTCAGATCGATTTATGATTTGCAAGGAGAACATATATTTACAATGACTGAATACTTGTTATTTTGAGAAACAAGAAAATGGAATAAACCAAACCAATTTACTGTGGATGTACAGTGCTGTAGTTAAGCAAGCGGTTGACGTATGAATTCCATTACAATATACTTAAAACAAATACGGTGATAAAATAAGACTACTGATTAATAATATAGATTCATTGTTTATTTATGTTGAGACGGAAAACTTTTGAAATTATATTAAGGATAGCATCACATATTTTGACGGTAGTGAATATCCATATGAAAACATATTTAGTGTACCATAAAATGAACGCCAAAGTTCCATGACGAACTGAACCTATTAAACATTTTTTTTTCTCCTTTTTTTTAAAGGTCAAGATCAATAAATCACGACGTAAACAGACGAAAAGAAAGTTTGTGAAGGAATAGAGAAATATGCAATTAAGCAAAATTTAAACTTCAAAATGTGCCAAGATTGCTTATTGAATCACAAGGAAAATTGAAAGGAAACAGATAATATACTCGAATTCATGAGACACATATCATCAAAATTAACAAGTAGCGTTGTCTGTGTAGGATGACAAGCGTTTATTGGTTGACAACGTAAACACATAGACTTAAGGATACGTAAGCATGATGTTGCACTCAAGGAGTACCTAGCCTACGGTGATGAAGACAATTTGTACCTATAGTACAAGTACCTTGTTTTTAAAAGGAAATTCAAGTCTCGTTCAAAGTTTAGGTCTAATTGAGCGCTTGTACAATTTCTCCTTTAATTTCATCTGAAATAACATGCTTCTCATCAAACACAGTTTCCACTCAATTTTAGTCCTTGCTGTCGAAGACCTCTAAAAATCTGTCTCACGCAGAACCGTTATAGCAGATTTGTACATTTGCACAATCACCAGTACTGATACTTAAAAATATCTACCACTAAAGGCTTCTTTGGCTAGGTTAGTTGCTTTTATTTTACTACCTCTAAATTTCCGTAGTGGTCAACCAGAAAAATTGTATTTGTTCCTTGATATACATAGGAACCTATAACTATCCGCTATATAGGTACATGGTAAATATAAGAAAGTAACTTAAACAGCTTGTTTTTTTATCCTCAGGATCTATAATACTTATATCCTAGAGTAACAACTTTCTGTTTTAAGACATCTTGAACAGAAAAGCTGGATAAATAATAAAGATGTAATCAAAACTGTTCTTGTATTCAGTCTCTATCAGATTCAGAGCAAACACAGTGTTTCAATAATTAGTCACTGAACAAATTATCATGTTATCTGTTTCTATCAAATACATTTTGCTAAAGCTATTGATTCATTGTGAAACAAGATTGCAAGGCAAACATGGCTAAAGCATAATAGAGTTAATCTGTTTGTTTTGAATGTTCGCCTGAGCATCTGATAGATATACATTTTGTGGGCATCTACATTTTCTTTTCTGTTGCTGTGAAGGTCGATACCTTGTTGCACATATGCCAATTTATGTACACTACCATGCAATCTGTTATCATGTGTACTTGTTAAATCAAGCCAGATGCAATGATTGTAAGTGTAAAATTCGAACAGTCCAATCTCTTGTTTTAAAGGTCCATTTTAGACCAATGTCCACTGCCAGTCCTTGAACAGTATGGTTTAGAGGCATAGCTTTAGTTGCTTACAAGCAGCCACACACGTGGTTACTACAGGTCGCGGGCGGCCAACCAATCTGACGCAAACTGCGTATAGGTAGATTATCTGTATGGTCTCCGTCATAATCTCAGAGTAATTTAAGCGTGTACCTCAGCCTCAAACTATTGTTAAATTGTATCGAGACTAAATTCATTTTGAGCATGATGTATAATGCATACTAACTATATGTGAAATGGTCTTTAAATGCAAGCTTCCATCATTTTGAATATAACTATATGGTTACCTTTCTATAAGAAAAATTAAAATTACAGCACAAACGCATTTATCGGGACTTATTGATGAGACGGACTATCGGAATGTCGCCCTGATACTTAATATATTTTGCATAGAAATTATCAGTCAGCAAGCCAACCAGTTATCTGGACAATATACTATCACAATAATTCTCAATAAATTGCGTATTTGATGTGGACAGATATATAAATTTGTGTTCGGCTAAATTTACAGTACAATTCGAAGATCTCGTCGACTTTACGAGATCGATCTATAACGCTTTGACAAAAAGATAGGTAGAATTTATGTAACACAAAGTTCTATTTAAAACAACATATGCTCACTCATTATATAAATTACCTGTTTTGGAATCTGCAATAGGACTGGCAAAATTTGACACGAATCTTAAAATATTCATACATTCCAAACGATTGAAGAACCGTTGCAAATTGTTGCAAATTAAAGTTCCCGCTGTGTATGGATATTCTGCTGGTTTTTCGATGAAGCTTGAAGATAATTTGTCAAGCGTAAATGTTCGCTACATGTGTTATGCCCTTTTAAACGTTTGACGTCAGAGACGGCGTAGCCTCGACAACAGATTCGAGGTCTGTCGGATGCAGATTACAATAGGTGAAATTTTCAGAGCAAGACAAAAACAGTATTCAGGGCATCTTTACTACGATCTTGAAAGTCCACTTGCTTACATCAATATCAATCAAATGTAGGAACAAATTGAAAGGGACAAAAAGAAGAAAAAAATACACTGAACTGAAAGAATGGTAAACTGAATAATGTACCTTCATATTACTCAAGCCAACTAGAAAAAGATTTCCATACAGAAGGGTCTATGGTAGTCACGTGACTGGCCAATGGCAAGTTGACATTGTCGACATTCAAGTATATGGCAAATAGAACAGTGGATACAAATACATCTTGATAGTGATAGATGTTTTCTTTAAGTACGCAGTGGCAGAGAAAGAAAACACCAAAAAGGGAAATGACATACACGATGCTTTAAGATAAATCTTCAAGCAAAGAAAGCCGGAAAAGATACAGTTTAATGAAGGAAAAGAGTTTTACAACAGGAAAGTATATGGATTTGCTGGAAAAGGAAAACATCACATACTTTTCAACTTAATCAGACAAAACCAAACCATTTGTAGCGAAAAGGTTTAACACAATCTTAAAGACTAGTACGTGGAAGTATTTCACTCAAAATGAAACCAGAAATTGGGTTCACATTTTACCAAAGCTAAATAACACTCATCACACATCAATAGACATGATTCCGGTTGAAGTGAACAACGACAACAAATAATAGATCAAAAGTATGGATAAATCAATTCCATTATCTGGCAACTGATGCGCTTGGAGCTCATAAATTAAAAAATTTATGAAATAGTGAGAATTTTGAAACACAAAACAATATTTCCAAAGAGATAACTTCCTAACTTTTCCAAGGAATTATTCAAAATTAGGCAAGTAATATTAGGAGATCAAGTAGATTTTGAAGCGAGCAAGGAAGAAAACAGATAAAAAGTATGGATCAGTCTATTCAGTCACCAGAAAACTGATATATTTGGAAGGCCTACATTTAAAAGTAGCGAAACAATCAGAATTTAAAAATACAAAACAAATTTTGCAAACGGCTACCTTTCCTAACTTTACCTATGGAAATATTCAAAATCAGGCTAGTAATTTTAGGTGATCCGGTAGTTTGCAAACTAGAGGACTTAAAGAGAGTTGATAAATATAACATGCTTAATGAACAAGAGTTATCTGTATGCGACAAACAAGATTACATATACAAAGTTGAAAAGACTTTGAAGACCATAAGAATTAAATGTCGAAAGCATGAACTTGTGAAATGGAAAGGGTATGATGAATTGTTTCACAGTTGGAAACCAGCTAAAAACATTATTACTTTAAAATAATGCCGTGAGAAAGACTCACCTCATGGTCCTTTCAGGACTAAAGTTGTTGCACAACAACATCCACTCCGGAGGAGGAGATGATTGAGGAAGCACAATATATAGATAGCAGTATCAATAAACATGACAACTTTGAGTTTTAAAAGATAACAAGTTTTAGTCAATGATGCCGAGAAAACAAATCATTAGAAAATGGAAGAGTTTCAACATGCACAGCATGAGAAGTTATATTGATACCGAAAATAAAGTATATACAAAAGTATCACAGTTGAATAACAAAATGGTCCTTATGTTATGTGTAATTAGGCGGCTACAGTAGTGCCCTAGCTAGGCAATAAATGATATCACTACAGTAGTGCCCTAGCTAGGCAATAAATGATATCACTACAGTAGTGCCCTAGCTGGGCAATAAATGATATCACTACAGTAGTGCCCTAGCTGGGCAATAAATGATATCACTACAGTAGTGCCCTAGCTGGGCAATAAATGATATCACAACAGAAACGAATAGAGACAACGTTGACAAATATGAAGTTGATTTTCACAAGGTTTAAAAGAGCTGAAAAACAAATTCAATGTAAAATATTTTAAGCTGGCATACGAGATCTTGAACAAGATAAAATTGTAATGAAAATGACATGGACGTTCATACAATCACTAGAACATTATTAACTTCTTCAAATTTCATTCAAAGAATGGATAGCAGCGATTGACACAACTGCTCGGTCCTCTATCACGTTTTATTTGAAACCATGCATGAAACCTTCAGTGACAAAGAATTACCACATTAACTAAAATCAGCTGATTTGGGAAGAATGTTTTAAACCAGATAGGCAGTGGAAAGGAATCAATTGTTTTTTCCCCTCTGTTTTTAAATTCTCTTTAAAGTCTTCCTCAATTGCTTTTTAGTCTTCTGCAACATCATTCTTTTTGATAGTCAGCTGAATCGA
Source organism: Margaritifera margaritifera (assembly GCA_029931535.1). NCBI lineage: Eukaryota > Metazoa > Mollusca > Bivalvia > Unionida > Margaritiferidae > Margaritifera > Margaritifera margaritifera. The sequence continues at coordinate 3,048,598 of JAQPZY010001617.1, forward strand.
ACTTTCTTCTATCTTTAGCATAGTTTCTCAATTCGAGTGTCCGGTTTTTTCATTTAATTTTCAGCCACCAATTCGTTTGAAAGCAAATTGTATGTTTCTTCGGTTGTTATTTTGTTGTCTAGTTTTGCTAAAATTTTCTCTACAGCATTTTACGCCTCAAGTTGTTGAATCTTTTCTTTCGATTTTTTTTCATCTGTAATAGCAAGCAAAGGGGTTTGCATTGTATTGGGTTCATCTGTAATAGCAGGCAAAGGGGTTTGCATTGTATTGGGTTCATCTGTAATAGCAGGCAAAGGGGTTTGCAGTGTATTTAGTTCATCTGTAATACCAGGCAAAAGGGGTTTGCAGTGTATTGAGTCCATCTGTAATAGCAAGCAAAGGGGTTTGCATTGTATTGGGTTCATCTGTAATAGCATTCAAAAGGGGTTTGCAGTGTATTTAGTTCATCTGTAATACCAGGCAAAAGGGGTTTGCAGTGTATTGAGTCCATCTGTAATAGCATTCAAAAGGGGTTTGCAGTGTATTGGGTTCATCTGTAATACCTGGCAAAGGGGTTTGCAGTGTATTGAGTTCATCTGTAATAGCAGGCAAAGGGGTTTGCAGTGTATTGAGTTCATCTGTAATAGCAGGCAAAAGGGGTTTGCAGTGTATTGAGTTCATCTGTAATAGCAGTCAAAAGGGGTTTGCAGTGTATTGAGTTCATCTGTATTAGCAGGCAAAAGGGGTTTGCAGTGTATTGAGTTCATCTGTAATAGCAGGCGAAGGGGTCTGCAGTGTATTGAGTTCATCTATGCTGTTACGATGTTTGCTGCTCAAACGAGTTGACAAATTAAACATATCTTTCGTACTGTGAAGATAATATGGGCACTGTTTAGACATGCTGTATTTAGTTAGTGTGAAAATTGAGTACCTAAAAGCTGCTAACAGGGTTCAACTAAAAGTTGCTAATGACTCTAATATGTGCACATAAATGCTACTAACAGGGTTTTGTGGGTATCGTGAACATGTTATGCCGCAGATCTCGATTCTAATCAGATTGATATCTCCCGATATTTGCTTCAATAGAGCTCTTAATTTCATTTTTCCCTAAAAATGTTCTCAGCCGCTAACTTCCAAAATGAATTCCTGATGGAGCACGAATAAATTTGACAAGACGCCCAAGTACACCTGAGATAGCTCACGAAGTTAACATCAACTTAAAAGACAAATGCAAGGATAGTTGGCCAATAAATCTGAGTTAATATGAATTTTTCTCACATGTAACGGCTTTTATATTTTTAAGTAATGGCCGTGCTACTGGATGTCAAATCAGCATCTTTTGTATAAAATTTGAAAAGCCTAATACCGGGATGCTTTTTCTACAATTTCGTCGACTTTTGTTGACCATATTTTGAGAAGAAGTCTGTTACATGTTTTCTATTTTTAGTAGCAGCTGCAATATTTGGCAGCAGCTCGGGGCCCCGGGTGGCCGAGTGGTCTAAGGCGCTCGGCTTTACAGATCCTTGACATCTCACCTCTGTCCCCGTGGGTTTGAGTCTCGGCTCGGGCAGCGTGGGTATGTGAGAAAGATTGTCAGTAGCTTCCGGTTGGTCGATGGTTCTTCCCGGGGTTTTCCCGGATTCTTCGTCCACCGTATACTGGCCGCCATGTATAGCCTATCATGTGCTGAAAAATGGCGTTAAACCCACACAAAAACAAACAAACAAACATTTGGCAGAAGATCTGCATCATTTAAGAGGTTTTCATGCCGTGACTTTTATGTCAATTTTTGGTAGAATTCTCTTCAGCGAATTTTGAGAAGTCGTTTAAAGTTTGTATATGCTTAATAATACGGCCATATTTTATGGTGAGTGTGTATTTTGAGAGACCTTGACGTTAACATGCTTTCTAGCAAGTTTGGTTGAAATCAGTCAAGCAGTTTTCTAGAAGAAGTTAAAAATAGCAATTATTGACAGACAATGAACGCACTATGGACAATGGAAGAAGCACAATGGACAAAGGGTCATACCATAATTTCACTTGGCCTTACGGCCGGGTGAACGCACAGCAAACTCAGGTGGTACGGTGAAAGAACGGGTAAACGGTATGAATTCAAGATCACTAATGAATCGCGTCGCTTTGAAGAGTACAAAAACAACCGTCTCCTAATTGTCCACTTTCAAATTCATACTCAGTATAGGCCTTTTCGATAACCGGTTTATCTCCTTTGGGAGGGAAACTCTTCAGGGCCGACTATGACTTCTGGGGACTATGCAATCTAAATTTATCGTGGATAAAGGAATTTTACAATTTATAAAAAGGGTATCCAATTGGAAGAATATTTAATTAAATTCCTTAAATAAGTGTACTTACCTATCTTGAAATTTAGGATGTCAAACCGTAAATTACTTGTTGAAACTGGTCGATGGATAAAATTCCATATGAAGAAAGAAAATGTATCATATGTCAAAATAATGTTTTGGGTGATGAATTCCATTACCCCCTTAAGTGTGAATTATTTAGGGAGGCTAGTTTGAATTTGATGAATAAATATTATTACATACGACCGAATACTTTGAAATATAACACTTAATGACAAATAAGAATAAAATAATAGTGAAAAATGTAATCATATTTGTTAGCAAAATTATGAATGAATTAGAAACTAAATGGAGGACTAGATAGCTACCTGTCCTGATTTCACGTTCCAACTGTTTGTAACTCTTTTAAATATAAAGTGAAACATATCAAAAAGTGTTTTCATTTAAATCATTGATCACTTTTCTTTAGATATTCCTTGGACTTATAATATTTAGATAATCCATGCCCCCCCCCTTCTCTCTCTCTCTCTCTCTCTCTCTCTCTCTCTCTCTCTCTCTCTCTCTCTCTCTCTCTCTCTCTTTTCTCGCATCTTCCTCTTATTAATATTACACCATGATGGCTTCTTATATAATAGAACTTTGATTCTACTTGACTCGTATGCCTTATATGTATGGCCTGAGTATGATTTTTTTTTTCAGTAAAGTCTTGTTCTGTTCTCTTAAGTTCGGTAACTCAATTTTTTTTTTTTTTTAGATTAACGCTTAGCGACAAGTGAACTGGAGAAATATGACAACACACCTGCAAAAATCCACCGGTATCATAACTTCAAGTGCATTGCTTTGATCTTTGCGGGAAGGCTAATTATCATAACAAAGCTTACTGGTCGACAATTGCCTTGCGATAGGAGCTCTTGCAATTATATTCATGCAGAATTGGTGTCGTCTTATAAGCGCGACATACAAGAAATTTGATAATTCTAGGGGTAATATTGGAAACTAGAGGGTTTCCCTGAGCATTTGAAACAGGAGGGAAATTTCCAAGAGTCAAAATTTGAAGATTAAGAGTCAGAATTTTAAACATGAGAGCCACAAGTACGACATGGAAAAAAGAAAACATACTTTTCAAACTTATTTACATTTATTGTCAAACAGAGAAGCAGCAAAGATTCATGTTTAATACACAAACAACACACTGACGACAAGTATAGCTATTCCAAATTAAATTATTGAAAGAGATCTCAATATCAAAGGAAATTTCAGCAGACACGATGTTTTTACATTATTCACGGTATCTTTTGTACACATAAGAAAGAAAATCAATCTAAAACCAGTCAAGCCATCTTATGGAGAAATAGTATCTAGAGATATACTGAACTAAAAACAGAAAATGTCCGAACCTCATCGTGTTGGGGCTTTCTTTAATTTGGGTTTTTCAGGTTTTACAACTGTTTACTATAACAATGTGACAGATTGCTGATATTTGGCTCAATGGTCCCTGAAAGACGACGTGCCAAGTGGGGCATGCGCAATGAATGGACAGATGCGTTGCAATTCAAGGGGAATAACATAGTTCCGAAAAGGCCTATACATGCGGCGACTGGACTGGTCAGCGACCTTCTGTAATCTTTTACACGATTGTTCAACTAGAGGCCACCGCCGCTGTAACCCTAAGGCGTTTGTGGAATTCGGACTGAGGCGTGGGGTGGAACTGGCCTAGAGATCCGAGTATTGGCTACTCCAAACACAAGTAAAAAGAAAAAATAAATAAAGAAAACAATAAATTAACAGTTATTCTAACTGTTCAAATCCCACTTTAAGTTTGCCATGTACATTTTAATAATGTCTAAACTGAGATAGAACAAATAAACCATAGCAACCATGAAACTATTCACAGGTTTCATATTCGTTCTTACTACCTTGATATATAGTATTATACACATAGGTATATCGTTGAATCTGCTATAATTGACTAATTCTTCTGCTTCTGGGTCAGCAAACCTTAAGAGATAACCAAAACACTAAATATATATCTATCTGTCTCTCTGTCTGTCTATCTATCTATCTATCTATCTATCTATCTATCTATCTATCTATCTATCTATCTATCTATCTATCTATCTATCTATCTATCTATCTACATGTAGATGTATCTATCAGAGATATCCATGCATTTTGTGGCTGGTCTTGTTTTCACACTTGCCTTGTATTATAATTTGACCATATTCTGTTCTCTTATGGGTCATAAGAATATGGCATATACATGTCTTGTAATACTGCACTGCACATGTAAAACGACCTTCAGCGTATACAGGTGCCCTAAACAAGGTTACGTGGAAGCGTTTCAGGACTAGGTCGCCAATTGTTATTTTTGTTTATGATGATAACGATGATGATTATGACGACGACGATTATGATGCCGGCGACAATGGCAATGATCTAAGACGAAAAAGACGATGACGACACTGATGATAACAGTTATGACTGGATAAAGTGTAAAAATGTGAGGTGGTCGTCATCGTGGTGACGTTGACGAAGACACTGGCGATGTTTATGATGGGGCGAAAAGGACGACGAGGACCGTAATAGATTGATGATGATAAATTACGTTGGTTCAACTGATTTCACTGTTTCTACGTTGTTGTTATTATTGTGCGAAGACAGGTTTTGTTGCTGGCAATACATGTGTAAATAATGGGCGCGACTAATGGATACCGATCATTAAAGCGCAAAATGTCCACGTCTATATAGTAAACATCCTTTTCAATCAATAAGCTTTTAACTGAATGATGACGTAAGCTGCACTAGCTGTAAGGGGTAGCAGACATGTGCGCGTATATAAGTGTGGGTGGGTGGGGAGGGTTAAAGAGAGATTTCCAGTCATACACAGTATTGTAATTTTAATTGCCAGTCCCATCCCAACCCCTCTAAAATATTTAAACTACGTGCTTTGGCTGATATCTTTCAATTTTGTTTATCTCTCGCACTGTCTTTTTATTTTTCATTCTTATCCTCCTCCCTCGATAACTGTCTATCTGTCCATTCGTCTGTATGTATTTATCTGTCTGTCTTTCTGTCTATCATTATCTCTATATGTAGATTAGACTTGTGTGCTGTACGTTCCTCTCTTTTCTGTCCATCTACATGTATGTATCAAGCTTTCAGAACTAAGAAAATACGATTTTAATTTTCTCCACAAGGCAAACAGTGAAAATACTGCTATCAATGGAATAACTATCGTTGACCTTTTTCTGAAAAGAAAACTTCATTAAGTTCTGACTGTACAGGATGAGTATAGTAAAATATTTCCTTTGCAGCCCCTGTACCACATACTGATCGTTTATAGTACTATTACAGCAGCATCAGCGACGTTGCTCCGTAAAGGTTGCATTTTTACTAGAAACTAGTGATGGCTTATAGTTTAGTTAGACTATGTTATGCAGTCAACATTAAAACTTTTTTCCCCTTGTCTTGTCGGGGAACAGAGGTAAATCAGTTTGTAGAGCGTCGGGCTCGTAATCCAAGGATTGCGGGTTCGATATCTTCCTAGGACAGCCTGGTTCGGTTGCCATGGCGTATCCTTGGGAACGGTGTGAAGCTACCATTTGCTCAGCATGATAAAGCCAATAATATGCTCAAAAACTATCCTTAAAATTCAGCCAACCATCCTTGTTTTGTGTTTTTATCTTGCCATGTCTTGCTTATTGTTTGGGTGACTGACTAAATTTAATCCTGCATTATAACAGGTAGTAACATTTTACAACATGTTATAACACTACGGGGTAATAGTGAAGTGGCAAGTTTTACAAAGAATGTGCAGGAAACAGGACTGGTGTGGTGAGGGCTCAAACAAAAAAAAAATGGGACGGGGGTCATCTTAAGTGACTAAAGTATCCCAAACAGTAGTGAAAATCTAACCTTGCACTATCTCTAACAGAGATGTCAAAGAGTCTGAAAATAGTTTCAATTTTCTATTAGACTTTAAATTTCAGAAGAAAAATAACATTTCATATGCAATATTTTCTCTCAAAGGCAGAAACCTTTAAACATTTATTTACATAGTATTTTCCGTTCTTCTTCTTTTCTTTCCCTCTTTCTTTCTTATATCCTTTACCCTTCCTTCCACCAGTCATCTCTCTCTCTCTCTCTCTCTCTCTCTCTCTCTCTCTCTCTCTCTCTCGCTCTCTGAAACTATCTTAAAATCACAAGCCTGAGTGGTTGTTAGTCAACTGGCAAGGCATGTACTAAGGGAGAGCAATGCAACAGATTTAAGCTGTTTTAAATTTTCTCGCTAGAATCGTCACCCATTTGAGTTGATGCAGATAGCTAGATCTGGAAAAGAAATATGAAGATTTAGAGCTGCAATTTATCGTGCAGATAACGACCATTAGAATATGCACGAGAATACAGATCTGTTAACTTCCATGCATATTCTTTCAGATGTGACTTAACTTCACTAGAAATAGTGGTGACACATCTCCATATTTAGAAGAAAAACAAAATCAGAGATCACAAAAGAAAAGTAATTTACGAGTCAAACCATAATGTTAAATGTTTGAAAATTGATACGTCAGAATCCCTCTCATGAGTAACATGAAACGTCCCTTATGGGGTTTTATCAACATAGCTTCGCACTGTGCATGAGATAGATTGGTTGCCGTATTTATCTAGTTTAACTCTATCCTACATGGTCAATAAAGTTTATTTGCGTAAATTATGTCCAAAAATAAATAAATAAATAAATAAATCATAGAAAGGCGCAATCCAGCATGTACTAGTATGATAAAGTCATCTTCATACGATGTCTTCTTTAAGGAAAAAGGTGTACAATGTACCGTCTGTCCTCGCTTATAATTCCAGTTCAACTGCAACAACATAGACCCTGATCTGCCGTCGCATAAAAAAAATGCGCGGGAAGATCAGGGTCTATGTTGTTTGTTCTACTGATTATTCCTAACAAATAGCATAGACCCAGATCTGCCAGCGCATTATGCAACGGCAGATCTGGGTCTTGCAGTTGGATTCAACTTATACGCGAGTACATACGGTAAGTAATGTGATTAATAGGAATGTATCTGTTTCATTTGTGGAATTCGTCACTAGACACAAGTTATATCACGCTATTTTGAAGAGAAAATAGGAACTTTAACCCTGTTGATTACTATAAAGCATAGGGTCATAAAAGTTACTTCCCTTGCAATTAATTTCTTTCATCATGATCTCTATCATTACAAATACATAAGACATCATACGTTTACTTGTGTTCAACTCCTCCAAAAACCTCCAATTTTATGTTGAATCTTCAGATCATAAACAAGTCTTATGTTTGTAAAGATCTCATTGCCTTGGGTTCACTTTTGTACTTACTGTGCTCCTGGTAAGTTTAACTCGAAAGGTGATAGAACCAAATCTGCATTTCTTGAATTCAGAAGCAAAAGATTGTATACAAAAAATGTGCATCTACCGTAAATCTGGATATTTTTTTTAGAATCTATACTTTGTGTTCATTTGGCTTTAATCAGGGTATATTTCTTTTTGTGTTTTTTATTTTGCAGATGAGTGACAATTAGTTCGGTTATCTTTCGAGCATGCATATACCTTTTGATTTCAGTGCAGCTGTAATGTTCTCATTTACAGGTTTGAATTCGAGAGAGATAACAAAAGATTTGTCGATTATTTATTCGGTAAAAATGTATCTAATATGATGTTCTTAACAGTAGTCATATAATTAATTGATATACTAGTATGGCGTACTAGAAAAGAGATCGGATTATTGTTCAGACATCTTTTTAATATTGTAAATTTTGCGTGTTTAGACACTCGCAGACTTGCTAAAATTTATCAGCAGCAACATTTTCTAGATTTACGGTATAACACAAGTTAGATTCAAAAGTTTTCAAAGCTTTTAAAACTTGCAAAGATTGGAGAAATTTTGCATGTCTCACCACTTTACGTGAAGCAATTGACTTTGCCTTAAATAAAATCAATTTTTATTCTGAAGCAAAGCTAGCCTGCATACATTTTAACTGGATCCACTCTTGCGGACGGTTTTCTTTTCTCATTTCTTCCAAAACGCTAACCAAAATTTATCTCAAGATCACTTCCAAATCGTGCGCTGATACCATATGCAGAAACTCAATTAGAAACAAAAATGTTTATATGGATTTTGTAACCCTTTCCAAAACCTTTCGCCATCATTAAAAGCCATAATTTTGTTTTTATATAACAATTTCTTGTTAAATTTTTGTGTCATGCACCCATCATCCGAAAGGGGCCCGAGTGTGTTTACTCGCTTAAAAGTCTAATCCAACTGCAAACTGCACAGACCCAGACCTGCCGTCACATAATGCGCCAGCGGATCTGGGTCTATGCGGTTTGTTAGGAGTAATCAGTAGAACAAACAATATAGACCCTGATCTGCCGGCGCATTATGCGACGGCAGATCAGGGTTTATGTTGTTTTCAGTTGGACTCCACCTATAAGCGAGTACATACGGTACCCTATCAACATACTCATAATAAATGTACACGCTGTCAAAGCTATGCAAACATAGCATATCCTGTTAAAGTGATTGTTTACGTATTTTTCGTAAATTGTGACCTAGAAACTTGGCTGTATCGTTTAAGTCTTCCTGCACAGAAAGTTGGATGACAAACGTCTTAGTCTGACAAAGTTCTGATAAAGCTATGATCCTTTTGTTAATGAAGTTGAAATTAAATTATAACAAAGATTTGGTGCTGCCTGCGATGATGACGAAATTTACTCGTTCGAACAGAAAAAGTAGCCTTCATTTGTTTCGACTTTAGACGAAAAAATTTTGATGCGTGCGTAATTAGCTCTGGGGGCAGTCAGAAAAAATGAAGTGGACTGATTTTCAGTATTGACTGTCATTATTCGGATCAAATAATCAAGAACAAACACCTGTGGATTAGTCTGGTTTCATACCTATATAACTATCAACACTCAACTATGGATTATATGGACATAATTCGGGCACCCTGCTGCAGGTACCCCGAGGACCAATTTAAGAATCAAATGTTTGCTGCTGGAAAATACATAATTTCATGATAATTTTTAACATTATAATTTTTTAACACTATTTTTCGATTGCCTGACTGGGTTTTCACATCGGACAAAATGGTTGACAGGCATTAATATTTAGTTGTTCCGGGCTTTCGGACAAAGAATTTTTCTACCCCTGCCTGTATCATGATACACATAACTGTACCCTGCCTTTAGCTTGGCACGTAATATTATACCCTAAATATTCTGAGTTCCAAAAAAAATAGAACACAACCCCATATTCAACTTCCCTTTTTCCAGCTAAATATTGACCACTCCCTTATTTTTATTTTTAAAAAAAAAATACTGCTTTAAGTCTGGAGTAACATTTCTTACTCGAAATGTTGAGCAAAGTTTTATAGCGTAGGGGCTATGACTGGTCTGGACTGGATTTTAACCCGCAACTTACTGTCTAATCACTCAGCTTACACGACCCCAACCGCATGATATAACTGGAATTCGGTGTCCAATTCGATCACGTATTATTGCCTGGGGTCACCGTTATAGCATATATAGCGAAATCCTTGTTATCATTATGGATATGCACATTGATTGGTAGATAACTTTAAAGCAGAAGACAAGACAGTAGATAACTATAAAAACCGATTGAAAGATGGATATATACATTGATCTTTAGATAGATAGCTAGTTAGCTAGACCAAGACATACTGACAGACAAACCAACCGGCGTACAGATACATACTGTGGCGACGCGAGGGTTCGAAGCGCCCGGGGACAGTGTTCTTTTGTTGCGCCCCTACCGAGGAGCCCGGGGGCAATGTTCTTTAGTGGCGACCCTACTTGGCCACAGAGAACAGTTATTGTGTCAGTTGCCAACCTCCATCCTACCCCCCATCCCATCTAAGTCCCCAATACAGCTGCAAAAAAAAAAAAAAATCGGTGCACTCCTGCCCTACGCCCCCCCCCCCTCGCGCCGACACTGGATAGATAGTTGGGTAGGCAAAGACATATTGACAGACAAATGAGCCGTAGTGCATATATATATCGATAGATCTTCCAAAATTGTCAAATCCCTGCTGGGCCTAGACTGTCTAACTGAAAAAGTGTTAGTAAGATTAAATCGGTGCAGTAATACAACGATCACGTGTTGTTAATGCTAGAAGCACGTGAGCAAAGATTGGAACTTAGTGTGAGACAAGTTCAATTTGACTGCCTTGTTGAGTTGGTCCAAATCTGGAATAGTACCAATATCTAGTGGTAGAGAGTTCCAATGGTTTGAGGAAAGTTAAACTTAAAGTAGTTTGTTGTTGTACTGGTAGTTTTGCAAGAAAGAGAGTGAGAATGTCTTGACGCTCTGTTATTTTGAATCAAATAAATAGATAGATAGATAGGTCGGTCGGTAGGTAGGTAGCCAGCCAGACAGATAGATTTATTGACTGACTGAAGGATATATGTGAACATGTGATGACAAAGACAGAAATCACTTTACATGTTAGATTTAAACAATATAAATTTATTTTGAGCAAATATACTTGTTCCTGAGTACTTTTTCTTATAGTTTGGAAACTATCGGTCACTTTTGTCTTCTCAGATTGCAAAGTGCACTGTTCGGTACATCTATTTTTTTTAAAATAGCTGGTTCTTATTTAATATTAAAGTTAGGTTTACTGAATTTCGTTTGCTGATAAATCAATCACTGAAATACTTTTAAAATCGAATCATGCAGTAAACCTAATTTATTGCACAAAATGTAATGCCGGGTATGTAACCTTTTCCTAATGTTATTCCATCTAATCTAGTCTCTGACACACATAAAACTGGCAGATTCCGTTCCACTCTTGAGCTCCCCCTATCTTCTGGACGATTTTGATGTTCGGAACCATCTCTAGGTCAGCTGCTGACACGAGAACAGGCGTGTGGCCAAAGATGATCATGTATCCATCCTTTTTCAAGCATTTAACAAGTGGCGGAATAAACATCGCGGCAATGGAAGTCTTTATTACTTCCGAGTTGATAAACCGTACGAAAACGACGTCAACGCTGCGCTCGGGTACTTTCGGTTCTAACGCATTTCCGCAGTAAATTTCATCCACTCGTTTCGTTGCATACTTTGCCATTTGTGGACTAAGGTCTTGTCCGATGGTGTGACTTTTTGGAAAGGCTCCTTTCATGGTTTTTAGAAATTGCCCCGTTGAGCATGCGCAGTCATAGAGGCGAAGGTCGTCTCGGCCTAGGGTCTTCAGGAAACGTATGCTATACTCCCGCAAATAGACTTCTCCCTCACCCAGTTGCAAAGCGAATTCTTCGTCAATATCCCATCCCTCGTCTGGGGAGCAAATTTCAGTTTTGTTGGGTGGAATCAATGCAGGAAGCGGATAAACTAGTTCCGCATCCTGCATGTCGCTCTCTAAGACACATTTCATCAGTAGATTTTTCTCCTCTGGTACCAGCGCGCGGTAGTAGACAACAAAACCGTCTTCCTTGGTGCGCTGATCAACCACTTTTCCTAGAATCATACTGGGTGTCACGTGGCTACAATGAAGTTCCCGGATTTTCCCATTCACAAATTGATGCGAGAGAATTCTCCTTCCAAGAATCGGAGTTTCGCATCTCGCTGACTTTAGGAAGAAGACGCTTTGTGGAAGATCCTCGAATCTTTCGAAAAATATTTTAACCGGACGAGCGTTGATAGCATCCCAGTCAAGCTTTTCCGCAGTCAGAGTGTCGGGGGGAATCAATGCTTTCTTGTAGCGTGAGACCTCAGAAGCAATAAGTTTCAGGTTCCGAATGTCATGGTTATTCGTTGCTGCGTCGGCGGCTGCGTTGAGAACGGTTACAGCCTCGTCAAGTTTATGCTCTGTTACAAGTTTTCTCGCCTCTTCCAGCTGCTCCCTAGCTGCGTCGGTGTGGACATCTCGGAAAACGCCATTAAATTCAAAATTTGTATTGCCTTTTGTGGCAGTTGGCAAGATAGTATTGGAGGACATGGCTAGTTCTGTTGTGCGACTTACGGGTCTTCAGTGATGGCTATTAAATCTGTCCGTGTGTCAGATTATGCGTCTTACAAGTTGTATTACTGATATACCTCCGTTATATCTGTATGTGTGCTCTTGTTTGACCTATTTATCACTATTTACAGCCATTATCAAACAAGCGTTGTAGTTTAAACTGAGAAAACAGGGTACACTATTATACTGTGTCCAAGTTTGGGACATCACTAAGAATTTAAGACTGCAACTGTTTAATGATCTAAGATACAGGGAATATTACTTGCTAGAACTTATGGCCGATTTTGAAATTTGTGGGGTCTACACACAGACATAATCTTGCCACATTGCAATATTAATAAATTGGGATTATATTTTGTGGCTTGCAGACAAAGCGATATTCAGCTGAGGCTATGGTGCATTAAAGAATTGGTAAACTCCGTTGGTTGCCATAAACTTATGCTAATATCTCTCTTGTCCACACTGACTATGTTATTCTACCTACTCTACCACCCAGGTAAGGATCCGAATGAAAGGTCACATACCATGTTACGTAGTGCATGTGTATCACAACTGCACAGGGGACATCTATAAAATGTGCATAACAACTGCTCAGGGAACCATCTATAAACTGTGTATAAATACTGCTCAGGGGACCACATATAAAATGGTGTCATGAGCAGGTGGTCTTTATATCTGGATAAATATGTATTGATTAATGTTTAAATGGGACCTGCATAGCTTGGTCATTATAGATAGGTAGTTCTGACCTCTGTGGCAGATTTGACTGTTGTTCATCAATAAAGAGTCGACAACAGTTTATTAAATCACAAACACCAAAAATTTGTATAGGCTGAGATAAGTTATATATCATGTTGGTTTTATATGATAACTTCAAAACAAAACAAAACAAAGGATACATACAAATGCTCAGTCTCATAGGCACTTTTGTATTATGGATTAAAAAAAAAAAAGAGATGCACACATTATTTTGTACTTTGGACCCCCACCACCTCCCACCAGGAAGCATCCAAGATCCGAAAGCGTCATCGTCTACTCGCCCTTGTGAAACAGCATCCCATCGCCCAATCGATGTAGACACGGAGTTTAGGTTACGAGGAGACTCGTCGGACACACGGACAGACGGACATGCTCGATCGCAATGTGCTTACAAAAGTGCGGCTATAATTACTCCATCGAGTAAATGTATAGAATACGTATAAAATACCCGGTACCTAACCTCATCGACACTCATTTATTAGGAAAAAATAATTCAGACCTTATCAATATTTGCTCAATCTTTGCGGTGCTTTATATCTCCCGTAACCCGATTGACAGCGTGCATACAGAGTGTAATAATGGCATCCTGTTCAAATAAAGACGGAGACCAAATGAGACCATATACAAATATGCATCGAAAGATTGATCAAGTCAACCTATGAACTGTTGCACATTTCAAAAAGCCATTTCATTCAGTCTTAAAAAGAAACAAGGAAGCAAACAGTCAAAGAAAAAGAAAGAAAGGAAGGAAGTAAGGAAAAAAGAATGGAAACATAAATAAATGAGCCAATTCATTGGAACCTGTCTTTCTTCTAAAGAAATAGCGTATTTATTCAAGTATGGGTGTGTTTTTAAGCAAGTTAGGGTGTGTTTTTAAGCAAGTATGGGTGTCTTTTTAAGCATGTATAGGTGTCTTTTTAAGCAAGTATGGGTGTCTTTTTAAGCATGTTGGAGAACTAAAGTTTCAGTTACACCGTAGTTGTCCTCTTACTTTAGTGAAACAATTACATACCTACCTACTTACCTATACACCTACATCCATACATACTCACAGCATGCTATGGTCAGCTTCTAAGCTAATCATGCATACATGATTTTTTTTATTTCTTGTCTTCTTCATCGTCTTGCGACTTTCCTCAAAAACGCGAAAAGAAACCTATTTTCTAAGAAACCTCACTATTTTTGTCTTCAAATGAAAAATATTTTCTACCTTTTATACGTACGCCTACCCGGTAACCAATCTCCCTGCCCGCAAGGCATTGTTTGATAATTTTTAATAAATCAATCAACTTACAAATTCGATTGTATACAGCATGCGCCCTTATTTTCATAAAATACCTATTAAATACTAATTGAAATGTACTTGGTATGTCGTAATAATGCTTTCCTTGCTGTACACGACTTACACCGCTCCATTTTGATATAAGTTGTAGGTTATTGGGGACAATAAATTGTCGACCGGCCGTAATCTTGTAGGACATTTTGTCGTGGTTACTGGCGACCTTTGCAAATACTGATATGATGGGAAGATTAAAGTCACCAACTCATCTATGGAGATCGAAAAATGTAAGACATATTAGTATAGTCGGTACTGGCACGTGGACCAATTAGTGTGTGCGTCCTCAATTATGATACAATTCTGTCGTAGAAAAATGCAAATTGTGTATACTTGGTTTGAGAAATCAATAAGAAGAAAGTCTTTTTTTTCTGTCTGATATCTTGAAGCTGAACAATACTTTTATTATTTATTTTAGAAATTAGTGCGTTCGATTGGATTAATTTCGACCTATGACAGAATTTTAGGTAGAAGGCTGTAATGTACCTAAAGATAGAAATGAAAAGACTATATACATATGCTAGGCGACAGCAGTGATAGAATGAAGGCTATCTGTACTAATAGTTGACAACAGAATGATGACGAGGTGAAGCTTCGTACAAAATAGCCCCTTGTTTAACATGTTTTTCATTTCATATTCTATTTTCTTATTTTCTGAGCTGCAGTCGCTAAGTGGTTGGCGTCCCGGACCCACAATCAGTGGGTTCAGGATTCCACTCCTGCTCAGAACAGCCTGGCGGCGTCTGCCCGATCGTGCCTCTAGAAAAGACACGTTTAGTCCCATCGTTTCATTTTACATCGATTTGCAAAAAAAGTCGTTGATGACAGACCAGCCCATATCGACTGCCGCGTTACGTCTCCATGAGAGGCACTTTATTTCCATTGTCTCGGCACTAAATGTGCTGATGTGCCTTTAACCATAAACCAATCAATCAATCAACAAATCCTGTCGATGAGTAATGAAAAGATGTTGACATATGATGGTCTTTGATGTGCTGGAAGCCGGAATACCTAGAAGACACCCCGATTCAACATTGGACGGGCCACCAATTACACAATTACACTTACAAGTGCGGGCTCGAACCCATACACGCTATGGTGCATAGCGATGTTATTAACCCTAATCTATCCAAGCCCGAGGGAGACACAAGGATACTGCAAATAAATATTCATTCTTTAAGGCAAAATTATCTGTATTCTAAGTTCTTGTTTCTGAAGTATGTTTCTAGGAATCTGATCAATTGAAAAGAATAATCACTCGTCTGTTGCCTAACTCTTCCGCCAAATTTTGAAAACATTTCGTTTTTCTATTGTACATCACATCCTGAGACATGACAATGTATGATACGAGAAGGTCGCTTATTACTAATAGTCAAGAATGCAGTACTGAGAACCTGTTCCGTCTCTACAGCAAATACATCAGGTCGCCTACCCATTAGCTTTAAGCACTAAACTGTAAAACATGCGTGTTTTTATTTTAGATGTTTTCATTTGATAGTGAAAATTCCAAAACAAATTGGATGACAAATAACGTAGTTATTAATTCAATTTATACACGTTACATAGTGGTAAAACTGACCAGGTGTCTAACCATTTAAGGAAGCACGTGTTCTTTTAATACCGACAAGTTAAGAACAACAGGTGGCATTACGTAATCACACGTTGCCTTTGCAACGATTAGACAACGGCCCGTGGAAATTTAGAATAAAAAGCATCTGACTGACAGCTGGTGGTACATGACGAGATTCGTCGCACACGTCTATAATTCAAATTCAGTCAGTCAGCTGGTGGTAGATAGGTGGAGTATGGAGATTAGTCCATGGTACAGCAAGTTAGAACAAATATATATTCTCGACGACCAGTTATTGTCCTGAGGTGGTCCTTGTGGTGGTTGATGGACTGATTGGTGATTAACCTCAAATTAACACATGAAAGGTCGTATCGTGCCTAGGTAATTGGAGTAAAGTGTCTTGCGCAGAGACACGCCACGTTGGCCCACCCGGCTTGGTCTGGGCACGATTCGAACCTGCATTCTTCTGGTCGTGATTCTAGCACGCTAACCACTGAGCCCCGCAGCTCCTCTTTGTGGTGGAGGAAGTTTCCACCGACCTTGAATGAGTAGTTACTAAAAACAGTAAACACCACCTATTAACTCCGTGTAAATCTCAATGTTAAATGAGCCAATTTTAAATATCCATAAAAAAATACAATATGTCTTTGCTCAACGCGCCCATACCAGAAAGATAAATCAGGGGCGGTTAGGGGGTGGGGGAGAGGGTTCGTGGTAGTCTTCCGCCTCTGTGCGTGTGTGTGTGTGTGTGTGTGTGAAGAGAGAAAGAATTGAGAGAATGATTGAAAATAAACGACCACAAAGTTATACATTGACTGAATGCAGTCAAACCTTAAGGATAAATCTTTATTTGCAATCACCTGTCCCAAACAGCAACTTTGGCCTCTTTATTAAAACTATAAATACTATGTCAAAATGAACATATTTTGGGGTACAGAACCAAGATATACTTTGAATCATTCGGTGTTCATGATCAGCTGATTTTTCGCAGCAGAATTTCATGAACTCTAAATAATGAAGACGGAAATGACGTCTTTATCTAATTGTAATCAAAATTGAAAAAAAGATTTATTCGAAGATGTCACGCCATTCCCCCTAATATGTTTTACCTTTTGAGAATTAATTCTACACATCTTGAAGATCAATATCCAAAAAGAAAGTTTTGAGACTTCATACTTTCCGATTTTCCGATTTTATCAATAAATTTACTTTTCTAACTTTTGGGCAAAGCTGCTTTTTAAAACCCCTCCATCCATCCATCCGTCCGTACCTATCTACCTACCTACCACATACATATAAATACATACATACATACATAGAGACAAACATATTGACATAAGACACAGAAACGGACGAACAATTTGCAGGATTAAAGTTTAAGTCGTAACTTTAGTGGTCCGATTAAAACCATGGATTTGTCAGCAACCTTTCGAAAGAGTGCGAATTTGAAGTCCAACAGATGTTAAATTAAAGTCTACGGCATGGCTTTAGTAGTTTACAAATACGAGGTAGTAGTAGCAGTATTAGTAGTAGTATACTGACGTGAGATTTTCCATAGAACGTATCTGCGCAAAATAAAGATACATTCCACAGGCATTTATTATTTTGCGAAGATATATCCACTCCAGACATATCAGCTCCCTTGAAAAATTAATTAATTTTACATCATAAACAAATAAGCGCCGAGTCATCACAAAACGTGTTTAAATTATTAGCCTCAAGAACAAATACTCGATCTAAGTCGCTAAAAGAACCGGATTTAACATATTTTTATTTTTAAAAAAACCCTGATAATAAATTCATATCAAATTGTTCAGATGTATAATCTCACACCCCACCCCCACCCCCCGCACAAAAAAATATAAAAAAATTACACTTAAAGTCACACTTCAACTTAATCACTCAAAGCTATGAAGTCAAAAGTTTATTTATATAAGAAGCTGTCATCCCAAACTAATTATTTGCGAAGGGCACCATAACAAATGTATGTCCTATTCAGATACTTTATGCCCGCTCTCTCTCTCTATCTCTCTCTTATACATAGAAATCCGTTTACTCCGATCAAGAAAATGTTTTTTATTTTTATCATGATACTGTATTGTAAACGGGAATAATTCACAACCTGTCTGGTATGATCGTGTGCAATTGTCCCATTTAGAACTGCGCAGGTTATCTTGGTGGTATTTGCAATGGAAACATTAATAGACTCACAAATATACAGGCACCTACACACCCACCTTCCAACATTCCTATCTACCCTGCATGAATGTATACCTTCCTAGCTGCTTACCTATCCTTCCTAGCTGCTTACCTATCTACTCACTTAACACATACTTACATAGTGTACGTACGTACATAACCTACCTATCTACTTACTTAATACATACGTACTTACATACACACATATCTTCCGCATACTTGAAGTAAACTTCTCTATTGTGTAGAGCAGCATTTCTCAACCTCAGGTCGCGACCCAAATCAGGATCGCGAGGGGTTCTAGTAGGGTCGCGAAGGGTCATCAGACACAATTTTTGAAGTCATATCGTAAGCCTGAGGGTCGGGGAGGTCCTGTTGGTGGCCAATTTAGGGTCCCAGCAAAAAAAGGTTGGGAACCACTGGTGTAGAGGGACGGCAACAGTTGCCGCACAGAAACGGTTGCTGTATCATGTAATATGTATTCTTGATTGAACATTGTGTATGTGGCATAGGCAGAAAAAGGTTACATCGTACTATATTATTTTTCCTCTCGTACGAAAAGAAAAAATAGCGCACATAATAAAAAATAAGCAAACATCACGCGGCAACCGGTTAATTGTAGCAACTCCGCACTGCCTCTATTGTTATAATAGTAGTTTGTATTATTTCAAGAAAGAAAATTAATAACTTTATCAAAAAGATACTAGCATATGCCGAACTTTAAAGTTGACTTGGAAAGCCATGGATTTCATCACATTTCCTGTAGGATAAACAATAGTTGTTGTTGCCTTGATTTAAAGACAGAGTTACATTGACTCCCACTCACGATTTAAATCAGAATTGATTTATAGCCACTTTCACAAGAGAAGCAGTGTCTTTAGGTTTTTGACCCACCTAGGCCCATTCGGAAGTACCGCCCCCGCGCAATAGCGAAGAGGTGAGAGGTGGCAGGAAGAGAAGGAACGCGAATCGAGAATCTTATTTTCGACGATTGCTTATTTGTGTTGTGTTCGCTACATAATTTTATTCACTTCAGCGGTTTTTATATTTTTAAAAAAATTATTTTACAAAATTCCGCCACGATTTTGGCTTGGCGCCTCGTAAAATTTGCCGCGCTAAGCATGGGCCTAAGTCGGCCTAGTGGAAGCTACATGTGCGTGCAATGCGCTGTTAAAAAAGAAACAAAAAATTGCCACAGATTTATAGATTGTAGCAATAGATTAATTTTAATATTGCCTTTTAAAAAAAACAAATGATGCCGGTGGAAAACGAAAATCTTGACAACACTATAATGGAAGGAGTAGTTTGCAGTTTTTGAGTATGTGCAACATGTTACAAGGGAAATAATTCGTACGGCCTTACCCAGGTTACCATTCACAGGAGCAATGTGACGGCACCGCTTCAATTCCATCCTTTGAAAAGTGACAACATTTGAAATAAATGTAGAACAGCCAATCACAGGAGAAAGGTCCAAATACAGAAAAAAATTATTCAGTTTTAAAGTTTAGGGAAATGGACACTTTTTGAAGTTTTCTGATAAATAGACGTATTCAGTCTTTAAATATGAAAAATGACCCACAACTGAAAAAAAAAATTTTTTTTATATGGGAACGAGGCACACATTACTCATTGTCTGGTTATGGATGTTATACATTACGGAAGTTATAGTTATATTTTTTTAAATAATGTCAGCAATAATATTTATTACTCTTCGAATCATTTGAAGAAAATTAATAATGTATTGACGATTTTAGCTTTCTGATATGGACAACTATATGCGAAAATACCACGAATAGACTGCTTCTTTTTGAAAATTGCGTTATGGAAGTTATGTTCTTAAGTGTCACAGCTTAACACCAAACAAATTGAATATATTTTGAGCGAAATCCAATCAAAATATTTTTTTATAGAAGGCATGATTTTACTTTATAAGTATTAATATGTAGTCCATAAACATTTTTTGTGTTCTTAATTAGTTACGGTGAAATTGTTAAGCAACCAACAGAAAAATGTTATGGATGTTATAGGCTATTCAGCGACAAAAATAAAACTGAAACAAAAATTCAAAAAACATACATAGTGAATGTATAGGGCGTTTATGAGGTTCTAATATGTTATTGCATCGCAAAAACGTCAAACAGACGTATAATTTATGCAATTTAACTATGCTTTTTTAAAGCTGAAGTGCTGTAGTTGCTGATACGACAGGCAGAAATTGCAATATTTGCAACTTTTGATGCATCAACATATAGAAAAGATAAATAAAGTATACATTTTATTGTATTTAATAATATTAATAAATACCATAACTTTCATTTAAAAGTTAATTTATGACAATATATTCATTCCCTTTTTTCTGTGCAAACGAAAACCATCAGCGACAGAATAAAACCTTAGTTGGACCATTTTTCTTCGATTGTGTGAGAAACTATTTACTAGTATATTTGAAATGGCATAGTGGAAAGTGATTTTAGTTGTTTATATATTTTTTAATTTGAAGCATGTGCTATTTTTCAAGGCAAAGACGAAATGTAAGGTAGAGACGACTCAGATCATCCTAATGTGTCTTTTTACGTGATATTTACATAAATAATAATAATAATAATAATAATAATAATAATAATAATAATGATGATGATAATAATGCATGACACAAACCAATTTTTTTTTTTTAACGAAAGAGTATGCATTTACGGCTTACTGATATCTAAGAAGTAAAAGCACAGAATTTTCGGATATCGATAAAACAGACGTGTCTACAGAATTTTTTTTTTTTTGTCTCGTCTTTTTACTACTTTCAAAAACATAAGAAATTCAAGATAGGCAAAAATGATGCTAAGGTGTATACGATCACACACACAAACACATACAGACACATAGAGATAGATATATAAGTCTCAAGCTAATCAAGCTCTTCGTCAGGGGAATAACCAACTTACACAAATAAAACAATGTAAATCTAAAAAAAGTGTTAATTAATTAAAACTAAATCAGATAAAAACAGTATAAAATGTGTGAACTACATGTCTATTCTGTGTTGGAATCAGATACAAACAGTATTAAAATGTGTGAGCTGCATGTCTATTCTGTGTTGGGATCAGATAAAATCAGTAACAAAATGTGTGAAATGCATGTGTATTCTGTGCTCGGATCAGATAAAAACAGTATCAAAATACGTGAAATACATGTCTATTCTGTGTTCAGATCAGATAAAAACAGTATCAAAATGTGTGAAATGCATGTCTATTCTGTGTTCGGATCAGATAAAAACAGTATCAAAATGTGTGTGTTTGGATCAGATAAAAACAGTATCAAAATGTGTGAAATGCATGTCTATTCTGTGTTCGGATCAAATAAAAACAGTATCAAAATGTGTGCACTTTATTTAAACAAAAATATTTCATATATCTAACTATTTTGCATTTGTTTTTTACTCACTATTTTATGTCAACATTGTTTTATTTGTTGTTGTTTACATACGTCAGTGGGTAAAAAATTACTGCTCTGTATAACTATATTCTGTGTTCGGATCAGATAAAACAGTAACAAAATGTGTGAAATACATGTGTATTCTGTGTCCGGATCAGATAAAAACAGTATCAAAATGTGTTAACTACATGTGTATTCTGTCCTGGCATCAGAATAACAAATACCAAACGAAAGTAAAATAATCAAAGATCAGTGTAATTGCGTGTTATCCGCAAGGTGAAAAAAAATGTTTTAAATATATACGCAAGAAACTTTAGGGTGGCTTGTGGATTAAGGAGAAGAAAAAAAATTGCAATCAGCTTTGTATGAGAAATTCTCATTCACACACCAACAAGTATTATAACAGAAAACAGTAAAACGAAATGTTGGTAACCTTGATGAATACATCCCCTGTAGTATATATTGATAATTCGGGTTATATCGTTATATCGTTATGCACATGCTGATATTGATATACAAGTGCACTCATTTGACGTAGGTTGAGCGGATGCTTAGTGGCAGCTGCGTTTAGGAGTAGCGATAACAAGATTTTCAAGCTGGCCACTGTGACGGCCATATTGCACGTCTGATCGGCACGATTTTCATTTAGCAGCAGCTACACCACGGGATGAACGTGTGTTTGAAGTTTCATGGCAATCCTCCAAGCAGTTTAGAAAAAGCAGCGATAACAAACTTTTGCTAACGGACGGACGACCGGCAACACACCATCCCGTAAGCTCTTCTGTAGAGCTAAAAAAAAAAAAAAAAAAAACTAGTTATACAGATCAGTAATTTTTTAACCCACTGACGTATGTAAACAACAACAAATAAGACAATGTTGACATAAAATAGTGAGTAAAAACAAATGCAAAATAGTTAGATATATGAAATATTTTTATTTAAATAAAATGCATATATATATATATATATATATATATATATATATATATAGAGAGAGAGAGAGAGAGAGAGGGACAGACAGACAGACAGAGACAAGAAAATGTGTCATTACTTAAAATAATAAAAATTAACACCTAAATAATTGATATGCAAAGCAAAATGAACAATTCAGTGATTATTATGTCAGTATCTAAAGAAGTGAGAAAACATTTCTAAATTGTCATACGATAGTAGGACTGTCATCTTCATAATCCTTATTTTCTACATTATGCTTACTCTTGTTGCCTTCTTTTTGTCCTCTAAAATCTTTTGTCGTACTGTCACTGATTGCGTATCAGCCTTCTACCATCAATAATTAATGTATTCAGATTGACAGAAGGATTTAAACATAGTTCCAGACGTATCAGTTGTCGAATAACCAACTAGATTGATCCATGTATTGAATCTATTTTCTTCTTTCTTGCATCAACTGGAGTCAGGTCGAGTATTATTATATCCCAAATTAGATTTGGTAACACGTCAACCCATTTTCTGGTTTCACTTTAAATTAAATACTTCCACATTCTAGTCTTTAATCCTTTCTACCACAGATTTTTTTTATGTGTCTGAGGAGGTTGAAAAGTATTCAGTGTTTATCTTTTCAAGCAAATTCTTAACTTTCCTGCTGTAGAACTCTTTTCTCTAATCATACTGCATCTTTTCACGTTTTCACTCTTCGAAGATTTCTTTTAAAATCATTGTTTATATCATTTCCATTTTTGTTTTCACTTTCTCAGCACAAGAGTATTTGAGAAAACAGCTATCACTGCCATAATGTGTTTGTGTAGTTTTACTTTTCATATGCCGCATTTCAACAATGTCTGCCTACCACTGTTCATTCACGTGACTTACGTAACTCTTTTGTAGGGAAATCTTTTCTCGCCTGCTTGTGTGATGTATAGGCAGAATAATCACTTAACCATTCTTTCAATTCATCGTATTTTTCATTTTCTTAAGCCCCGTTTAATTTGTTACCACAATTGATTGATACTTGTGTAAGCAACTGTACTTTCACGTTCGTAGTAAAGATGTCTTAAATATTGTTTTGCTGGTCATTTAAAACGTTACAAGAATATATAGAGAATATTTTATGCTTGATGAATTGTCTTGAGGTGTTATAAACGAACCGACAGAACGGCCGTCTAAATACAGGTACTTTTATTTTCAGCAATTTGCAACGTCTCTTCAATCGTTTCAGACGATTTCAGATTTTTGCTAAAATGTTTCATTCCTATTCTTGATTCTAAGATAACTACACCATGTCGTTTAAAATATTTGTTCTCCATAAATTCTATATCTGTTTTTGTTGAATCATTGTAGATTGACCTTGTAAAGTTTACTACATCTTCTATTTGTACCATCAATTGAGCCCAATACAAATTTGTATATTTGCTCACATCAAGTTTATTCCTTCTTCGCACAGTACACAATTTTAACATTCTTGCTATCAGAGCTGATGCTGTTTATTTTCCGTGTTATCGTCATTAAAATTAATCTGTAAAGCTACGTCTTTTGTAAAACATTGGATGTATATATATATATATATATATATATATATATATATATATATATATATATATATATATATATATATATATATATATATATATAAACACGTTGATATAACCATCCATTTGGGAGGAGTATAAATAACAATATTTTAAAGATATTACCGTACGTATTCGCGTATAATTTAGGTCCTAACGCAAACAAGATAGACCCTGATCTGCCGTTGCATAATGCGCCGGCAGATCAGGGTCTATGTTGTTTGTTCTACTGATTAGTCCTTACAAGCTGCATAGACCCAGATCTGCCGGCTCATTATGCGACGGCAGATAGGGGTCGATGCAGTTTGCAGTTCGTAGAGATTTATACGAAAGTATATACGGTACTTTCGATTCAGGAGTAGCAAAAACAAGATTTTCAAGATAGCTGCTGTGGTGGCCATATTGGACGTCAGATCGGCACCATATTCATTTAAAACCAACTAGACATCATAAGAAGTCTTTTAGCGAAAACCTCATTTTGATACAACAATCCACTCAGGAGGAGTAGTCATAACAAGATTTTCAAGATGGTCGCTGTGTGGCAGCCATATTGGATGTTAGATCAGCAGCATTTTAATTTAAGACCAACTGGACATCATAGGAAGTCTTCTGATGAAAACCCAACATGAATATAACTTTCTGTTCAGGTAGAGTTGTGATAACAAGATTTTCAAGATGGCTGTGGCGGCCATAATAGACGTTAGATCAGCACAATTTTTATTTTGGACCAGTTAGATATCAGAAGAAGTCTTTCAGCGAAAACCCCATGCTGATACGACCACCCATTCAGGGAGAGTAGCGATAACAAGATTTTAAAGATGCTGCTGTGGCGGCCATATTAGACGTCAGATCGGCACCATTTTTATTTTGGACCAACTAGACATCATAAGAAGTCTTTTAGTGAAAACCTCATGATGATATGACCATCCGTGTAGGAAGAGTAGCGATAAAAAAAATTTCAAGATGGTATAACAAGATGTTCAAGATGGCGGCCGTGGCGGCCATATTGGACGCCAGATCGGCACCATTTTTATTTAGGACCAACTAGACCATGGGATGAATGTGTGTGGAAAGTTTCATGGCAATCCTCCAGGTAGTTTAGGAGTAGCGATAACAAACTAGGCCTAACGGACGGGCGGACAACGGACAACAGACTATCCAATAAGCTCTTTTGGACTATGACCAATAAAGCTAAAAACGACTAAATAAAATAAAACCCCAAAAATAAAACTCTAGGGTAGAAAGACGAATACAGAACATCTGCAGTAAAATAATTAAATCTGGACCATGATTGCAGGAAATGCTTCTACCGTATGTTTTCATAATGTTCGCATGTAAGTTAATAATTCACTATGATGAATTTCAAATACATATCTGCTATAGGAAATGCCAGGATGAACATTTCGAGAGGATTGATTCTGGAATTCTCTGAAAATCTCAATAATAACGTCCAATAACTGACGGGCGTATGGACGAATGATGGACGAGAGTGGATTAGCGAAGGTGCTTGATTTGGTCCTGTCCGTCCATTTGTGTTCGTCCGTCCCATGACGCTCGTCAGCATGATATAAACAAGAGTCCATCGAAGGGTCCGACGCTCTGCTGTCCGAAAAGAATTTCCAGAAAATCAAGATACGACCATTTGTTCTTTTCAACTGATGAAAGTTGAAACCATCTCTGATATTCTTGAGCGGTAAGATTTTCAAATTAGCCATACTGGATGAAAGATCAGCACTATTTTTTTTTTTTGGACAAACTCGACACCATTAGAAGACTTTTGGTATAAAAAAAAAAATTTAAAAAAAATGTTGATATGACCCTGGCGATGACAAGATTTTCAAGATGGATGCTGTGGCAGCCATATTGGACATCAGATCGGCACCATTTTCATTTAGGATCAACTAGCCATGACAAGAATTCTTTTAGTGAAAACCCATTTTAATATGACCATCCGTTCAGAAGGAGTAGCGATAAAAAGATTTTCAAGCTGGTTGCTGTGGCGGACATATTGCATCATCATTTTCATTTAGGACCAACCTTGGGATGAATGTGTCTGTAAAGTTTCATTGCAATCCTCCCAGTAGTTTTGGACGAGTAACGATAACAAACTTGACCTAAAGGACGGACGATGGACAACAGAAGATCATCTAAACTCTTCTGGTCTATGACCAGCAGAGCTAAAGACACACTTCAAGTAATCTTTCTATTCAAATTCAGATGACCTGATTAGATTTTCACACTAATTAAAGTAATTTTTTTCATCGTTCATGTTTGTTTGGGGTTTGTGTGTGTGTGTGTGTGTGTGTTTTCTTTTCTTTTCTTTTCTTAAAGCCTTCCTTGGACTTGCGCTTTTTGTAAAAACCTTGTTCGCACCATTTTGCGCCTGAACCATAAAATATGGGCAAATAATGTTTGATGAACATGCTAGTGGTGTGCATATGTCGATGACCGTTTTAGAATTTTAGTGATTTAAATTATTTTTGCCGCGTTATCTGGATTTGAAGCATATTCGGCCAAGTTTTGTGTCTGCTGTGGGGGGTGGGGGGTGGGTGCGTGTTATACACGAACACAAATCAAGTTTCAAGTTTTCAAGTAATAATTGTTTTAGTCTGCATAACAATTCCACACACACACACACGCACGCACACACACACACACACACACACACACACACACACACTAAGAAAAATGTTGATGTGTTTAAAATTTTGAAGATTTAAAGAATTCTCAACATTGGGCTCCGCACCGAGAACTATGTGGGAAATTGGTAAACATTTGATCGAGATAGTAAATAAACATAATGATGAACGAACCAAGTACGTAGCCATGACTAAGCGACCGGATAATAGTATTACGACACAGCAACACAAGTAGCTACGTTATTTAGTACGGAGCCAATCGAATTTGAACCTGCACTCTTTCGGTCGCGAGTCCGACACGCAAACCACTCAGCCATCTAGGATTAATAGAGGACAAGAGGTGCTCAATACTAATTGATTAATTGAGAGAGAGAGAGAGAGAGAGAGAGAGAGAGAGAGAGAGAGAGAGAGAGAGAGAGAGAGAGGAAAGTAAACTGAAAACGGAGGGTTAGGACTTTCTGACATCAAACTCTGCAAAGAAACGCTGACGGAAACGGTTAATGACAAAATTTCTGTAATGAATTATTTCAAACGAACGTAAGGGTCGATGTTCACTTTTTGCAATTAAATACTAAGTCAGTAAAATGCTTTTTTTTTTTTAACTTAGTATCGATTGTCGATCGATAGACATATGTATCGACAGATAAAGTATACCCAAAACAGAATGGAAACAGACATATAAAAGCTCCAATAATCATTAGGCAAAGGGAAAAGCTGTCGTGGGTTACTTATTTTTTAAAAAATACGGTATGCAGACAGTGATTATATTGTACTAACTACAGTCTTTAAAAATATGCATACTTAAAATGTCGTGTTATTATTACCAGTCAAATATCAATGCCCACTGATGGTATCATTTATATTTGACCTCATACAAAAAGTGTTTAGTCCTGCATCAAATGAAAGTTAAATGTTGGATGCACAGCTTTTGAAATCTTTTCAACTCGCGATGAATTGTCCGTCTGTGTTTACTCTCTCTCTCTGTCTCTCTCAACGGTGAGTATACACATGTCTGCT
Source organism: Margaritifera margaritifera (assembly GCA_029931535.1). Lineage (NCBI taxonomy): Eukaryota > Metazoa > Mollusca > Bivalvia > Unionida > Margaritiferidae > Margaritifera > Margaritifera margaritifera. Next base: position 3,076,397 of record JAQPZY010001617.1, read on the forward strand.
TAATTTTCTCAGTTGCATTGGATTTGATTTTTTTCCCCCAATGACAGAACTTAACACGGTCTTACCTTGCTATAACTGATGTAATTATATTATGGGTACAAAAATTCGTGACTAAGAGATTTGGAGTTATTATGAGAGAGGAATTAAGAAACTTCTTTTACGTATCCCAGCATTTAATTACCTCGTTACAAAGTTTTGGACATACAATATGTTAATAGTTATTTAGTTAGTGTGTGTACAACATTAAAATATTACACTCATACACACTTGCCTAATGAATCAAGGGTAACTTTGCTTTTGCAAATTCTTCACTTGTGAAAAAAAACCTTCTCTTGTCAGCTAGGAATGTCACATATGGTACAGGTTTGATCTGGTTTTGTTGCTTTCCGGTACAACAATACTTGAAGGTTATATCGTGTTGACTCACGCAATGTGCCCGAGGTATAATATTGGGTACATATTACAGTGACATTTGTCACAAAAACTCTTTATTGCATTCCGGCATAGCAATCATCCAAGATTTGTCATATGTATGGCAAACAAAATCATTTAAACGATTATAAAACGAAAGGTTCTCATTGCAGAACGGGGAAATTGCTTGCTATGTCCAAAATTTACTCTCTTTCTCTCTCTCTCTCTCTCCATTTCGATTCACACGAATATTCTCTCGCTCCATGAATATTCTTTGCTGAAGCTAGCAACATTCATGTTTCATTACATGCAGAGTTTCAAATTTTAAAAATATCTTGTAGGGAAGCAATGAAAATACTAATTCAAGGGTGAACTGCTAACTCTGCAAAATAATTAAAACGGTAATGAAAATTGCCATAGTTTAAAAATAACCGACTGCAATTGATTTATAAACTTGTATTTCTCTTCTGTTACAGATTAATATTAAAGTCTGTACATATACTATTATTCTGTCATACTGTATATAACGTATTGGTTCATATGAGTGTTCAAGGACTGACTTATCACTTAACATACTACAAAGACATAAGTTAAGACGTCCATAAAATTAAACAGAAAATTCTTTTTGTTTTCTTCTTCAGTAATAAATTATAACATAGTTGAATGAATTTCACAAATTTCACGTAAAAGATACACAAACACAACCTCTCTTAAAATACAGGTAGATCTAGTTCTATTTATATTAAAATGGGATAACACACGATAACAAATTGATAAAAACAAATAAAAATACATCTTATGTACCTATTCACATTAATAAATATTTTTTTTTATTATCAGACATATTGCGATCTTATCACAACCCAAAGTCTACAATGTATTCTAAATCACAAGTCATTTTACCGCGATGAAAGCCAATGTCTGGAGCAATCACAATATCGAAACACGGGAAGATAATTGACATCATTACCGTATATACTCTCGTATAATCCATACCAACTGCAAACTGCAGAGACACAGATCTGACGTCGCATAATGCACCGGCAGATCTGGGTCTATGCAGTTTGTAAAGACTAATCAGTAGAACAAACAACATAGACCCTGATCTGCCGCCGCATAATGCGGCGGCAGATCAGGGTCTATGTTGCTTGGATTTGGACACGAATTATACGCGAGTATAGACGGTAATTGATTTGAGGTACAGACGATATAATTAGTTTCAAAATCCTTATAAAGGAAATGATTGCAGATAATAGTAAAATATCAATCATATTAAGACACACCAATGTTCATTTAATTGGGAAGGATGAAAACGTCTTTCTGTTTTATCACTGATGCTTTGCACAAATATGCCATTAGTGTCTTTTCACAATTCGGAGGATGCTTAAAGAGATATTTTGAAACAAACCATATTATGCGCGTACCACGTGATATCTTTTCTTATATCTCGACATTGTGATTGTGTCCGGCATCGCTTGAACTTGGTATTGTGACTTAAGCTTTACATCCGCTGTAAAAAAAAAAAAAAAAAAAAAAAAAAAATATGTATCAAGCTGCGAAATGCCACGCCTTTATACATGGGCGATTTGAATAAATGGACCATTTGTACAATGTATGTAAACGACTATACATAAATGATAACATATATCTACCGTCATCTCTGAAAATCGTAGAATCTTTCACTTCCCAGATATAGGTCAAATATAACCCAACGACTAACCAAGGGTAACATATAGGTATAGCTCGACCAAATTCACCATCCGGTTTGGCCTTTCATTAGAATATTTACCAGAGCCTAGTACATGCGCAAGAAAAGAAATATAGTGGTATGTATGCAGTTTGTAAACTTTGTATGAACGAGACACTTCCTCCTGACAAAGTATGCAAAATGCACACAACACATTTTACTTTCTTTTTTTCAGGATTGGCCAATAGGAAATATTATAAGGATTGGTCAAACTGCCTGGTAATTTTGGTAAAAAATTTTAAAAAGGCAAAGTGCTTGATCCAGATTCTTGATAACTTAATAAAAATCTGTTCTCAGTGGTTAAAAATTAAGAAACATATTATAACACTAAAACATGAAACGCTTTAACTGCCATTTTAAGTTATATTAACTATCATTTCTAAGTTAATTCAATAATGACTTGACTGTACAAATAACGATATCCGATTATCCGATAAAATTCCTCTGTTAGACAAGAAACATCAATTAAATTTTTGTCTCGCCTGCTCCCCTGCCTTATACAGACATGTTTTCGTTTTTAAATGACCATGACCTTGCCCGTGTATTAGAAGGAGGATATAGGTGCATGGATGTTTAAGAACTAAGCATCCTCGTTCTACAGTCCAAGTATGATTTATTCTTTATACGGGATTGGACTTATGACCGTGCATACTTGAAATCAAAATCTTAAACATTGTCGACACTGCGGCCGCCAGTATGAGTGCTATGCATGTCACGCTAATGCTAAAGCAAGGGAGACAAAAACTATAATAATATGTATATCAAACGAACCCATGATTACAGTGTTCTTGTGGTATTCATTGTGTGATGGTACTACAATCAACAAAACATTCTGACACGAATAAACGAATTTTCTTTACCTTGTTTCCAATAATTATTGGGCACAGACGTGTATTTGCAAAAGTGTAAAAATAGTAACATAATGTATGTATCGACAAACAGGAATAAGTACATGTCGGTAAAATAGAGTCCCCAGCAATTAAATGTGAATTGCCATTGTCGAGCCTGAAAGTAAGTTTTGAAATCCTTGAATAAGTTGAGATAATCGTTATGGTATATATGGATGTCGTAAGCCAAAGACATTGTGTATTTTGACAGCATAATTTGGATCAATTTGTCATCCAGACTAAAAAACGTGGTGGGTACATATTGTGATCATTGGTTCGAAAACACGCAATAGAATTACTTGACTGTATACCATGCTTGCCATTTGAGAGTACAACTTATGAAGGCATATTGAGATTTTACAAAAAAACGGATGAAAAACTTCCTTTTTACAATACCTATAGCGGAGAATATATTGCCATAAAATAGCCCATTTTATTAGACATTGAGATTTACGCTAATCCATGCAGCCTGGTCAATTTACAATTTTAAATTCATATATATCACCGACTAAGAAAATATTATTTAACAACCTCTTTCGACTTAACTGATTTAACAACCTCTTTCGACTTAATCGACTTAACAACCTCTTTCGACTTAATTGACTGAACAACCTCTTTCGACTTAATTGATTTAACAACCTCATTCGACTTACGTTCATCTTTGTAACCGGTAATAATAATAACCACTAAGTTCCAAGTCTCTTTTGTCTAAAACATAAATACACAGTGGCTAACATAAATTTGGGAGAAGAACAACAAACGAATTCGTATATTCCAACATTCAGAGAAAAAGTGAAAGAAATTCAGATCGTGGATTGAGAACTGTAACAAAAATATATTAGAGAGCATATTAAGAATTGCATAGACAAAATGTTGTCGAAAAAATAAAAACAAATACTGTATGTACACGCATGCAAACAAATCTCTTTCCACATAATATCATGGTGGACCTACACACATCGTACTATAAATTGTGCACCATTGTTTCTAACTAATTTCACAATTAACATTAAACAGTTTTGAGCAAAACAAACAGGGAAAACAAAAACCTTGTAACTATGCGAGGCATTTATCTATTAACAATTCATGCATGCAAAAGTCCGGTAGCTATTGATTTCTGATGCATGTTTACCGGATTAAACAAAAACATGCTGTAACTGCCGACAATAGGACTACAACAGAATTTATACAGCCCGTTAACACATAATTTAGTTTTTTTCAAAATTAAAAAAATCAGTAGGTCTATATTCGGAGTGACAGTTTGTCCAGGAGTTGCCGTCTTTCTGACCGATTGTCCGCCAGCTATAGAAATCAGAGTGCACAATGCTTACGCGTAAAAATATGCTAATTCATCTGAAAACTATAATTCTGTGTTTCTAAAACACGCATCCCAGCGCTTCCCCATTTAGACCTTCACCCCGAAATTTCAGCCTTTTGGGAAGGCCCCTTACGGGAAAGACTGCCCCAGGGTTAAATGTAAGTAGGGTATGTGCATTTGTCTATTCATGCCCAGTAACTATTTATATGAACAAAAGGTGGTAATCTCAGCAGTTTTCAAGTTATGATACAGGGGCTTAATCCCCTGGGGATTAAGGATTGACCCCCGGGCAAATGTCATCTTCATCTATAACGTTGACTTTTCGTGCTTAGTAAGTGTATATATGGTAACCGAGTTGGGGATCTCAATAGTTTCCAAGTTATAAATCAGGGGATAAGTTCTCTGGGGGCAGAGAAAGACTACGTGGCATTACCCTGGGGTTCCAGTCTGAAATTTGTTGACACCAGAATCGTTTATCAGGCATGAAATTCTCAACATGTGTAACATACAATTCAGCAGTTAATTGCAATTTATGTAAAATCAACCCAACCCTCTTACCCTCGCTACCACGGGCGATATCAATATTCCAAAAGTGTTGGAACAACTATCATTGTTCTCATTTTCATGTTTCTAGATTTAACAGTGTATTAGGAGTTTAATGAAATTGAACACGTACGACCAACCGTACAGACAGACTGTGCTACAATATCCTCGCGCTTCTTTGAAAGTACGGGGATAAAAAAAAAGGTGGTCAAATGCATAAATATTGATAGAAATTACTTGTTCAAGAGTAACAGTTCAAGTATAAACACGCGTAAACCCATATTTACAATCGTATATCTAGCTAATTGCAACAGGTATTTCCTGTTCCTTGTGGATTATCTCAGGCTATACATATAGATAACGAGATTAAACCCAAAATAATTAAAAATATTAAATCTTACTGAATAGAATGTAATATAATACAGTTAATCAAATAAAAGTCAGGTTATTTAGTTTGATCATTATTTGCTGCCAAATGACTTCACAACTAAACAATGCTAAATAATTATAACAATATATAAATATTATTTAAAAATAACAAATGTGCATGCGGTTTCAACAGCCTATTCAAACAAAGCTATCTGAAAATGTGGCAGGAGTCATCGAACATCAATAACAACACAACGTTTGTAAACACGGCCACCAATCTCTTTCTCCCTCTCAAACACTTTGCGATGCTATGTCGATAAAAACACAAAAGGGGATTTCAGGTTATGTAAAAGAGGATGACGAATGCAAACAAGGCAGCGAGTTGTCCGATGAGGACGGACATCTCTCTTGTTATGTATCAAAATCTAAGAGTGTCATTCTACCCGTCATAATTTTTCTTTTCTTAAGCGAAGATTTGTTGTTGGTATTTCCCATAAAACAAATATTGATAAAATATGCATGGAAGGTGTCAGATATGTTGTATAACGCATACAGATTGGTGGTCGTGTGTGCATTATTCTGAAACAAATAAATTAGAAATCCATTATGTGGCACTGACCCGTTGTAAGCAAGTTACCAGTTGCCTGCCAACTAATTAAGGTAACGATTGGATTATATTTTATTATAGATAATCGTTAAAAAGATAATTTAAAATACAGATGTACAAGCAAAAGACATACGCCAGTACCGCTGATTAGTATGCATCTTTCTTGCAGTATCAATTCGAAACTTTAGACTTAACTTTCATTTCAGCCTAAATGAATGGCACGAGTGGTCATTACAAAAACTTCGTATCCTTATGGCAATAACTTAGTGACAATATGCATTGCAGATGTAAAGTTCTACAGGTATTTTTGTTTTTTATTTGAAAAACTTTGAATACATTCTGCTGTAAATCACGCTTAGAGTTGGAAATCGCTGTTTTTAGGTGGCCAGTATGTAAAATCCTCATCTCCAACATGTTCTTCTACGGCCCATACAACGCAATATTCACTGCACAAACATCTACCACCATACCACTGTGTATGGGTCTCGAGCAAAGTGTAACTTGCATGTAAAACACAGCTGGTTTGAAAGTTAATAGCTATAACTATTGCAAAATGCACATGTATTCTATTGTATTCGGACAACCTATGTCCTGACACAACTGATAACACGTTGTATATCAATGAAACTAGTTCAGCCATACAAACACCTGCTGAGAAAACCTGACAAAGTAGTCAACAATTATGAAATGAGACGCCTTGCCTGAAATTGTTTGTAATCGCCACAGAAATGTAAGACAAGTAAACCGTGTATTTTCCAAAGGATTTTACATTACTTCTATCAAGAGCTTGGTGTAATTTCCAAGAAATTGCTACTGTACAAAACTGATTTGTAAAATTTCTAAATATACACAATTGACAGTTGTTAATAATTCGTAAGCTTCAAAATGAACTTATTCATTAACTCAAGCATTCGCATAAATATGTATGAAATGGACCAACTGTGTCAATATCTGATTGCCTTTGATAAATTAAGTTTCAGGATTTAACTGGCATGATGGATGTTTGTCAATTTTTGAACGTCTGTATGTACATTCATATACAAGTCTCTGGGGTCAGTTGTGTTGAGTAACAAAAGATTTCTCAAGCAACTTTTACGGACCATAATTAACGTTCATTTTCCCACGTCTCTGCGTGAATAAATGTACAACACTGGAGTAACGTGGCATGTAATTGTCTTGAATAGCACGAATCTGTTTTGAATTGAAAATTGAAAGTACACGGACGACAGGTAGATACTTATAGTTTAGAAATGTTTCTCGACAAATATAAAACAATCGATCTGTACCGTGTTACCATGATTTAATTTATGCCTATGGTCTGCTTTGGCGCCTGTCCAAGTTGTCATACAAATTTAGTCAATTTCGCTAAGATTCAAGGTTAAATTCATAGATAAGTTGAGATGAAGCATAAAAATCCACCTAAATAATCAAGATTTCAGTTTATTTTGCCTCTAGGAAAAATGAAAAGGAAAACGAAGCAACAGACCTAACTTGTTACTAGCGAACAAAACTCAAGATATCACGAGATTCTAGTGGACCATTGTTTCATCTGTTGGATTATTGCAAGATATTTTTTGTTACGCGATACGTGTTCCATTGATAAACCAAAAAGCTTGAAATGCAATCCCATTTGGTTACTTTACATGTAGCAGTTTCCTTGAAAGTATAGTAAGCAGAAAAAAAGAATTGGAAAAAAACAAAAAGACCACATGAAAATGAGCGAAAAGACTATTTTGATCGGTTGAATCCAGAGAGAGAGAGAGAGAGAGAGAGAGAGAGAGAGATACAGTTTATGTTGATAGAGCATATACATCTCCCTTTACGATAAAGCGCTGGGGAAAATCAACTATCAACGTACCCGATTATATTCTTTGTTATCGTATTTTTTCCGATTATTGATTATTGTTCTGGTAAAGATAACAGACACATTGCAGTTGTAACAAAAATTTACAGTAACATCAATCAAGTCTATTCTGTGTAACAATAGGTTATAAACAGAATTGTATACGAGCGCTAGGCTTCTAATAATCTCTATACCGGTTAGCTTGCTTCAGTATTATTCATGTAGTATTGAATGGCAGAAAACTCTTGTGACAGATAGAAGCTGTGACGGTTGAACTATTTACCTCCGTGATTGTTCATCTTGATGTTGTTCAAATGTGACACCTCCCATACAATTACTTTGATCTTGACTTCTGACCCAAGACTTGCAATAGTGTTTAGTTTAACATTTTACAATGACAACACATGACAGTTCATCGGAAGTTTGTCAACTACCTGACCAGACATTTGACTCAAGACACTGACAGTAGGGCCACGAACTTTTTATTATACCTGGCAATTCAAGTAACTTAAGTGGGGTGTAATTAAACTTGTGTCTTTCTACCCACTAAATAAAACTAATACATATAAGGTTGTTGTAATGACCTGCCAACCGCCGACACATGCCTTGGATGATTGTTCTAGAAACCTGACGGCGGACTGTGAAATAGAAAAATACAGTAACCAGCTACGGTGCCAGTCAACACGACAAAGTCAAAGTCAGTTCCGGTAAAATATAGCAAATAAATGATTTAAAAGGAAATCTGAGAATAAAATGATTTGACACTTTAATTGCGAGTTCTCAAATGCCCACTTCTCGATTATTGTTGGACAGTTGTGAAAGATGGTGATCCGAAATTAAGGCCTGGATAGAATTTCGTGCTAAATGGTTGTTCACCAAAATATAACTGGCATATGTAATTTGCTTGTAAAATAATTATATTTGCGACAGAATTTCTACCTGTAAATCGTGCAATGGTTAAAGCACTGAAAAACTCTAACTTCAACCTAAAAAGCAAAATGTTTACCTTTGAGAATTTAAAAGCATAAATATGACATACCATTTGTTCCAAATATTGTGAGATGAAACAGTTCATTATATTTTCTGCCATTTATCTAATTAATAACAATTTAATAGAAAATTTATATTATGATCAATACTGAAACAAATATAAATGATACAACCATATAAATAGTCCTTCAATAATAATAATAATAATAATAATAATAATGATGATATTAATAATAACTTTGCTCTTGACAAAGAGATTTACATATACTTAATTTGTCTCGCTATTAAAATGATTAAAGTTGTTTACTTGCATGAGTGGTGAAAACAAAGACGATTTCTTCGTAGCTAGCAATAGGAATTTGAAAACTGAAGTCCAGGGTACATTTTCTTAAATAAACTGAGCGTACACTTTACAGAAAACTGTAGACTCAATTCTGAAAACTGAGAGTACATTTTACAGAATACTGTGGACTCAATTATGAAAACTGAGAAAATCATAAACTGAAAATCCTGGAAGCAGGAATTCTCACTACAAAGAACTATGGTTCTCGAAGCTCGATAGTTTATTGTTCCTAAAAAGGTGAAGCCAAACCCAATGATACAATTCTGAGTTGGATTTTCGTCCAAAAGAAGGCAAAATGTAACAAAATGTTAACTGTAACCTAAGTGATATTCTGTGGTGAATAGTCATTATGGCAGACATCTAAACAACCAGTGCAGATTTATTTCAATCGGAACATCCTTGACTTTTACCCTCAAGTCGACAGAGAAACCTCGGATGCAATTAGCCGCCATTGAGAACTATATTCAGAACTACTTTTGTTCACATGGCACAATATGGGGGCAGAAGGAGATAAAGTTACAATCGTCTGCGTTTTCTGTGACAACTTGTGTTGTGAACTCCGCGGAAGACGAATCACTAAACCTATCAAATGTATGTGTAGTTCTACAACTACATCCAAGGTTATATCTCGACTTCAGAGAAATGGTCGAGCAATGTTCCAATTGTATTTATTTCTGTCTCACCTAAAACGAATATGGTAGAACAAAGTAATTTCTGTCTGACAATTCAAATTTGGATTGCCAAATAGGGAATAGTAATATTGGATTTGCCTTCCGAGTAATTTACTTCGTTTATGCAAAATTTATTAAATATTGGTTTGTTATGCACAAAATGAAAAGGCAAACATTTGCAAGAAAACGTGACCAGCAACTCCATTGTACTGTTGAAATAGTATATAACTGAAATAAATACCTTTCCTTGTGGAAGAAATTAAGTCATCTAAGTACACCCCTAAAATACTACTATGTTCAGAGATGGTGACTATTTGGCGCTGGAGTAATCTCCAAAATCTCTTAAATGTATTATTTACATGTAATAACGAATATTTGTCATTTTGAAGAAATTATGTCTTATCAAAATTTAACTATACACTCGACTTAATCGATATGCAACAGTCGGGGTAGCTATACATGATCTAATAATATTTCCTAAGATGTCATCTTTTCGTTTAAGAATGTAAAAACTGCTATTTTCAACTGTACCTGATAAAAAGTATCGGATTTAGTTGCTGATAAATTAAAAATATTACATTACATGTAACCATACTCAATCAACCTCATGCTGAAATTCTTCAATGCGTGACACGAAAGTAGGCACAAAATTACTCCTTTCAGTTATTGTTGTCATTCTCGAACATGCTGAGTTCATTCAACGGATCCGGTGGTGTAATCCACTCTATTTCCGGTTCCGATTCAGGCATTATCACACACATGAACTTTTTCTGCGTTAAAGTTTCTGTGGGATATATAATCATCGCAGAGAAGTGCTTGGCTTCCGAGACAAAATCAATGAGTTTATTGTACACATGTGGAAACTGATGGCGCAGACTCACACCCCGCTGACGTAATTTCCGCTGGATGTTAATAAAGCAGAGTTCCCGTGCTTTCCTATCATGGTTGGCAGTGTCCTTGTTACCGGGAACAGCTGTCAGAATCAGTGTACTGGGTTCATCAGTTTCTTCCTCAGACTTCTGATGCAGGTGGGCGGGGCTCAGTCTCAACTTCGCGCATTTCTGGATAATCGTGTCCTTACGTCTCGTGACGGGTTTGGAGGGAACATCAAACGGCACAACGATGGCAGCATTGACTACATACTTCAAATCTGGATTATACTGCTGACAGGTTTGCAGCAGAGAACCCTTATGGTCCCCAAAAATCACAGCCTCTGGGATTTTCTTGGAACACACGTACACTGGGGGAACCCAAAGGCCCTTTAGTCCATATATGATAAAATTCTCTGCTGCCTCAACATCGGGGAAAGCGAACACAACACATCCTCTACCCTGTGAGAGATAACAACGTCTGGCAAGCTTGGAACAGTGGTATTGCAGCTCAGGGTTGCGGTTGATAAATTTTATGACATGCTTACACCTGCTTGTGATTCTGCTATAAATGCAAATCTCCTTATGGTCAGACCAATGTTCTTTGCGGCAATTCCTTGAACAATAATATGTAAAGCAACTGTGGCAAGTTTTGTAAAAGATTTTCGCTTCCTTCAGATTAGTTTCTTTTTTACATTCAGGATTTTCACACTTTACAAGAACATAATCTCCCTCAGTACTGTTATAAAAATCAATATTTTCGTTACTATCCATAAAGACATTGTTACTGCTAACACTGTCGGACGATTGATAACACTGGAAAGGGGGACTTCCTGGACTACTTGGGGTGTCTTCTGAAATGTTTGTACTATTCCCATTGTTTCTCGGCATTCTTTTCAAGGCTGCTCTATGCTCTTTTATCGCAAGTAGCCTATCTAAAACATCCTCTAGAGATGTGATTTCAAGGTTTCGACTCTGGTTCACTCCATTTTTCGAATTGTTACTAAATGAACTTAACATTACCTTCATATCTTCTGAGCAGTCAAGCTGGTTTCCATGGATACCATACAAATCGTTTCCATAGCTACCGTCTAACTCGTTTACAAAGCTACCTGCAATGGAATGTTTACCAAAAGAGAGGACGGGGTCGCTGGTTGACTCCTGTAGGTCATCAAGCTGCTCTGCGAACCCATTAGCCAGGATGCGACTATACCGTCGTTTCTGCAAGAATTCAAATAGAAGTTCAGCGTCAGTCTTATTATTATCGTCTAAAGTATGCATGCCATTAAGGCCACTCGATATAGTGGTGGCAATTACCTTACCTTTTTTACTCTGTGATACAGCGCTTGTCAGACGGCTTGAAGGAAATTTGAAAGGGAATCTAAGTGACGTTTTCTGACTCTGCGGTTTGTTACTTGTAGCACTACTATACCTGGCTGTAGTAGAGTTTTGCTCTTGGGAATTACTAACTGGAGGCTTTTCGTCCGAAAAATGAACTCTCTGCTGCTTGGCTGACCCCACAGATCTCGAAGGTAATGGCGGCGGTGCGTTGTCTATATCGGTATCATCCTTTCTTGGTATAGTCTCGTCCTTTCTTACTACATTAGTAGATGAATTATCCTTCTTCGTTACAACATTGGGGGCACTATTTAGTGAAGAAGCAGTTACACGAGTTGTTAAAACATCCGAAACTTCAGGTGACGTTGGTGTTTTGGCACAATCTTCGTTTGATTTTGAAGGCTTATGAACTACTGGTCGACTCCATTCCAAGGTTTTGTGCGGAGTCTTGTCCGTTGGAGAAAGAGACTGAACTGGTTCTGCATGTTTAGGTTCAGCTCTGGATTTCAGTTCGAACATTTCGCGTATCTTTGCAAAAGGCACAATAGCAATTGGCTTTAATTCTTTATTTTTTTCCTTTTGCCTAAATCTGTCGCTTGGTAGATGAGCAATCGGCGAGACCGGTGATATAGGGGACTTTTCAGGGGTGCTTGGCAACATGGGCGCGCGGATAAGTTTTGTCGAAGTAGATGGGACCACGCGTGTTTTAATGATCACAGTATTGTAACCAGGCGTTGGACAAGGAGACGGAGTCACACTTGGCGTGTTAGAGAGGGAATTCAAAGTTGAGTTTGAACCGCGTGACGCGTAAGTAAATAAACTCTGAGTACTACCGCTTCGCGAAAAGCTGGATTTCTTGTACCAATCGGGAACATGGAGTTTTTGAAGAGATTTGGATATACGTAGTTCATGTTCAGAAGGTGCCTTCTTTAGTTCTCCTTGTATCTCATCCTCCTTTGCGAAAACCTCGTCGAGATTCGTCTCCAACGTTTGTAAACTTTTTGATTTAGGCACATTTTTATCCACGAATCTTTTCCTCCTAAAGAAGCGCTGTTTGCTCCCAAGCTCGCTCATGCTTGCAGCCCTTTGAAGCGGATACTGAAACGAAAGAAAATTAATGTCTGTATCATCAAAGAACTGCTCATGGGAGAGTAAAGGATTTAATTCTAACCCACTAGTTGCGAGAGAGGATACCGAGTCGTACCGAAGTAAATCTTCAAACATGTCCTCTAAGGACTTTGTCGTGTGTTGAATTTCCTCCTTTTTCCGAGGAGAAAATATACAGTCGGCGTGGATGTTGTGAATTTCCGGCTTTTCGAAAGAATGGTCATGCTGTCTGGGAGACGGGCGGCTTAAACGAGATATATCAACAATATTATATCGTCCTCCACGTGCAGTATCCATCGTGTCGAAATTTAGAGCAACCCGTGCTACATCGGTAGGCAAACTCTCCGTAGACACTCTATCTCGCTCGTGCTTTTTCAGGTACCTCCTCGAAGATGGTGTGTCAAGCAACGATGTTTTGTGAAAATTAAAAAGGTCGTCAAAACTCTGATCTAAAGTCAGGTTCTCAGCGCTAAGAAACCTATTTCTCTGTGCATTTATCCTGAGTCTTGATGGTGGTGTTTCTATTTCGGCTGCGACAAACGTGTAGTGTGACTTCTCATGCGTCACAGGCTGAAGCAGTACAGATGTGTATTCCTTCGGACGATGATTCCGCTGAATTCGTCTTTGTACGCCCCTTAACTCTGAAGGCCGTTTTGAAGAAGTACGAATAACCCTTCCGCCTGGAGGAGTAAAACAGGTCAGAATTGTTCCCTTGTTGCTATCAAATGACAACTGCAAATTTCGAATACTCTGCTCTATATTTTCTAGTTCAGAGTTTTGTTCATTCTGTTCCTCTCGATTTGCCGAATCAACTGAATTTCTGTGACCACCCTCTAAGCCCATTATCTCTCTTGAACATTGTTCTGACAATACTGTAGAATTGCCATGTCCCTCTAAAGATTGTCGTTCAGAAGATACAGCAATTATTGAAGAATCCACTGGTTTCTTTATCCTTCTTGGATCTTGGCCAACATCCATATGGTCTAAATCTTTTTTCTGAAGCAAATTATTTTGTTCTATGGTGTTGAAACTTTGTATTTGATCCGAGGACTGTCTATTTAAATTATTTGCTACATTGTCACTCACAGGTGGTGATTTATTTTCGTTTTCATCCACGAACAATGACTGAATGGTAACTGTTGTTGCACATTTGTCACTCGTGTGTATTCCATTGTTTTCCAAATCTGTTAAAGTTTGAACTGCCTGTTGGTAATTCCTTGCGTGACAAGGACCTTGGCTTACGACAATACATGGCTCTTGACCGAAACTGTTCCATTCATGCGTATCTTTCCTGACTAATTCAGAACTTTCAAGGCAAGACGGTTCTAACAGTTTCAAAAACAAGGACTTATCCTGTTTCAATGTATCAACAGGGGTATCTTCTGGGTCACATCTTTTGGTATGTATAGATTCCATCTCATCAGATACTGACTCTGTGAATGAATTATCAGCTTCAAACTGTTTATCAGAATCTGTTTGACTATACAGATCATCAGTGTCTAGTTCATTCAACTGTTGGTTCACTTCTTTATTATCACGATCCATAATTACAATTTCGATATCGTTTGGTTCATAAATGTCGCCTTCATCTTGATGATATAACTTTAAAATTGGTGAGAAGTGAACACTGTTTTCCTTGTTAAGCACGTTATATTCGTTGATATCAATATGATGCAAAGAATTCTCATCGTGTGGCTTCGCTTTCATTTCCACTGCTTGTAAGTTAACATTGTTCGCTACAGATCTTGTTTCAGCGCCTTCGTGTCTGCCCTGTGGAGGCTGCTTCAAGTTCTTCTGGATTGCCCGATCTGTTGAATCACCAGAACTAGACGACATACAATTAATGTCTCTGAAATTAGTGTCCCAATCATTCAAATAGCTCACTGAATCATCCTCATCAATAATTATATTATCAATAGTCTCCAATACATTTCGAAGTTTCTGTTCATCTGGGTCCAATTCGCTTTCTCTCTCACTGCAGGCCGGTTTTATTATGTATCTGTCAAAATTGATTTTTCCAGTTTTTTTTAAAGTTCCATCTAATGGAGTCCCGCCATCGCATGAGACACTCGAAGCTACAGCATCATCGTAAGCCGTGGTCGTAGTCTTCTGGTTATTACGCATGTTTTGAGCCTGAACTTGCACGTCTCCACAATCTACAGAATCATCCAACGCTTTCTCACACTGCATTTCATATTCATCATCCGATCTTTGACTAGATTCCGACCCCTCCCTCGATGAATCTCTGTCAATAACATAAGACCGAAATTTTGTGTCTGTGCTAACATCTTCCATCCGAGAAAAAGAAAATCCCCTAGCTGTTTCTTCAATGGTAGAAGACGCCCAAGCATCACTATATCCCGGTGATCGACCGATATACTTAAGATTTGGAATAGTTTCCAGTTTTCGTAGATTTCCTTCATTTCCAACAAACAGATAAAAGGAATCATCATCTGAATGTTGAAAGCTAGCAAAATCATCTTCATCGGGGTCGTATTCCCTTGGTTGAATGTCTGAACTGTCTGATGAGGAATCGTTATACACAGGGCTGTTGTCTCTCATGAAATTATTTGTCCGTTCTTTATTAAAACAATCATTATCCCACTCTTGATTTGAAGTCTTATAATTCGAAAAAACATGTTCTGTTTCACCATCAAGACTATCTTCTTTTTCTTTCACTACTTCAATTTCTGAATCAGGAGAGCACTTTCCACTTAATGTACACCTATCTAAACTTACATCAGTCATTAAAGTTTTTTTTGACTCGTCTTGAAAGTGCTCTACTCTTTGCAAGTTTAGAAGTGAAGTATTTTCCTTGCTTTCCGATACTGGCACGAACATTCTGTCTATAATTGGTGCGTCTAACAAATAGTCATATTCCTCCTCCTCTTCATCGAAATCATGCGCTCTTGCGTCACTGTCACACGAACGGACACTAATCACTGTTAAAACAGACTCGCTACTACATGACTCTGAATCTGAATAAATATCATCAAAATTATCCAATGCACAAGTCCGTATTGGAGAAGGAGGCAAAGAACCCTCTGAATGGACTAAAGTGGCAGGGAGAGGGGGCATATTAGAAATAGATATACTATCTTCTTTTGTATTTTCTACATTCTGTGTAAATCTATTATCACAAACACCATTACCTTCCTGTTGTGACTTCAATTCCTTGTCTTTTTCCCCATTCAGTTGGTTGAAATTCGATACGACAGTCCCATTGTCCAGTGACTGTGGTGTGTCGTCTGCTTTAGAGTACACATCAGGCCCCTTGCCGCGGGAGTCGTTCTCGCAAATTTGTTCTGGTTCACTGACGTGTAATGCATGAATTGTCTTGACTTCTGTGATGTGGCAAACTTCAAACACGGGTTTATTTCCTTCATCGTCATTTTTAAAAACTGAATGATCCTTTTTATTGTTCTCGTCGTCCTCCGAGTCAATTTCATATTCAAAATCATCAGAATCCTCCTCTATTATCGGCTCCAGAATAGACCCTCCAAAATAGCCCGCATCATCATAATCAGAATCTGAATCAGAAACCTGAAGTTCATAGATATGCTCGTCTTCACTCGAACTCTCATCACTGCCATCACTCTCATCTGGATACAAATCCATACATCCACTATCTTCAACGCTATCTTTCAAATCTTTATTATCTTCAACATTTTCAATGTCTCTCTCTGAGATTGAAAGTAGTTTTACTTGTTCACTATCAACATCGTCTGCACTAGAAACTTCACAGTTTTCGCTTTCTGAACTTGTTACAAAATCATTCACTGTCCTCCGTGTATGAACACCTTCATCGTCAATATCGTCTTCCCACCGATACTCGTCCCACGTGGGAAGTACGGTATCGTCTGCTTGTTGATTGAAGCAGTCAAGGTCGCTGTGAGACGACAGGAATGTGTTCACTTGTGAACATGGAACAAATTCATTCTCAAAATCAATGATTGTTCTATCTGTGTCATCCACTTCATTTTTGTTAATAGAAGGGGTCTCGTCGCCCAAATGTGTTTCTTGATACCCTAATACGCTACCACCTTGATCGGAATTTGATTTATGTTTTCGAGGGGCCTGTTGTGGGAGCGGCGTAGTGGACTGGCCACCCTCGGCTTCATTTCCCTCCTCCAAGAGTCTCCATGAAAACATAATCGTTATAATTGTAGCTATTGCCGCTGTTAGGAACCTCTCAAATGCCCCATCGCCACCCATCCCGCCCGATCCACCGACACCTCTTGCTATATTATCCATTTTTAATATCGTTTAATGTTACCGTCACAGTTTACGCTGTTTACATTCTTAAATCACAATATGCCAAGGTAAAATTCGATTCCATATCATTTAACTCCATATTGATCACGTAGCCAGTAATCCCAAGAGCATTTCTCCTACAATCCAGATAAGTTCCACAGTGATCCGTCTTGAAAATCCCCAGTATATATCCGAGTTATTTTCTTCCTTACACGGCTTGTCACAGTATAACAGGTCGAGCATCATATTGCCAGAGGTATGATAGAACGCTTTACGGCCTCTGACGTTCAATTGTCCAATGAATGATACCAGTTCAGTCACGTGGCAGGCCTAATGTATACATTCCTGCTATCGTTATTTCACCTTGATTTATAAATGGGCTGTAGGTACACAGAAATACACTTGCAATGCCACATATTTTCTCCCAGACAGAAAGACGAAAGCTTGATAAAATCCTCTCAACATAATTCGACTGAGTTTCTAGTGGATAACATTAAAGTTTATATTTCGGTACGGCATAGCACACATCCTCTCTCGCTGTGAGCTGAGTAACTAATGAAATCTGTCTCGAAGTATCTAAGCAATATTAGCAAAACATGTTGCAACTGATGGTTGCTGATGCTGTCGTGCAATATAAAACCTATCATCTGATCAGCAGCTGCTTCATACTTTATTCAACAACAAATCGATACTTCAGTGAGATGAAAAACACAAGTACTGATGCAGTTCTTTTTTTTTTTTTTAAATCTTTTTTTTATTTACATGTCCTAGTTAGATGAGTTTCTTGAGGCATTAACAGATGGCCAGGTAAATAATAGGCAAATAAGAATTTGAAAATATAACAGAGAACAGACAATCTGTTTAAACATCGAAATTTTATAGCAAGATGTCTTCAAGCGATCAAATGAGGACACTTGCGAACCGAGAACCACCAAATTAGCTATAGGTATTTGCAGACTCAAGACATTCAATAGTAACCGCTGAGATTTCAGATATATTTCTCGCTTTAATTTGTAAGGCTCCGCGTTCTGTATGCCATCTGCTTAGTTATAAATGTATGACTCGGGATATGTAAAAGATCATTTGACCGTATTTTATACACTGTTTTTCACACTATTTTAAAAACTGGATAATATTCTCATATATATATATATATATATATATATATATATATATATATATATATATATATATATATAGTGCATTTAGTTAGAAGAATTAAAAACTAGCGAGTATATTCTTACATTAAAGTCAATAGCCTTTCTGTTAAAATTTTTTATTTAAATTTAATTGTAATTAGGGTGAGAAAGTCAATAATTTGCAACGTGGCATACTGCGTAGTAGTTTGAAATTTCAAAGCTGATAAGTGCATATCTAAAATAAACACATACTACTTTCACTGATTTCAAAATAACCATATGTGCTTATCGAGATTGTTACAGTATCACCGCAATAAATCCTATGCACAGACATGTGAGTAAAAAATTTCGTGAATGCCTTTACATAGATGGTACAAAAACCTCATGCATAGTCACGTTATTGTAATCAGACAATAAGGCCGGGCAAAGTCCCATAATCCTATACATTCCGACATACAAAGAAAATAAATAGATAAGTTATTCCTCGTCCTAGATACAATACATAGGTAATCTTACGTCACGAATTCCATACTATGGCTATATACAATACAATCATCCATTTCACTAAACAAGAGTGGATTATATACGGATGAAAACAGTCATCCTTTATGGGTTGAGGAACTTTCTTATTAAGTCTGTATTCCTTTCTGTACAGGAATTCATCGGCTTGTAAGTTGGTAGGTAAGTATGTAGATAAGTAAGTAAAGTAGGTCGACAGATAAGCATATAGGTAGGTAGTTCTCGACATTAGATAGATAGATAGATAGATAGATAGACAGACAGACAGATAGAGACGGACAGACGGATATATATATATATATATATATATATATATATGTGTGTGTGTGTGTGTGTGTGGTAAATGGCAAGTGGTAATTTTAAATTGATATATATGATAATCAAGGATATTTCTTTTAGTCCTTGCAACTTCATCGAAACTTACTTTAGACAGAAGATAATTAAATCCTGAATATTCTCACATGTTATACCCAATCCATAGATATATTTGTTACGTAAATAGTACATATTCTCTACTTAAATTCTAAAAGTATTTCCATTTCTTCTCTGAGTGTAAAAGTTCAGGGATTTATGACCTCATAATAATTGCAATATTACATGTTTAAGTCAGATTAGATTCATGGTTGGCTAATTGAATTTGTCATAGCTCCAATTGATGATTATGTTAACCATTAGTTTTATATATACTTCTATATGATATTACGTTTAACGATTGATTAGAATGTACTGGAAAAGTAATATTGGGTAACATACTTATGATATAAAGAGTTAACTCTCTGTCTGTCTGTCTCTGTCTCTCTCTTAGAAGTCGAAACTGTTATACTTAACCTTATAGGTAAATATATGATTTGATTTGATTTTCCTACCACTACTTGATTTCATGTATGTAAGCTAGATTGTAGGATGGTTCCACGAATTACACCTACCTATGAACGGGTATTATTAAATTAACCAAACAAAATTTCTTCTTCAATTTTGCTGAACCGATGTGAAAAAGTTTTTAATGATCGTTAATTTATACTTCATTTAAAGAATCAGCAAATACGTTTAATTTTGTTATAAAGATATGTTTAAATAATAAAACCTTGAATAAGCATTTGGTTAAAGGGCATAACAGTCTTTGATTAAAAACTCTTCAAAATGTGGTGAACGTGAACATTTTTTCCTAATGAATAGAAATGGAATTTTTTCAAAATCCTTTCACATTTGTGGTTGGACTATCAAATTAAGTATAGAATTCGCCGACTTTACAGTCGCGTGAACAGTGCAGTAACTTTCGCCACATGAGGCGTAATTGCCGGTGGCGTCAAGTTGGTATGTGAAAACTGCACGTAAGCAGATATTGAGAAAGTTCATTGGAATAAAAACACCTAAGGGTGTGTATATATAAAACTAGAAGTCAGGTCAGCAATATTAACACACGCGGAATGACAGCAGTAGAAGATGCATGGTCGCATTGAATCATAAAACTGGTCGCACTGAATCATCATAAAACTGTACTGACCTACATAAAACTGTACTGACCTAGGGTTAATTACAGGTGTTAATCGCAGGTGTGTAGGTTTATTACATTGTACATTGTATTCAAGTCAGTTACGCGTGGATGTAGATACGCTAGTTCATGTCGATAAGGTTAGTCATCATCTGCCATCTATACTCGCTCATAAGTCGAGTACAAGTGCAAAGAAATAGACCCTGATCTGCCGTATTGCGCCGGCAGATCAGGGTCTATGTTGCTTGTTGTATTGATTACTCCTAACAAACTGCATAGACCCAGATCTGCCGTCGAATTATGCTACGGCAGATCTAAGTCTGTGCAGTTTGCAGTGGGAATCAACTTACAAGCGAGTACAGACGGTATTGACCAGCACTGGGGGCGTATCTTCTACTGCAGTTTTAAAATGGCAACGAATGCTCACAAAATAATACTTCTTTCAAGTTGTAGAACATCTTCACTACAGGCTGAATATTAATAATATTTCCACGCTTCTAAGATCAGCTTGTTAAAATACTGCTGCCGCCAGTCTTAAACGATTCCTTGCAATTTTTTCAGAAAAAGAAAACCTTTATGTCAATCTCAGATTTTACCTATATCAAATATATAATGGAAAGTACCCCTCGGATTGAGACGACACTGATGACAAAGCAGAATAGATAGGGTCCAGAACCCTATTTTAAATCTCTCTAAAAAAAAAGAAACTATTTGTGAAGACAAAATGCTCCTTTCATTAGGAAAGAAAATACAGGGTAAAATGTTAAATTTTGTTAGCGTGTTTTGATGAAACTTCAAACACCTGTTATTCAAAGGCGATGACTTCCCAGCACGACAGCGGTTTTGATAACCTTAGAGAAAATTCCACTGGGTTATTGAGGCGGGTACAGCTGGGCCCAAGAAGGGGAATATCTTTGTTATTTACTTGGCGACCACATACTGTTGCATACAATTATATTTGCGAGTCATACCGTTATATACAATTATATTTGCGAGTCATTAAATATATGCAAATCAAGCACATTCGGCATACTCACGAAATAACATTTTCGCGACCAGATAATTAACTAAATGTATACTGATTTGTAATATAGCCTTAACCGTGAATAATATTTTCACAAATTCAGATTCCGCTAAATTCCCAAAATATGTTATGATCGCAAAAATGTTATAATTTACATTGAATTTTAGTTTAATATCCTAAGAATGTAAATGGGGGAGGGAGCAACTGTCTTGTCATAGGTTGGAACAAGATCTGATGGGACATTTTGAACTCGCTCTCTCTTTTTAAGAGATCTTGAAAATATTTTAATTTGTATACTGAGTACAAGTTTTTTTTAATACCTGTAAAATACGCATGAAAATCGTTTATCACATGGGTCATTAAAAATTATATCAAATCTGAAGAATCAGCAAGACCATACGTTTGTTATTTTTTTTATGTGTTTATAGGAGAGTAATCTACCATACCGTTTGTTAGTTACTGTTACCAGCATTTTCTATAATATCTTTTACGCTTAAAAGTTGCATGAGCAACTAAAATTAAGCACTAGACTCTTTCCAGCAAGGTCACCGGCAGAGATTTCGAAGCCTCGTTGATCATAAAGTTACCTGTATGGGTGACAACCCGGCAGCTGTTCCCATGTAAGTCTACCGAAAATCGTCGTTGTTAACAAAGCATACTGAGACGAAATCAGCACACAAGTCACTTTTACACAGACACTACCAGAAAGCAGTGTTATGCCGTTTTATTGATGAATTTCTGTTTTATTATTTATTTCAGAATCAAAGAATTTATTTCAACACTATATAATTAGGGACAGTATATAACATGTATGATAGTCTTAGATACCATCGATTCTAAAATCTGTCTGTCATCTACCAATGGCATTGTGCAAAAAGGGTATATATTGTTGATTTTTTAGAAAATTATTATGTTTTTTGTTAAAGCAAAGGATCACTGGTGTGGTGATGTTTGGATTTTTGTTTTGTTTTGTGTTTTACGGTACAGCAACACAAGAGGTTATTTAGTGCTGAGGCAATTGGACTAATGTGCCTTGCCAAATGGCAATTGGACTAGTGTGCCTTGCCAAAGGACAAAACTACATAAGGCGACTCGGACTGATCCTATGGTAGTTTTCGAACACGCAATCTTTCGGTCGCGAGTCCAACACGCTAGCCTCCATTACGACATGTAGGCCTAAAATTAAATTTGGTTTTACTTATTTATATCGATTGTAAGACCATTTCTAAAATCTTATTCATACTTTTATCGACGACGTAACCCCTGGAATTAACCAATCAGAAGCTGAGATTTGCCATTCGAAGAAGTGATTACCATGTTAGTTATATAAGTAGTTCCTTCATCTTCAGTGACCTATATACTTTTAAAATAACCCTGCTTCTTGTTTTAGGAGAAGTTTGTGTTAAGTAAACATTCCGAAATTGACTTCCCATATTCCCTGAACTTTATTTCATAGTTTCGGAAAAACAAATTTCATGACTTATACAATGGAAGATGGGTAAGGTTCCAAGCAGGATGAGTTCTATCGCCTACCGGAATCAGGAATTTAACCTCTAGGTTAAAGCAAAATCTACACAGTGGGTTACCTCACTTTGGTAGGACAACACCACTGCCACAACGCTGTAAATTTGGTAGTAAAATGCCACCTGGAGAAGCCGTACGATTTGATAACTGCGTCACACTCAATTTATACTGCATTATCTGCGATCCTTTCTTTACAATGGCCTTAGTGCATAATAATAAGATTTTACCTAATACGTATGAGGAAAAAATCAAGAATACGTTACTTGCAGAGATGGGTCATAGGGCTGACGACGTTTCAAGGTAGCACGCGGAATAACGTCACAATGTCTAGTTTTTTATTCGTCGTTTTTTATTTGATTTCAGTCTGTGATCAGAGAAGAAAGGTTTGAACCAGTCAATATGTTCGTGTATTAATGCGCGGAAACGATGGACTAAGGTTTAGATGACCCAAGGGTCGAAAAAGCCTTACGCAGTGATATATTCTGAAAGAGTATGAGCTATATGTCAAAGGATTCTCACTAACCGAAATAGTTAAGCGGATTGTCTGCCAGAGAAAACATCAGAAACAACTAGAATTAAATTAAATATTTTCACAACATTGTCACCAACTGTACCTTTATTTTAGATGTAACCCGATATATGATACAGTAACGATAGTACAATGTACAGTCTGTACTCGCGTACAAGTCGAGTCCAACTGCAAACAACACAGACCATGATCTGCCAGCATATATCAGGGTCTATGTTGTTTGTTCTACTGATTACTCCTAACAAAGTGCTTAGACCCAGATGTGCCGGCGCATTATGCCACGGCAGATCTATGTCTGTCCATTTTGCAGTTGTACTCGACTTAAAAGCGGGTACTGACGGTACGTGCCAAAAGTTTGTGCAAGTCCTTTACAACATGTATTTAATAATACAATTCAGCTGTGTGGTTCATGTAATAACTACTTAAAATGAGTAAATCCGAAAGTGGAGACGAATAGCCTTGCATGAAAGGTGCATATCAATCCTCTTAAAATGATACAAAGTTACATCCAGGTGTACTTTATTTTATTTTTTTTCTGGTTTGATTGTTAAAAAGTCAACTTGTGTTCAAAAGTAACTTGATAATAGACATATCCGCCTTACAGCAAACAGTACATTGTATATGCAAACACTGTCGAGTTGCTGACTAATGCTATCGATTACAATGTCAGTGAATTGCATAATCTCAGGCATACTGACTGTTTATCGGAGCAATCGAGTTGGTTTGTCAGACATCTAAGTAACTGTCAGTATATATTATAAGGATGGTTGGTGGGATCTTTATTTGCATTTGGCCGACTCGCCATCTGCAAGCATATGCGTGTACTTGTAAATCTGTTGTCTCTTACAGAAATTGATCGTGGCATGTTCATATATACAATTAAATAATTTTTATTACAGGTGCATACTGTCAATCAATAAAAGAGATATACACACACAATATATATATATATATATATATATATATATATATATATATATATATATATATATATATATATATATATGTGTGTGTGTGTGTGTGTGTGTGTGTGTGTGTGTGTGTGTGTGTTAATTTGTGACCTATAAAATACACCAGAATGTTTGTTCAAGCACAAGCGTGTATACTTAAATATATACACTTTCTGGAGAAGACACATACAGTGTCATCTATAGAATCAGTATTCAAACTGCTATTCTAAGCAGTATTATAAGAACATTATACAGGAACAATACAAAATAACACATTAAACAACGAAAATGGAGATGAAACGCAAAAGAAAATAAAAGTTCCTCGATGGGACTGACGGTCTACCTGCCGAAAAGAATTTCCACGAATTCAAGATAAGACCATTTCTCCCTTTTAACTCCTGAGTGTTGAAGCCATCTCGATATTCTTCAGTGATAACAAGATTTTCAAATTAGCTGCTGTGGTGGACATATTGGTTGTCAGAGTGGAACCATTTTCATTTAGGACCAAGTAGACATCATTATAAGTCTTTTGGTGGAAAGCCGATGTCAATATGACAACAAGATTTTCAAGATGGCCATTGGAGGCCAGATCGGCACCATTTTCATTTATGACCAACTTGACATCATTAGAATTCTTTCGGTGAAAACCCCATGTTGATTTGACCATTCATTCACGAGAAGTAGTGATAATGAGATATTAAACATGGCCACTGTGGCGACCATATTGGATTTCTGAGCGGCACCATTATCATTTAGGACCAACTAGACTCCGTAAGAAGTCTTCTGGTGAAAACTCAATGTCAATATGACTTTCCATTCAGGAATAGTAGCGCTAAGATTTCTATATAATCTAGCTCTCGTAGATTTTCTTCTGATTGCCAATGTGGAATAAACCGGTCAGACAGACTTTGCTTGACCAAAGATAAGACAACCTTTGTGTTACCAACACCTTAATTTATCTACACTTTCGCCGATCCAAGTCTATTTTTTGTCTCGCGAACAAACGATGCCCAATTTTTATTTCAAGCATGGCAGTCTATGTCAGTAAGCATCAGGTTATATACGACAGTATGGCTGTCTATGTCAGTAAGCGTCAGGTTATATACAAACAGTATGGCTGTCTATGTCAGTAAGCATCAAGTTAAATACGACAGTATGACTGTCTATGTCAGTAAGCATCATGTTATACACGACAGTATGGCAGTCTATGGCAGTAAGCATCAGGTTATACACGACAGTATGGCTTTCTATGGCAGTAAGCATCAGGTTATACACAACAAATATATATCTTCTGTTATCAGAAAAAATACTCTTAGTCGTGTATTTAAGAATGCTGTAATATCTCTTGATCTTTAAGAGTGTCCTCACTAAT
The DNA here is from genome assembly GCA_029931535.1 of Margaritifera margaritifera. Classification (NCBI taxonomy): domain Eukaryota; kingdom Metazoa; phylum Mollusca; class Bivalvia; order Unionida; family Margaritiferidae; genus Margaritifera; species Margaritifera margaritifera. The sequence continues at coordinate 3,102,243 of JAQPZY010001617.1, forward strand.
TCTCTATATATAAAATCATTTTGAGTAGATTTTGCAACCACTAGAAGACTTTAAAATTTAAATGCAACCTTTCAACAGCATTTGCTTTGGCAAATCCCTTCTGCTCCATAATTAGCGTACGCCAATACGCTGAGAAAAAGACTTAGACGTATCATTTATGCAACCACCGGAAGAGACGAGAGAGAGAGAGAGAGAGAGAGAGAGAGAGAGAGAGAGAGAGAGAGAGAGAGAGAGATAAAAGTGGACCTGATATCGTTCACCTGACTTACATAACTTAACAGTTGTCCATTTCACTAAGCAGGCTTTTGTAAAATTGTGAGAACATATGTAAACTGTTTTCCAAACTTTATATAATTTTGATCTAAGTCACTATATCCTGGTAAAATTCTTTCTAAAGATAAAGGCATAATTAATATGCAGAGTCTTTTGCTCATAATCGAAGTCAGTCAGATCTTGATGATAATAAACCCAACAGATCAAAAATATGGCTTAAGAGTGGTAACAAGCTCAGCCAATCAGATGCAAGATCATCTCATTAATATGAACTGATCCCGTTTACTTTCGAAACTGCCCAAGATCTTGATGATAAAAGCCCATATTCCAATTTTGATCAAATTCGGATCAGAATTATGGCTTCCATAGTGATATTAGGTTCAGCCAATTACATGCAAGATCACCTCATAAATATGCATGGATCTCTCTCATTATTGAAACAGTCCAAGATCTTGATGATATAAGCATATGTTCCAAGTTTTATTAAAATTGGAACAGATATATGGCCTCCATAGTGGTAACTAGATCAGCCAATCAGATGCAAGATTACCTCATTAACATGTCTGGGTCTCGCTCATTATCGAACCAATCAATGATGATATAAGCATATATTACAAGTTTGATCAAAATCGGATCAGAAGATTGGCTTCCAGAGGAGTATGAAGCTCAGTCAATCAGATGCAAGATCACATCATTAATATGCGTGGATCTCACTCCTGATCAACTCGTCTGAAATCTCAATGATATAAGCATACATTCCATGTCTGATCAAAATCGGATCAGAAATACGGTATCCTTGAGTGGTAGAAAGTTCTGCCATCCAGATGCAAGATCACCTCATTAGTATGCGTGGATTTTGCTCATTACTCAACTCGTCTGAGATCTTAATGATATAAGCATACATTCCAAGTTTGATCAAAATCGGATCAGTAATATGGCCTCCAAAGTAGTAACAAGGTTAGCCAGCGGATGCAAGATTCCAGAGTAGTAACAAGCAATTGTTAAAGGACGGACGCCAGACGGACGCTGGGCTATACCATAAGTTCACTTGTAAGTTCACTTGGCCTTTCAAAGAGTACAGAAATTTGTACTGCAAACACATATCTTCATTAAACCTTTGCTGTATAGTTTTATGATGGAGAAATATGAGCAGTAAATATCAAGTAGAACATAGCGAGATACTATGTGGACATAAGGCGTGATACATAAAGGGGGCGGGGTCCCTCATGTACTAATTTCAAAGAACTGCAGTTTATTTTCGAAGAGATATTGTTGATAATTTTGACTAAAAATAGGGACCTGATATTGTTATCTTCTGTGTGTATCTTATATAATATTTAAAAAATGTGCTATCATCATTTGTCGTTTAAATTTATTAAGTTTCCACAGGATCACTGTTCAATTTATTAAGTTTCCACAGGAACACTGTTAAATTTATTAAGTTTCCATAGGATCACTGTTCAATTTATTAAGTTTCCATAGGATCACTGTTCAATTTATTAAATTTCCACAGGAACACTGTTCAATTTATTAAGCTTCCATGGATCACTGTTCAATTTATTAAGTTTCCACAGGATCACTGTTCAATTTATTAAGTTTCCACAGGAACACTGTTCAATTTATTAAGTTTCCATAGGATCACTGTTCAATTTATTAAGTTTCCACAGGATCACTGTTCAATTTATTAAGTTTCCACAGGATCACTGTTCAATTTATTAAGTTTCCATAGGATCACTGTTCAATTTATTAAGTTTCCACAGGATCACTGTTCAATTTATTAAGTTTCCACAGGATCACTGTTCAATTTATTAAGTTTCCACAGGATCACTGTTCAATTTATTAGGTCTCCACAGGATCACTGTTCAATTTATTAAGTTTCCATAGGATCACTGTTCAATTCATAGCGTAACGCGCGTTCCCTACACTACAATCTCAACGTAAGCGCGTTCTTTGTCGTAGTAAAACGTCACTTTCGCATACATTTCAGGGGCAGGTAATACCCGTGCCAACTTTTATGAGGGTCACACTTTTCAAACGATGCACCAGAAATTTACAATAAGAACGAGTATGGGGTTTCAAGGTATGGAAGGTTAAAAAAAAGTTTAAACAGAAACCTCCATACCTGACTTTTAATAGTCCACTACGTAGGCACTAGTAGGGAGCAGTGCTGGATTACCCAAAAGGAAGACTAAGCACGTGCTTAGGGCACCAGCTAAGCATGGGCACACAGAAAAAATGAGAAATTACGGTTTAGTATTGTTTTATTTTGAATTACATATGGGGGGGGGGGGCACCATAATCTTTTCAGTGCTTATGGCCTCTAAAGGTCTTAATCTGGCCCTGGTAGGGAGATAATTGACCAACGGGTCTCAATGACTTTGATCTTTGACCAAAACTTAATGTGCAGAAAGCATTATTTCCTTATCAGACTTACCATTACCGTGACCTCTGACCTTTAGATCACATAATCTCTATGTTTCTTTGTTAACTAAGTGCAGGCCATCCAAAACGTTTGTTCAAAAAACTTGTTCTAAAACAAAGGTTATTCTGCAAAACCCATTATATATATATGTGTGTATATATATATATATATATATATATATATATATATATATATATATATATATATATATATATATATATATATCAATTGGTCATACAAGGGGTTCATTCAAAAACGACTTCATTTTAACTGTATGTTATACTTTTCTTGCAAACTGACACTGGCCCATTCCAGGAAGATCCCTGCATAGTGACCTTGGTTTGTGACCCCCAAATCAGTAGGCTTCTTGCTTATCCCAAAGGCAAAACATCCACAACGTTTGCTAATTGTCGATGGTGGAGAACTTAAATTATTGTGCAGAAACTATTTTTTTTTCTTCTTCAGTCACAGTAACCTTGAACTTAGACCTTTTGAACTGGGGTCATGTAAATCTTACTACATCGTTTGAGCGTACACGATCACGTTTACTGGATCCTCCGGTTAAAAAAAAAAATAAAAAAATAAAGTATACTGTGTCGTCTGCCACGTGCTACCTTGTAACATCGTCAGCCTCGTGCTTCATCGCTGCAAGTAAAGAATTCCTGACTTTTTCCTCCTTCGTATTTCGAAAATCTTCCCATTATGCCCTGAAGCCATTGCAAAACAAAGATCACAGCAAATGCAGTCTAAACTGAGTGTGATGCAGTCATCACAGTTTTACTACCAAATTTACAGCGTTGAGGCAGTGGTATTCTCATCCAAGGGAGGTAACCCACTGTGAGGAGTCTGACGAAAGAAATGTAATAATTTTGTAACACAAGTAATACGTCACACATTTTCGAGAGATGGTCCCTCGAGCTTTGCAAAAAGTAGCAATATCGCAACATAATACGCTCAGTATGGAAATGATTGCAAATACAACGTTCGAAGCATCAAAAATCTGCATATGATGCATGTACATACATGAATGCTTGCAGTTCTATTTTCAACTTTAAGTACCTCACCATTCTGATAGAATTTGTTTGCAAATTACCTGTAAAGTAAGTCACCTGTTCTTCTCCAAACGTCACCTGATTGAAGGAAGCAGTGCTGCCATTGAAATCTACCTGAAAAAGTAAAGTAAAATAAAATAAAATAAAATAAGATTATATATATATATATATATATATATATATATATATATATATATATATATATAGAGAGAGAGAGAGAGAGAGAGAGAGAGATTATTACTAATGCCAAATTTACAAACTTTCCGAGCAATTAAATTAAAACAACTCTTAAAGCTTTTTCACTGATCATGATACACATTTAAAAAGGATGAAAACTGCCCGATCGGTTCCTTGCTCGCCTAGATTTGGGTCTCTTTCTTCGTCTTTCTTTCTTTCTTTCTTGTTCTATTTCTTAGGCAGCAAGAACGTTAGATAGTAAATCGGAATTATAGAAATTCCAGCAATAAAATATTTGTTAACAGTGAAAGTCATCAATTAAATCTGCAAATTTATTTTAAAATGAAAGCTCGAAAGCGTAAAAATATAAATGGTCTTATCTTCAACAACCATAATGCCTTTTCCAACATAAAATGCGTGCAGAAGGAACCGTTCATTTAAATATTAGTTTCACGTCGTACCCTTCTGTTGCAAAACATCGGGTCTAAGAAATACGCAATAATAACTGCGCAGACTCTGTGTAGCAATTAGGGTAACGTAAGAAGTAATCCGCATGCAAATTTTATCCTATTTGGTGTAACCACCGATAGCGGAGTGGATTAGAGTGATGGGCGAGATGAAACAGCTCTGAAATCGGCGACATTGGGTTCAATCCCAAACTGAGAAAACTTTTTAGAGATTTTATTTTTCATTCGAATACAAAGATCATTATCATTATCAACAACAACCTCATTATTCTTATACAGCTACGTGGTCTCAGGGATAAATTCGGTAATATGGTACAAGTTTTATAACAAATTTATAGCAGAGCAGTTTTTTGGTATTGGGTGAAAATCCAGACAACTTGTCCCATAACGGCCTATGAATGAACATATTAATTACATTTATATACATATACATCGCGCATGCAACTGCAGACAGTACAGACCTATACTTGTCAAAGTCTCGTTCCACCATACTCTCGCGTAACTCACATTGATCTACAGGACTCACGGTACTAAATATATGGAAGAATGGGAACCAGTCTAAAAATGGGTGAAGATAAATAGAGTATATATGGGTTTGGCTGGCCAGGATTGGTTGATAATGAAAGTAAAAGTTTAGTGAAAAGTATCTTTTGAGAGTTTATCCTTGTTGTAACTGAAAAAAATAGAGACCATGTTTTAGTGATGGAATTTCAATACTTTTACAGACCTAAGTTTGGAAAACACAGTTTTGAAATTAGCACCCGATTCTTTGGCGCGGAATTGAAAGCACATGTTTCAAACACACGTTGATCCAGAAAATGCCGCGGTTCATATTGTTTTCTAAACACAGAAGCTGTCATCAAGGATATGTCTATACTGATAAATATAGGTATGATCACGAGCATTCAGAAATTTATAGTTATTGAATTTTTAATATCATGGTATTTGCATAGGTTTACTATGGGAGCTGAATTAGTACCGGGAGTCCTACACTGACCTAGAGCCTTGGTAAAGGTCTGTACATTTGATAGTTACATATCGGTTTCGCTCATACTTTTCCTATCTTTTTTCCTTCTGTCCATAAAAATACACCGTTTACACTGTAAAGTTCGTAAGATTTATTTCCACATCAACGATAAACGTAAAGATATTTATAATGTACTTTAGAGGTGGTAGAATGTACTGATGAACAAGCGGACAGTGTGGTTGGTTGGATGTTATCGGTTTAACGCCATTTTTCAGCACATAATAGGTATACATGGCGGCCAGTATATTTGGTAGAGGAAGAACCCGAGAAAACCCCGGGAAGAACTACCGACCCACGGGAAGCTACTGGCAAACTTTCTCACATACCCACGTTGGCCGAGCCCAAAACTCGAACCCACTCGGACAGAGGTGAGATGTCAGTGATCTGTAAAGGCGAGCGATTAGACCACTCGACCACCCGGGGCCCCGCGGACAGTGTGTGTTATGGTGTCATAGTCTTCGTGCAGACGCGAAAACCTGTATTACTTATACATATTTTAGGTGGTCGTTCCAAAACATAAATAAGAATAGGAAAATTGGGCATTGATTACCCAATAAGAGACTTTAGCAGAAAATTGGTAAGCCCCTTTTGGAGCATTACAATCGTTTCTATATACCTTTATCGTACACTCGTATTGCGAAAATCTCACAGAGCCACGCGAGAGGTCTAGTTCAACGAGATTATAGAAGTATCCATCGGCAGATCAGGGTCATAGTTTCTCAGTCATAAGTAAAACGAAATCCAGAGACCCAGATCTTACAGTGCTTTATAGGAAGGGCAGTTCTTGGTCTACGTTTTTCACTGTTGGAGGCTCGCAATATAGGAGCACATACGGTCGAATATGTACTGTAAAACATGTATGTAGGAAATGTCACTGTTAATGAATGGCAACTGCTAGTGGAGGAAAGGTCTGAGCTATACAAGTGACAGTGACGGAAAACAACTACTTTTTGACCTTTTGTCAAATGTGCCGAGGGAAAGAAGTTGTAGTGACTAAAGTGTACCAAATACATTGGAATAATAAAGTCATTGTAGGTGTGGTCAACTCGAATTTGTTTTCAATGTCAGGTCTGAATTACCTCCATTGAATATAGTGTTTCCACAGATTTGTCATTGATGGGAGTTTTAATTTGTCACACACACACACACACACATATGCATATATATATATATATATATATATATATATATATATATATATATATATATATATATATATATATATGTGTGTGTGTATATATGTGTGTGTGTATATATGTGTGTGTATATATGTATATATATATATATATATATATATATATATATATATATATATATATATATATATATATCGGAGGGTAATCATTGTGACATTTTTCTCAACACATAGACTGCTAGAAATCTGTATTGCTTCAATCAAATTAACTTCTGCCTTACATTTCTAACGCATGGGTGATCTTATCGTGTCCTAGTGATTTCAGGTTAGATAACTGTCAAAGCACGCGTCGCACGAAAACTAACTACTTTGTAATGGTCATACAAGTATTATTAGTCCTTACAAGTATTACAAAAATGAAATGCTAGGGGAAAATACGGTTAAATCACGATGATTGAGTATCTCATACGACACAATTCATTGTCAGAGTTGTCTCCTTTGAGGTAATTAATTACTATAGTGACCTCCCTTGAAATTTTGGCCATCTTAACGACCTTTTGAATAAAATATCTCTGTTGTACTACTTAAGAACTACTGAATTTACATACAACACGCCACCATTTTCTTTCCATGAAAAGAGAACACCCGAAATACATGAACTTCATAGAGCTGTGGAGGTATCATGGTAAGAGCCAACAATAGTCCCTCGAAGGTACTGACGCTCTACTCTCTGAACAGAATTTCCAGGAATTCAAGATAAAATCATTTCTTCTTTTTAACTGTTGAGTGTTGAAACCGCCTATGATATTCTTGATTTTCTAAATGCCGTAGTGATATGACCATCCATTCAGAATAATTAATGACAAGACTTTAAATTGGTTCATTGTAGTCTGAGGTCAGATCGGCACAGTACTAACTATGACATCATATGAAGTCTTCTAGTGCAAACCCAATGTTGATACGACTTTCCATCTAGGAGGAGTAGCAAAAAGATTGTAAAGATTACCGCTGTGGCGGCCATACTGGATATAAGATCGGCACAATTTTTATTCAAGATCAACTAGACGCCATAAGAAGTCTTCCGGCGAAAACTTCATGATGATATGACTTTCCGTTTAGGAGGAGTAGCAAAAACACGATTTTTAATATGGCTGCGGTGGTGGCCATATTGGATGTCAGATCGGCATCATTTTTATTTAGGACCAACTAGACATCATAAGAAGTCTTTAAAAAAAACATATTGATATGACCATCCATTCAGGTGGAGTAGCGATAACAAGAATTTCCAATATGACTGCTGTGGAGGCCATACTGGATGTCCGGGCAGCAACATTTTCATTTCGGACCAACAAAACATCATGGTCTTCTGGTGAAAACCCCATGCCATTATAACTTTCCGTTCAGGAGGAGTAGAAATTTCAAGATGGCTGCTGTGGCGGCCATATTGGATGTTAGATCGGCACTATTTTTTTTAAAATAAAAATCCAAATAGACATCATAAAAAGTCTTTTACTGAAAACCCCATCTTGATATGGCCATCCGTTTAGGAGGAGCAGCGATAACAAGATTTTCAACATGGCCATTGTGGTGGCTATATTGGATGTTCTAGCGGAACAATTTTCATGAGTAGCTATAAGAAGATTTTCAAGATGGCTGCTGTGGCGGACATATTGAATGTCTGAGCAGCATTATTTTCATTTAGAACCAACAAGACCTTGCGATGAATGTGTGTGTAAAGTTTCATGGCAATCTTCCAAGTAATTTAGGAGGAGTCGCAAAAACAACATTGTGCTAACGGACGTACGGACGAGGGACGTCAGATAACTGGCAATCTCATAGGCTCGTCTGGTCTATGACCAGTAGAGCTAAAAACGATGCTATGTAGTTTCATAAGAAAAAGAAGACACTAAAAATAAAACTACAATCCTATATCTTTACATAACGTTTACTATACAGTGTGCAAAAGAAAGAAGAAAAGAAAAGAACACGAACAAGAGTCCTTTGAAGGGACTGAAGCTCTGCTGGGCGAAAAGAATTTCTAGGAAAGCAGAATGAGACCATTTTTTCCTTTCAACTGCTGAGTGTTGAAACCATGTCTGGTATACTTAAACGATAACAAGATGCTGAACCCTTTGTAAATATGACCATCCATTATGGGGATCAGTAAAAGTAAGATTTTCAAGACAATCATCATGGCACCATTAGTAGCAATAACAATATCCATTTGAAAAGTATATGTCAATATTACGTTTTGGTCAGTAGGATTAGCGATATCAACGATAACAGGGACGTATATAGAAGTATTCATGATGATATTGATGAAGATGACAATGTTAGCTGTGACAATCATAATAATCCATCAGGATTTATTGATCTTAATTGGATTTACCCTATGGAAAGCAGCGCAATGGAAAACCTACCACAAACTTCCCAGAGTGGATGCCAAAGACAACACCCAAGCTGATGGGAAGACTAGAGGTATTAAAGAGAAACTTCAATTGCAAAGTTCGTTTACTGAGTTGCCATAAGACATGGTAGAATTCAGTTACAGAAATTTAAATGAAGTATTAAAAGTGAAAAACATTACATTACAATAGGTCTTGTATGAAATATTTTCCTGTAGGCAGAATGTGTGAGTATGTATTATTTTTGTTTAGAAGTATTGAGGTATGATATAAGGCTGACTTATGCCAAAAAAAACGGGGGAATTTTCATTGCAACAATGAACCTTTTATAACATCAATGCTATTAGTTACATATCATATAGATGAATATATTCAAATATCTAGTGACAATACAAGTTTTTGAGAGCAATAAATCTAAACACACTGCTGTTTTAGTGCAAGGACACACTTTTTTGGAGGTATGGTTAATTGTTTTATTAAGGTATCTTTGCTTATATTGTAAATAGTTCCAAAAGCCAGCAGTGAATATCATATGATTATTCATTCATCAAGGATTTATTCTAAATGGATATTGTTCATCCAATTACTTGAATGCTTTTGGTGCAGCCACATTGTGACTGATGCTGTAAAAAAAATGGTATTATTTTTGAAAATAATTACCCGAGTTCTGCAAACAAAGAAAATGGCAGTAAATCTAACAATGTCAATACTCCATAAACTTTTAAATGGATCCAGTCTAACTTTTCAATACTGTAGTAAATGTTCAATGGATCCAGTCTAACTTTTCAATACTGTAGAAAATGTTCAATGGATCCAGTCTAACTTTTCAATACTGCAGAAAATGTTCAATGGATCCAGTCTAACTTTTCAATACTGTAGAAAATGTTCAATGGATCCAGTCTAAAATATTCCAGCTCTACACATACTCATAGTAACGGGTATATGTACAAGATCGTTACTTTACATGAAAATAAAGTTACATGTACTTAATTCAAATAAACAAATACCATTATAATTCAGGGCAGCAGATGCTTGGCTTGGACTTATAATTTATTTTTTTGAACTGTGTGAAAACATAAACAAAAGATCTAAAACCAGCACTATGTCACCACTGACATCCTCAGCTTGACCCATAACCTCAAATCCCAGAAGTACCCGCCAAGCAAGGTCATGATTCATTACAAAACTCAGTGCTAGAGTAGACACAAACTACACTGTGCCTAAATATTTAACACCCCCCTTTCCCTTAGCCCTAGTAGACCCAGATACACTTCACCAAAGTGTAGAAGACTATGCCACTAATCAAGATGATGAAAATCCAAGTAGTGCTAGACACAAGCCACAAAGTGCCTAAATATATAACACCTTCCTCTCCCCATGCCCAGGTAAACCTAGAAACAGTTCATCAAAGTGTAGAAGACAATGACACTAATCAAGAAAATGAGATTTCTTTCAAATATAATGCAAGTCACATTGCCATGGAAAATTATGTTCTAAGTGACTTGATATTTATAACCAGGGATCTTAATCAATATGTGCATGTAAGTGTATGTATATACATGTATGTATGTATGTATGTATGTATGTATGTATGTATGTATGTATGTATATATATATATATATATATAGAGAGAGAGAGAGAGAGAAAGAGAGATAGATAGATAGATAGATAGATAGATAGATAGATAGATATAGATATAGATATATATATATATATATATATATATATATATATATATATATATATATATATATATATATATATATATAAATGTGTGTTAATATGATCATTCATTTAGGAGGAGTAGCAATAACAAGATTTTGTGTTGGCCATATTTGATGTCAGATTGTGACCATTTTCATTTAGGACCAACTAGATATCAGAAGAAGTCTTTTGGTGAAGACCCTGTGTCAGTATGACTTCTGTTCAGGAGGAGTTGCGATAACAAGATTTTCAAGATGGCTATCGTGGCAGTCATATTGGACATCAGATAGGCACCATTTTCACTGAGGACAAACTACACATCATAAGAAGTTTTGTTGTTAAAATCCCATGATAATATGACCATCCATTCAGGAATAGCAATACAAGATTTTCAAGATGGCTGCCATGGCGGCCACACTGGACATCAGATCGGCACTATTTTCATTTAGGACCAACCAGAGATCATAAGAAGTCTTTTAGTGATAACCCCATGTTGATATGACCATCCATTCAGGAGGAGTAGCAATACTTATAATTTCAAGATGGCTTCGTGTCGGCCATTTTGGACATCAGACCAGTCCCATTTTCATTCAGGATCAAGTAGATATCATAAGAAGTCTTTCAGACTGTCTTTAGGACCAACTAGACATATAAGAATTCTTTTGGTGAAAACCCCACGTTGATATGACCATGCACCGGAGAGGAGTAGCGATAACAAGATTTTCAAGATAGCCATTGTGGTGGCCATATTGGACATGCGAGCAGCACCATTTTCATCTAGGACCAACTAGACCATGGGATGAATGTGTATGTAAAGTTTCATGGCAATCCTTCAAGTAGTTCAGAAGAAGTAGCGATTACAAACTTGTCTAACAGACGGACGGACGTCGGACGATAGACAACAGACCATCCCATAAGCTATTCTGGTCCATGACCAGTAGAGCTAAAAATATACTAATTTTAAAAACATTTGTATGTATTTAGGACCTTGCCTACTGAACGATTATTAAGGTATTTTTTTCTCCTTTCATTTCATACTTAAACAATGAATGCAGTAACTATTAATGTGATTATTAAAAGTATACTAAAATATGGCCACACAATCGATGACGTCCAACCAAGAACGTGCATATGACAATTCAAATATTCTAGGAAATTCTTGAAATGCTATAGGTAATATGTATGTAAATTAATCTATGTTTAAGTACAATGGTTTGATTCTGTGGGGTTTAACGCCATTTTTCAGCATATGATAGTTATACATGGCGGCCACTTGGTAGAGGAAGAACCACCTATCCAAAGGAAGCTACTGGCAAGCTTTTTCACATACCCACGTTGGTCAAGCTGAGACTAGACCTCACGCGGATAGAACATATGGTGATAACATGTAAGCTATTTAACATGGGTGTCATGCTTGGATATTACTGTTAACAAAAGGTTGCACAACTAAATTGGAGGGGGGGGGGTCACCAGCTTACATAAGCGTGAAAGTTATCTTTGAGAAAAGAGCAGAAACCCCAACAGAACTGAATAAATGCGGGGGGGGGGGGGGGCGAATAGACAACGAATCGGCCGGTACTTTTTGATCGCATACAAAGAAGCGAAAGACGACAGGGGTAAAGCTGCCGTCAGTAACAATGCTATCGTTGTGTCAACATTACAGATAGTTTAAATCGACCAACTCCCACCATGAACTCCTCCTATCTGCCAGATTGCCTGTCTCCCACTATGCCCTCCTATCTGCCCGACTGCTCAACTTCCACTGTGCCTTCTTATCTGTCAGATTTTTTTTTTCTCTATAATATTATATTTCTTTTCTAACACTAGTTTGATTTTGGTGAGGTGAATACAATTTTGAACTTTGAATGATAACAAAAATTGTTGATATGATGTTTGCATCTTACAGTCGTATGTATCCACCATTACTGTTACACAAGTAAAAAGGATACCATACTAATGCAATTTAAGGTACTCCTTACATAGTTTTGATGAATGTTTTGGTATATTCTCACAAGGGTCGATGTAATTATGCTTTGAATTAAGCCTTTACACGCATCATTAAACAAGAGTTAGTTTTGAAACAAACTTTTACGGACTTGTACAAAACTTTTACAGACTTGTACAAAACTGCTTACTTGTTTTGCTACGAGTCGGGGGAAAGAACGATTGTGATGTAAGGATACCTCAAGGCCGTCAGGCCGAAACGTATTCCATTCGCCATATCAAACGAGTTCTTTCCCCAGACTCGGAACAAAACACGAATGTGGTTTTGTATTTATTACACACCCCTTCATTTACGCTTTCTTAATATTTGCAGCTTAACAGTCTAAATGAAATTCAAAACAAATTAAATTTATAAAAGTTCGTCAAAGAAAACACGTTAGTCCGGGTATGTGATATGGAAATACGGACTGAACATCTGTATCGAATGCCAGATTAATCATTTAAGATTAAATCGGTTTGTAATAAATGCTTTGATCGTTTGGGGGGGGGGGAGGTATGCCGTTAACACATCATGCATCAATAGGTGGGTAGGAAAGGTAGGTAGGTAATCATTTAAAAAAAGAAACATTTTGAATATCATAACATTACTTTAAATACCAATTATACATTTTTTAATTCTTTTCTGATGGGAAAATTATCAGCTACTAAAATTATACAATTCGTAAATAAAAATTAGGTAAGAAAAGAAAAGAATAGACTGGATACATGTTATCACCGAAGTACTGAGAAACCATGCCACTTTCAAACGGTTGAATGCGGTAATTAATTATGTTTGCTTGTTGCACATGGTGTTACATTTCCGAAGTGTTTGCAGATGGATTGTTTATAGCAGAGGGAGAAAGCCTAGAATTCTACAACTTGAAGCAATCGTTGCAAGATCGAGTATACCGTTTATACAGGTCCATACTGGGCTCGACTACGCTAGACCAACACTCATATCTGCCGTTTCATTATAACTTCTCTCTCTCTCTCTCTCTCTCTCTCTCTCTCTCTCTCTCTCTCTAACATACGGTAAACGAATGGCAAATACATAAAAATGCTGATGCATCGCTGTATACAGTACGGTCGGTTCTTAAGAAAGGTATATACGGTACTACCGAGTGATTCCTCAATTTAATGTATATGTATAACAGACAGATAAGAAAGTCAAGGATGCACTCTTGGCAGAACGTACTTATTGTGTGTCTGTCTCTCTGTCTGTATGTCTGTCTCTCTCTATATATATTATCTATCTATCTATCTATCTATCTATCTATATATATATATATACATATATATATATATATATATATATATATATATATATATATATATATATATATATATATATAAAGTTATACGTCAGTACTTTGGCAGTTATGATTGACAACGAACACTGGATTGGTTATAACGTGTTTGTTATGATGAAAAGGCAACAACTGAAAGATGAGAACATGAAAAGATAATGAGGATGATTACTATTGCTAGTACTACCACCACCACCGCAGCAATAACAACCACAGTTACAACTACAATGATGATAAATGACAGTAGTAGTAGTGGTGGTATAAGTGAAGATTTACCCACTGTTACTAGTATTTCTGTCAGGAATATATACTACAGTGATTAGCAGCTGCCAAATATTTATTCAATTATTCACAATGCGCAGATGACTTTCGACGAATGGGCTTCATATGTTTGTTTGTTTGTTTTTTTAGCATAATACCACTCTCTCTCTCTCTCTCTCTCTCTCTCTCTCTCTCTCTCTCTCTCTCTCTCTCTCTCTCTCTCTCTCTCTCTCTCTCTCACACATACTGTAAACGAATGGCAAATGCATAAAAGTGCTGATGCATCGCTGTACGCAGTAAGATCAGTTCCTACGAAAGGTGTATACGGTACTACCGAGTGATTCCTCAGTTTAATGTATATGTATAACAGACAGGTAAGAAAACCAAGGATACACTGAAGATTCTACACCTAAATGACCTTGGCAGAACGTGCTTATTGTGTGTGTGTCTGTCTGTCTGTCTCTGTATATATATATATATATATATATATATATATATATATATATATATATATATATATATATATATATAAAGTTATACGTCAGTACTTTGGCAGTTATGATTGACAACGAACACTGGATTGGTTATAACGTGTTTGTTATGATGAAAAGACAACAACTGAAAGATGAGAACATGAAAAGATAATGAAGATGATAACTATTGCTAGTACTACTACCACCACCTCAGCAATAACAACTACAGTTACAACTACAATGATGATAAATGACGGTAGTAGTAGTGGTGGTGGTGGTGGTGGTGGTATAAGTGAAGATTTACCCACTGTTACTAGTATTTTTGTCAGGAATATGTACTACAGTGATAAGCAGCTGCCAAATATTTATTCAATTATTCATAATGCGCAGATGACTTTCGACGAATGGGCTTCATATGTTTGTTTGTTTGTTTTTTTAGCATAATACCACTATTTCATATGACAAGACTCTCTCTCTCTCTCTCTCTCTCTCTCTCTCTCTCTCTCTCTCTCTCTCTATCTTATTCATGGAATGAACTCTACAATGTCTATTGACATTTCACGCCTTTCCGTTCATGAACGGAAAATGGAACAGAAATTTCCTCATATCGAAATTGCTTAATTCGTGATGGCTGCCAAAGAAGCATATTCCTAAACGCACGGTAGCAAGTCTTGTCTTCACTTTATCTTTGCAACTGGTTAAATAGTACAGTTTTGGGGTCCTTCGTTTCACTAGGCTACTTGAATATTACCCTTCCAGGTGCCCAACTGATGGGTCTGGAAACAATCAAGCTTGGCAACAAATACTACCCTCCAGACCTCTCTCATGTCAAATACAACGCTGGCGGCCATAACTCCGTCAATTGTGACGAGAGAGAGAGAGAGAGAGAGAGAGAGAGAGAGAGAGAGAGAGAGAGAGAGAGTTAATTTTGTGTTCCTTTCTAGTATTTGTCATTTATGTACTATTATCTAAAATATTGATGAAATAACAAATGAATGTACTAACACCAATAGAGACAGGCATACAAAATAGGTAAGTAAACACTGAGACAGACAATAACTGTTCATGACTTCATGTAGTTGGTCATCATGTATTATGTAACACACACACGCACAGAAACACACACACAGGATAAAAATTATATTTTGCATCCTAATAAGCGTATCTACAATGCAGGTTCAAGTTCGATGGCGATGTTCTACCCATCTATGAAAATATTAGCGTAAATTTATGGCTTGCATTGATTGGTAAAGCCCAGTGTTTGGGGGTAACACCGTATAATTTGGGATAATGTGCCGCCCCGGGTCTCGAAAAGGTACCCAAGTAATTATGTGCTACAGTAATTTCAAATTCCTATTCCTATTTATGTACTAATAAACTGGTACTTTCAGATAACAGTATTCCATATGGTGATCCTTATGCAAACAAATCAGTGTCATGGCGCTGAAGGTATGTGTGGAATTCTTTAATATTGCCCTCAAGGTATAATTAGATTACAAATTAGCGATGCTAAACCCGAGAGGGTTTCGGTCAGTTGCGGACCTATAGTCAACAGTTATATACAGAGCTGCAAGCGTGTATGGAAAACCGGACATCCCTGCAACTCGGTGTATAAACTTACTACATCCCATGAACTACTACTACTACTACTATTACTACTACTACTTCTATTACTACTACTATTACTACTACTACTTCTATTACTACTACTATTACTACTACTACTACTACTTCTATTACTACTACTATTACTACTATTACTACTACTACTTCTATTACTACTACTATTACTACTATTACTACTACTTCTATTACTACTACTATTACTACTACTACTACTACTTCTATTACTACTACTATTACTACTACTACTACTACTACTTCTATTACTACTACTATTACTACTACTATTACTACTACTACTACTACTAATAATAATAATAATAAAGACAACAGCAATGATAGATTCAGTTTTAGATACTATACACTTACTACACTCTGTTGACACTACTTGATTGAAATAGTCCCATTTTATTTTCGTTACTTTGCACGTGCTTTGGGTTGGTGACCCCATGCCAATAGATCAAGTTATCGGTTTGTTTAAGAGCTACAGCATGGGGTGGCACAGTTTTAGGACAGACCAAACCAATGACGAGATATGAATGATGTGGTCTACGGAGATATTTTATTTATTATGAATTGAGCTTGGTCACAATTAACCTATCGCCAAATGTAAGACAAAGTCAAACAAATACAAATTCCCACTGACCGCTGACCAATACTACCGCTAGAAAAGGTGATATGCATTACGCTATCACAGGCACAATGGTAAACTTCATGGAAATTCTGTTCTAATAACTGTCACTGAGCTGACTGGTTCTGTATAACATACACAAATTTAAATAGGCATAATTTCATCATTTTTCATCAAATTCGTATTAAATGTTCAGCATATGCGTGGTTTTCATACTGGTGTAATTGTCAAATGAAACATTTGATTTTGTATCGTGAGGTATACTGATGAGAAGGCGTGGTTATCTCTGCGCTGGCGATAGGTTAATTAAAGGTCAGTAGCCTTCAGATGACATGAAATTAGGAATAGTGCCAACCAAGAAATATATGATGACTGACGTAAGATTCAATTATAATTTGCGATATGAATACAGAATTTTAGTGCTGATCGTGTTCATTATATTCTCGACTTTCACACGTTCCAATCCAACTTGCTATTTAATTGGATTGTATAAAAAAATATTTGTCTTTTGAAATAATTTGTAATGTGGTAATATTTCAGGCTTTTATTTGCATGTTGAAATTGTAGAATGTAGGTTGTATCTCATCTTTGTTTGTTATGAAATGGTATCATTTTATATACTTTTTTTCAAATTCTTCCTTGCCTGATTGACATTTATTCAATTCGTCCTTTTTAAATTATCGAATTATTTTTCTCTCCCTCAGGCTGTAAATTATGATACCATTAAGTTGCTTCTATCTGTCCGTATTTTTTTGTAATTGTGTGCACAGTTCAGATTTTCTATATCTGTCCGTATTTTTTTGTAATTATGTACACAGTTCGGATTTTCTATATCTGTCCGTATTTTTTTAAATTATGTACACAGTTCGGATTTTCTAGCAGCAAGTTGATTTAGCAGTGATGACAGTGCTTATGTGATCACAGGGTGTGACAACAGGGGAAACTCTGTCGTCACACCCTTTGATGACTAAACGTTGTTCTCACAGGCGTTTCAGCCCCCCCCCCCCCCCCCCCCCCCCCCCCCCCCAACGAACAATGTACCTGGGTTGTAAATCTCAGATAATGACCCAGTCATGTACTTAGAACTGAAGAAAATGACCAACAATGGCCGTTCATGTCATTAACGGAGTGATTTTCAGCATAAAATACATTAAGCGATTTTTTTTAATAAAGAAATTTTATCTGGTGAGTCCTTTTTCTTCACGAAATAAAACCCACCAATCTTCATAAAGATCAAACAAGTTTTCCCTGACAATTCCGCATCGATGAGGAAGGTAACTTTTTTTTTATTATTCACAGTCTTCGTGAAATTTGCAATTTTTCAAGAAAAAAAAGGTAAAATTTGAAAGGTTTGCATAGACATGTAAAGGCACTTTTTTGTGAAGAAAGTAACATTCTTCATTAGGGTTAAACTTTTTGGGAAAAACTGCTTGGACGTTACTTTTACTTACTCTTTTTTTAGTGAAACAGTGACTCTTTTTTCGTCGAAAAAGTGACATTCCTCTTTAAGATTGCACTCTTTTTTTTTTTTAAAAAAAGTAACTTTTCGTGACAAATTTTCATGGACGTATATAGGCAATTTCTTCTTTTGAAGAAAGTTACCTTCTTCATGAAGACCAATGTTTTCACGGAAGGGACCCTTTCAGGAACACATGAACTATGAACTTTCTACGTAAAAAAAAGAATTGTTCATGACGATTTTACTTTTTTGGGTGCAGTAATTATTTTCTTCATGAAGCTTTTATATCACATGCAGAGAAAGCCATGTTTTCGCTAAGTAATATCATTCCTCATAAAGACTGCAATCGACCGCTTATGTCATTAATTACGCCAACACTCTAAAGGCAATCCACTCTTGTTGATAAGATAAGGGGACAATAAATGATCGGTTACCTAACCAACAATCAGGTAAGATAAAAAGAAACCGCTGGGGTTTAATACCCTGTAGCACATCCGCCATTCCCGATAACCTGCTAACACTATGGATAGCTAACGTACATCTATGTTCATTTATTGACTTGTCATCATTTAGTACACACGAATCCGCGGGCAAGCTAATAATATCGATAAATTGGATTAGTCAGGTAAAGACGGAATCGGCGGTACCACATATGTAGATAGCGACTGGTAATATAGCCATAATGTCTGCAGGAGCTGGCGAATTCTTCATGAAATAAAGGTTAATTTTATATTAAATTTTTTAATGATCATTAAGAATGTCAACTTTCATGAAGAATACAACTTTGTTCATACTTTTCTCTAGGGGCCAAGTAAGTCCGAGTCTCGGCTCGAGCAACATGGGTATGTGAGAAAGCTTGCCAGCAGCTTCCCGTGGTTCTTCCTTCACCAGATGTACTGGCCGCCATATGTAGCCTATCATGTGCTGAAAAATGGCGTTAAACCCCACAAAACAAAACAAAACCAGACTTTTCTTTATATCCACCACAGGCGAATGTCTAAGTGTTAGATTAGCTGTAATAATGGTCATCTGAATCGACCTGGGCGTGGTTATTTCCTGTTTGCCCAAGGGTCAATTGTTATTACTGTCTATAGGCTTGAAGTTCGATGCGTGAAGTAATGCCTATTTATTTGGCTATGAGATCGGAGTGGAAAAACGCTCTATACGCCATGCCTCTTCCAGGACTAAGAAATAAGCAGAGATCGACAAACGGACAGACAAACGAAGGCAGACTAGAGAGTCACCGCAGCTCCAAGAAGGGCTGCAATTGAAAAAAAAAAGTTCTTAAGGACGTTGACCTACATCTCCCCTCAACTTTTGTTATTTTCAGAATTTGACTAGTTGTTCCGGCCACTTGAGACCAACAGTGTTAGAAATAATAACAAGTGGCGGAGAATAAATGGTTTACATAGGATATATATGCGGGGGATGGGTGGAGTTTACTGGCTGAAGTGTACCCTGTCAGCATCGTCGATAAATCGACCTTTGAAGGTTATTTGGGAGAAGGCAGGGCAGAGCGCTCAAAGAAACTACTTTCAAACTCTGTCCCACGTAGGTGACTTTCGCCATCTCTCATAATGATCCAGTATTTTCTATTGACATTTCATTAATTTTCTTAGCAAAAGTAGGTAACAGATTTAAAAATCTCTGGTTTTCGGGAAACTCCTTAAAAAGAATTCCCTTTGGTATTACCGGACTTAATAAAAATGTCTGGTATGAACTTCCTCGCTGTTTATAGCGTTTTGCAAAATACTCTCCATGGAAATTTGGTGTAAAAAACAAATGTCCATTGTATTTATAGAACTTGTACCTCTGCCGCCCCCGCCCACCCCCCCCCCCCCACTCCCTCCCCCCCCACTTCCCTATTCCTGCCAAAATTCTTTTGCTGATGAGTGAGTGTAGAGTGCCCTCGTATAAACCAACATGTAATACGAAGTAGCTCACGTATAGCACCGCAGCGGTTGTAGTACCAGGATTGCGGCACGATCATAATCTCTTCCAAACAGTATCACGTTACCACAGCTATAACATTTAACTGCAACCAATGCTGATACCAAAATGTTACAACGTATTATAGTATGTCAAAATGGGACCGGATACAAAATCAGTAAGACTGTCACTTACCTAAACCGCAGAGTTTAAATGACCTCCTACCACTGGTAATCCCCTTTTCCAGCTCTGCCGACTCTCAAAACTGTTCCCTTTCTCGAACACAAGTAATGCATGTACAAAATTCCACAAGCTCTGCATGCAGTTTACAGGGAAATCCCGCAGAATCCCGCTTGCTGCACGATGCTAGTGATTTGACCGCGTGTGTGGTAACCTAAGCAACCGCTATTTGCCTTAACAACTCATACGATATGCAGTCTTTGATAATAGTTAGCACGTTTTTCTCTACCCCCAACTATCACGAAATATCCGTGAAATGTATGGAATTGTCAATACAGTTCTTTTTCTGTACTACTATCTGAGGTGTGTAGTTGACAAATGGCAAAACAAGGACATGATTAAGCAAAGCTAATTAATGCCATTGAAGAATTAATCCCTATTTACAAACATGACTAATTACCTACGTGGACAATGATTTAATTACTTCTTTCCTCGCCAGACCGTGACATTTACAAATGGTCATTAAACAGCCAATTTTGACATCAAATAGGGTGAAATTTGGTGACAGATGAGGAATGATAAGACACATTTTGGAATTTGTTTTGTTTAAACCAGTGTGTAATATCATTGGATGTTTCCAATCAAAAGATGAGATAGAACAATGTGTATTTTTAATACCAGAAGTGTGCACCAACTTTTAATCTCAACAACAACAATAATAATAATAATAATAATAATAATAATAATAAAAATGCAGTTTTAAAATATTTAAATAATTTGAATTTTAATGCGTAAATTTAGTTGCGTAACTATTGTAATAGACCGAGTTTGTTTTGTCTCGGAACATTTCTTTTTTTTTTTTTTTTTTTTTACTATTTGATTAGGATTGTAATAGTCAAACAGATTTTTAAAAAAAATACCCCTCCCTCCCCCCCCCCCCACAACAGACAGAACAAACAACAACATTCTGAGACAGAGTAAACTCAGCTTGCTATTGTACATGAACAATTTTACATAATCTTTTAAGCCTACGTCGGTTAAATGTTAATCTTTTTTAATTTAATTTTACATGAAATGTATGTTTCATAATGTCGGCAGACGTCACTGAAATTATCTGTTTCTTATATTTTACTACTTTCTGATGATAGCCTGTTACCAATCCTTTAGTTGCCTCTCTCGTACACGAAAATGTTGGTATCTTATATTGAATGCACCACAGAATGCCGAAAGGAACAATACTGAAATGCTAAAATTATCAAAACGTCATAACATCATATCGACAAAACCTGCGATACAAAACCTACATATGAACAACAACAAACAAACAAACATCAGAAAGGCATGAACATGTGAATTGGGGGGTTGGTCGAAAGATCGATAAATTTACTATGACAGTACTAATTCTTCAAGCTTAAGTATTACATTTCTATTGTATACTTTACTTTTGGAAAAGTCTTTCTAAAGCAAGTTTAGATCGAGAAAAAGTCTTTCTGCGAGGTTTTAGCAGACTTCAGTTTGTGGTGACAGTGTTGCTAACATAGCTGTCAGGGGCGGTAACCCACAGTGAAGAGTATTAGTCTCGGCCTGCTCATACTGTTTCTGCATAAAGAGTTTGGTTTGGCGATCCATTACAAAGTAATGAAAGCCGAAGCGAGCCGGGTGATCCAGGCTAAAGGAATATGGGACAATGCATAGTCAAATAAAGCATCACAGAAGTCGTTTTATCTTTTTTATATTATACCCCACACACACACACACACACAAACACAAAATCAAAAAATGTTCTCAGAGAATCTTATAATAAAACGCATTCATTCAGAGAATAAATTGAGAAGGTATTCGACACGTCAAAGCTGATTTTTAACCAAACTGAAAAAATGCGGGTTGAAACTCTAATGCTGTTATAGTCATTCATTAAATTTTCCATACGACTGGGTGTCAGACGGATCGATAATCGAACTCTAACGATTTTTTTCCTTCTCCTTCTTACTATTTTAAACGTGTCCAAATAAACTTTTCTTCTAAGAAAAAATAAGTCACCACTAGTATTTCAGTATTTTGCTTTTGTTATTCAAATAAAATTATAGAGATAAAATTGCAATCAATTTACCATCTTTCACCCAGTTTTCTTGACATTCTTGACTGTTTCGTCCTATGACTGACAATGCAATATGCGTATCCTTATCAAGAATCCACACGCTCCACCTTTGCATCACCAACTATCAGTCAATCGTTTTTTTATTCAAACTTCTGATAGACCGCTGCCCGCTCTCAAACCGGGTTTTATATGCCAATTACGTAATACAATCCGGGGTGCTAAGCTTGTCTGAGTATAAAGCGGCGTGGTTAACTGATGGTCTGACACCATGGCGAATTTCACTATATAACACATACCAATTTGAATTTATAACTTTACCATCTTTCACCCAGTTTTCTTGACATTCTCATTATGAACCATAAATTACTCTAATATAAAGTGGTAACATTTTCATATTAGAATATTTGATTTTTATGGAAAGTGACGTGTTAATTAGTAGGCGTGGTTATCTCTGATTTAGAGATTCGTCAAAGTGAGGAAGATTCTGACCTAACGTAAACAGAGCTATAGAATATGCGATACACTAATGTATTGGGTTGCTCCTGCGACCAGTCATGCGAAGACCTAATCTTCTGGGAGCAATCCTCATCAAATCGTGCCTTGTTCTTCTGACATCCGAGAACTTCATTAAGAGCTTGTTCGAATAAGGTTGGCTCGAACATTTGCAATACTAGTATCTCGAAATGCCTCTTAACACATCCAACAAGTCTTGGCAGCATCTCTATAATTTTGATTTTGATTTGAAAAGCTTCAGATAGCTTGAACAGCGCTTTCTCACATTATAAAATTGAATCCACGGTCCTTTGGTTTGAAAATAACTTTCACTCTTCCAGCCTCGATCTCGAAGTGCCTATAAATCTTACCGCAAACACACGTATATCTATGAACGACATATCACTCCCATCAATCACTCACCTATTTACGAAACAAATGTTTTAATGACATCGCGTATAGCAAAAGTTTATTTGTTTAGTTCCTTTGCTGTACTTTCACTAGGAATACAATTAAATATTCTCTACGTTTTTAATGTTAGGACGAATATTAATCAACTCAGCCTTTAATTTATTCCTAGACATACTTCCATAACTTTTTAAATTTTTTGTTAAAGATGTTGTAAGCATTTTTTGTGTGTGTGTGCATATTTCAGTAGTTCACAAACAAGCATTTTAAAGGAGTTGCCACACATGTGTTACTCAGTTAATTTAACGTCAAATGGACAAGCTGTGATTAGCTGCCACCCAAGGTTAATATGTCATGACATTATGGGATTGTATGGTTACTATTACCAGACTGGGTTATCCCTGTTATTGGGTGTTTATTTCCAGTTGTGTTAGATGCATATAAAAATGTCAATAATTTTTTTTTTAAATTTGGAAGTTAAACAGTGTGAAATCTACACGTCCGAATTCGCACATATTAATAAAATAAGCTTTAACGTGTTAGGAGTTGTCCTGGCCTTTTCACACAGTTTCAGTTTTATGTGCAGCTGAGGTGCAGTAAAAAGACTAGGTGCTTCTCGAAGTAAACATGTAATCAACACTCAATTTAAAGTTGAAATGACGTCTTTTATTGAAAAAAAATATTCCTTCACCTTAAAAACTTACTGAATCGCTTTCTACTTTGGATATTTCCCTACTGGGGTTCCCTTGTAATAAGCACAAGTCCGAGCTCGATGGGCGTCTGTCCCTCAATGAGGTCGGTGTTGAACCAAAAAATGTACATTTTGAGACAACAAAAGAAATTTTTATTTTTTTATTTTTTATATTTATCTAAATTATCTAGAATTTTCGAAACTCCTTCATCCTCCCGCCTCGTGAGATTGGAGCTCTAATAGGCTTTATCTATTACAAGAGTTGTAGTCCTTGCGAACATTTTATCGGCAGTTATTTCCCCTTTTTAGTATGCCGGTATATATACCAATTTTTTTTTCTTTGAGTGATACAAATAAAGCTTCTTCTAACATTTAGTTAGCTGTTAATGCAAGCGACAAATTGCCTTTTGAAAATTCGAGCAGATTTTTTGTTTTGTCCTCTTGTTACTGGGAAAGAAAGATCATAAACAATTTGTCAGCTGCCGGTAATTGTCAAATGGTCTATCTGAACTAAAATAAAACATAAAATTATGTCATTTCGTTACATTTTTAAATTTGTAGGGGTTTTAATCGACTTAAACAATATTTACCTTAGAGCACAAAGGATTAGACGCATCTTTTTTGCTCCGAAAATTTTTATAATAAAGTACAAAAAACCACATTTATTTTAATGATAAGTAACAGAAGTACTCAGGTGTGCTCTGTGCGTAAATGTGTCTAGTTCACCAAATTGTAAAATATTATTTCAGACTTGTCATACTATGATTGTCGAATAACATACCTGTCATACTATGATTATCGAATAACAGACTTGTCACACTGCATGTTTTGTTCCGAATACTAGAAGTTCAGTGGTTAAAATAAACAGTATGTCAGAGGTATCGGGATCGAAACCCATCTCTCTCTCTCTCTCTCTCTCTCTCTCTCTCTCTCTCTCTCTCTCTCTCTCTCTCTCTCTCTCCACAATCAACCTATCATTACCATAGACTGACAGGTCATTTCGAACTCTAGAAAACAGAACTATCTGCTAATGATGAAGATTACAATAACCTTGTGCTCTGCGAACTGCTAACCTCCCTTGATCCTATGATACTCCCTTGATCCCATGATACTCCCTTGATCCCATGATACTCCCTTGATCCCATGACACTCCCTTGATCCCATGACACTCCCTTGATCCCATGACACTCCAGCCTGATAAGATGATATATACTATAAACTTTTGAAACACTTGCCTGATACAGCTCTCAATACACTATTTAATACTGTCAATTAGATTTTAGAAACTGGAGACTCCAGCCATCATGGCGAGAAGCAAACGTGATATCAGTAATCAAACCTTGCAATGACCATAATGACCATTCTAACTATCGTCAAATAGCGCTAACAAGCTGTATTTGCAAAACCATGGAGCGGATAATAAATAATAAACTTCTCTGGTATCTTGAAGCTATGAAACTGCTATCAGATTTTCAATGTGGATTCAGACGCCAGAGAAGCAAAACTGACAATCTAATCAGACTTTAAACATTTATAAGAGAAGCTTTCATAAAGAAAGAACATATAGTAGCCGTTTTCTATGACTTGGAGAAAGCTCAAGACACCACATGGATGTATTGCATGATAAGGGATCTATTCGATCTAATCTATGGAGCCGCCTACCTATTTTTATATCCAATTTTTAAAAAAATATAAATTTCAGAGTTAAGGCTTATTGGTGTGTCTCAGAGACACGCTTAATGAGTGCTTTAGACCGAGCCCGCTTTTTAAGTATTTTGCCGACAAGGCCAGGGCCGATTTAACCACTAGGCAAACTTGGCAGTCGCCTAGGCGGCAAAATTTCAGGGGTGGGGTAGTGGGAGCGGCAAAAAACTGAATTATTAAAAAAAGAAAGAGAAATAGCGCAAAATAGAAGATAATAAGCGTCTAAAAATAGAAAAAGAAAAACAGAAGTAAAGAATAAATGTACAATATTCATTTTCGAAAGTTAATTGTGTGCGAGGGTGGCGCAACGCTTTAAAGTTCGCCTATGGCGCCAAACACCCTTGCAATAGAAAAGAAAAGAAAATTAGTATGATGATATTACCATGGAAACTGTGACTCTATCTGAGACCGGTTCCTATATGATGTAGTTCATCCATCATCAGAAATATGTGATGGTTATGACAAAACATCAGATCAGGTACATTTCTCCACTAATGAAAGCTTCACCTTAGGTGAACAAAGGTCGTGGCCGAAATATATTGTACTGCAATCTAGGGTATAAGATTTAATTTACCCCAGTCTACGGTATAAATCATGGAGAGCATAAATATAGTATCAACCCAAAGTATGAAGAATCAATGATATAATTTTAGGTATTTATTTAAAATAGAACCATTGTTGAAAGTACTTACTACCCAGGAAGGAAAAATTGGTAATTTCAAATACCAGTGTAACAAAGACAGACTGGAATGTTTGTTGTTGTTGTTGGGGGGGGGGGGGGGTCAGACGAGAGTTAGAGAGCTAGAGACTAGAAATTGCTTTTTTCTTCTGGGAAAAGTGGTTTGGCATTCTGATTAATTTCCCAGTGACAGATCAATTGAGGGTACAAATGAGGAAAACAGACCTCAATTTCAATTACCGTCCTGAACGGAATGGCGAAGCAGTCTGTCCCAGTATGGCAGAATTCTTTAAAACATCTATTTCAATCAATATGTCAGTATGATGACAATGATAGATTCGGGATGATGTGTTCGTTAAAAATGTTAGGGGAAGCAGTAACATGCTTCAGAGAGAGACAGAGACAGAGACAGAGAGACAGAGACAGATAGATTGGTGTTGTACGGCACAGCAACACGAGTAGGTTATTTAGTGAGTTGCCCAAGGACACACCACGGTTGCAGACCCAGTCTGATCCGATGGTCGGATTCGAAACCGCACCCTTTCGGTTGCGAGACCAGCACGGTGACCAATGAGCAACCGTAGCTCCTGATTCCATTTGTTGCCTCTTTACGACATGCAGGAGGACTTATCAGGTCTATTGTACATCCCAGACCCCGTAGGATAGAAAGGTTCAGACATCTGTTATTCTATTTCTTCATTTCTTCGATCACAGTTACCGTATATACTATCGTATAATTCGATACCAACTGCAAACTGCATAGACCCAGATCTGCCGTCGCATAATGCGCCGGCACATCTGGGTCTATGCAGTTTGTAAAGACAAATCAGTAGAACAAACAACATAGACCCTGATTTGCCGGCGCATTATGCGACGGCAGATTAGGGTCTATGTTGTTTGCATTTGGACCCAGTTTATACGCGAGTATAGACGGTAAGTGTGCCCTACGGCAGTAATATATTCGTCGTGTTTCCTGCTTATTTGGGTGGTACGTCTTTTCCGATGTCCGAGCATATTGTTAAGTTTTCTTTGCTTATGTGGATTTGTGGCGAAATTCTTTTATTTATATTTTTATGATCCTTCTGATATTTTTGGAAAACATCAAGTATTTAATTCCACCACTTAGGGCACATCACTCATTTGAATAGGTAAACTTACATTTTTGTAACAAATTAGTATAATAGTGTTGCAGACTCTACCGGATCCGGCAACTGGAATACGGAGGCAATCGTGAACGCGGAGGTAGTGTATAAACTCGGTCGTTTTGCGTATGTTAAAATTTCGAATTCTTTCTCTTATACTTTGTGCATTTGAAAATAACACAACCAGTCTTTCAGTGTAGATTACAATAATACAACCAGTCTTTCAATGTAGATTACAATAGTACAACCAGTCTTACAATGTAGATTACAATAATACAACCAGTTTTTCAATATAGATTACAATCATAAAGATTTTCTTATCTATTTTCAGTTTAATAAAGATATGCGTAATTAAAGTCGATCTCGTAACGTTTGAATGATTATATATATATATATATATATATATATATATATATATATATATATATATATATATATATATATATATATATATATATATATATTGCCTCTTAGGTAATTTGTCTAACAATTACTATTGATTCTGTCTGAAATATTAATATATGCCCAAACTGTAATCTTTGCATTTCATTGTAATCTTTGCATTGCACTTTCAACTGTATGAAAGCTGTAATCTGATTGGCAAATCAAACGGTCAACAGCACATGACCTCGTATCGGTGCTTGTCAGATCTATTTATTGATAAGCAGATCTTGATTTTATTCAAATTGTTCATACCGTACTTCCGGCATCTAGAAACACGGAAGCAAATGTGAACACGGAGGAAGAGTCCATCTCACCATCCTAGATAGCCATTCGGAATACCTCGGGGGTTTTGCGAGCAAAAATAAAATGGCATAGGTCACGGCCATTATTTTCCAGTTAAATTCACTGAATGTCGCCATTTTCTTCGGTTCCGTACAGACTGTTAATCACAATTGACAACTAAGATATCTGTTATTAGCATATGTCTGGCGAACCGTACAATGGTCACGAATTAGGTACGTCAAATGTTATTTTAAAGGGTCTGGATAAATATTTATGTTATTACTGCTGGATAGGTCGACCTGACACGAATAAAGCTAATATAAGACATTTTCATAGCACAAACATTTGCCTGACAGACCCAGAAGAGTTTCAATTTATGCAAATCTTTATGGACAACGAACCACGCAGAACGGACGACGCCTGGCAGATGGAGGGTCACGCCATAAATTGAATGGCTTTCCTTATCTACACATAATCTTTTTTAAAAACAGTACTTGTTTCGTACTGACTATTAAAATTTAACAAGAAAAGTGGAAAATGAGCATGCGTGGCTTCTTGGCGAAAATGCATAAAACCGTAGATCACAATATTCTACCCTCGGTATCAAAATTAAACAATCACAAAAAGTAGATCACATTTTTTTTATAATTGAAATAACGATCACATACAGGAATTTAAAATGGTATATACCTTGACAATCTCAGCAGAAATGCAAAACATTTGAATACTTTCTTTTGTATTTATATGCCAGAGGTCGCCATTATAAAAACCAGAAATATGTTCGAACGACAGAGATGCCACCGACAATAAGGTATAGTCAAATAAACCTTTTTCAAGATGCGAAAGCCAATTTGCAACGCAGACATGGGCCATACCTCTGTCAATTCCGACGAAAGAAGGTTGAAAATACAACTGATTGACCTAGTTCTTCTTAATACAAAGCCTCATACTGAATTTATTTTGAAGTCTTTTATAAGCTATTCAGCAGAAATGTTATTCATGATGCAAAAGATCGATTCCTAATCTAACATGAATCATAATTGAACTCAGTTAAACAGTAATCATACTTTTTAACTCAGTCAAATTTCTAAATCTACCAGGAATCATAATTTTCGCTTCCGATTGCATACAATCATAAAGCAGGACAAAATAGATGGAAATGAAATGCAAATTACAACAAAAAAAAAAAAACATTCAATAGTAACCTCCGTTCATTGTCGAAATTTGCAACTTGTATTTCCATTCCCGGTTTCAGTAAAATTATGTGGTCCGTTTTGTGAAATGTTATGGTCCTTTATTATCCTCATCTTTATTTTCATTCGTGTATTTCGCAATTCTCCTATTTGTCAACCTTTTCTTACATTAATTTTATTGGTTCGTTCGTTTGTTCATTCTTTCATTCATTTTATTCTTACGTCTATTCTTTTACTTACCAACTTTTATGCATCTACATCTGTTTGTTCGTTCGTTTCATTATGCATTCCTTTTAATTATAAGACTGACTGGTGAAATTGAAAACTAAATAAATTAGATTAGTAATGACAATGTCAATAATAATTATTTAGAAGAAAAAAATCGTCAGAAAAATCTTAAGGCACATAGTTATAATTAAATTGATACAGCCGTGGTGGAGGAAATCCTGAAGATTGTTATAATGATTATCGAGCGAAAAAATATGCTCGATTTAAAACTTTTCATGCATTTACTTCTTCAAACATTAAAAAGATTGTGTCAAAATTGGCATGAAAAGGTAAATCAGTCAAAAAAATCTATGTATTATAAAGAATACAAGTCATTACAGAATGTTGAGAAATATCTATGCAGAGGAATACCTTTTTACATTCATCTGGACTTTTCTACGTTTAGATGTTCTAGCCATAAATTTAATATTGAGGCAGGTAGATAGGAAGGTGGCATTGCTTAGGAGAGTTTTTATTTTTTAACTTCTGTTCCAGAAATAATTTACTATTATTTCATGACGAACACTATACATTTTTAAATTTTTTTTTACCAATATTAGGTGAAAAAATATTAAGATAAACGTTGGTGTGCCCATCCATCTTTAGAAAGATTGTAAAGCTTGAATTCTTCTCAAAGTCCACAGTTTATAGACCATTTATTAGCTAGACAAAAACCTGTACTTAATGTCTGACAGTAATACTATAAGAAGTGCACTGCGCTCCAATATAGTGACCTTTTTTTGTATATATCATAGGACGGTAGCCTAAATTACTGAAACTATAAATTTACTCCAAGTTCCACTTGTAGGGAGATGATATTGTAATTACCATTTCAGTTGTATATCAGAGTGACTTTATATTAGGCCATAAGGTAATTTCTCCTCAGGAACATAGTCTTCAGTTAACTCTACATATTGAAACTTAGCCGCCATGTTACAAAAGTAGGTTTTAAGACACTGCCCAAGCGGGCTATTTTTAGGCATGAGGTCATTAAGCGTTGCGTCACATCCACCTAATTCGTAACTTGCCCTATTCCAAAGGTCACTAGAACATAAACTTTTATCGATGCCTGTCAGTTCTCTGTTATGTTGGAGATCTCGATTTTATTTTGTATTTTTTAATCAGACTGCTGTATGAAATCCATTGGCTATACGAGA
Source organism: Margaritifera margaritifera (assembly GCA_029931535.1). Lineage (NCBI taxonomy): Eukaryota > Metazoa > Mollusca > Bivalvia > Unionida > Margaritiferidae > Margaritifera > Margaritifera margaritifera. The sequence goes on from JAQPZY010001617.1 coordinate 3,133,309, forward strand.
ATCTCTTCAAATGTGTTACGGCTAGGCGGGACAAAGTTTTCAAACGCCTAGTGTTAAGACTCTAGGTCTTAACAAATATGTAAAAGAAAGAAAGTGAAAACAGCAAAATAAGTAATATCAACAAGCAATTTATTTCCCTACATTACAAAGTGAAATTCAAGAGATACTTACAATATTGTGAATCAAATTCCAAATAATCATAAATGTCCTAATCACAGTCCAAAAATATAGAATGTTCCGAATGAGTTCCAATAGTCTTGAATGTCCTGATATAACACAATGAAACAATCCAGAATGTATTTGAACGAGTCCACAAAAGTCCAAAGTAATGTATTAATTCAAAAGTCAATGATCACTTTAGTAATTCCAATGAATATATATTAAATAAATAATTCCTCTCGAATTATATCTGATTTCAACGGTACAATGTAAAATCTGAGCACAAATGAATTCCCGCAGACTGATCTAAACCTGGAATGAATTGTTTGTTTGCCAAATCTCTATTTACACACATTTCACTTGACCTATATCATAACAGGATGTGAAGCAATAAAATGGGGGGGGGGGGGGGACCCAGTCTAACTGTAATCAAGACTGACCTTGAACTCAAATGCTTGTAAACACTCTATTTACAAGTGACCAGAATCTAAAGTTCAAATTACCATCATGGACAAGATTTAAACACCCATCATAGATTAAATATACATAACACTAGTAATGAGTAAAGTCCCAAGGAGTGGTTTTGTACTAGGCTGGGGGAAAAGTCCAAGGGCCATTCGAGCCAAGGAAAGTTTAAAGGCATTCAAGTCATAGCTTTAAATAACTGACATTTATTTTTGAAAAGTTTTCCGCTTTAGTTTTTCTTTACATCCAGGTGGTGAGACATTTTCACTCCTCGCAATAAAACAAGAATTTAATTATTTTTTTTAAAGACTTAGTAACAATTTAGAAGCATGAAATAAATTTTGCCTTTGAAGTTACTGTACGACTCGCCTGAACACACCCGTATCAAAAGTATATGCATTTTCTTTGAAACAAGCTATGTCGTTTGATAACTTTACTAACGGGTGGAAAATATTGAAGCTATCGCCTGCCTAATCCAGTTGGCCGATCTTGGTGGCTTGTCCGTGAGTTTATATCTGTTACATGAAACCAGTCAATAAACGTACTTTAGCTATCCAAACCAGCGGGGTTTTTGGTATGCCGGATATGCGACAGTATATTATACACAGACAACTCTTTTTAATTTTTTTTTTTATCTTACCTATTATTTGTTAGGTAACTGATCTTTTATTGCCTCCTTATCTTATCAACCATTAAGGGTTGCATTTAAAGTGTTGGTGCGTTTAATAACACGAGGAGAGGCCAACTGATAAAATCTTTATGAGGACTGAAATAATTTGCGAATACAGTGCTTTCATGAAGTAAATTGTAAAAGCTTCATTAGAAAATTACTTTATGCACGAAAAAAATATTCACGAAGTAACTTGTGGTGAAAGGAGTAGCCTTTTCCGTTTAAGATTTGCATCGACCAGAACGGCACTTGTTTTCGTGACAAAAGTGACTTCTTAAATGATCATTACACAGTTTTCGCGGAAAAAGTAACTTTTTCAAGAAGCTGTTGCAATTGATCCTGCGGACCCTATGGCTATATAACCAGACGATATTTACACATCTGTGACTAGATTGTGTACCGTATATACTCGCGTATAACTCGAGTCCAAATGCAAACAACATAGACCCTGATCTGCAGTCCCATAATGCACCGGCAGATCAGAGTCTATGTTGTTTGTTCTACTGATTAGTCCTTACAAACTGCATAGACCCAGATCAGCGGGCGCATTATGCGACGGCAGATCTGGGTCTATGCAGTTTGCAATTGGTATTGAATTATACGCGAGTTCATACGGTAATTCAAGTCCTCGTACATACGGTATATAGTACCAAATTTGTCTTTCCCTGATTATTCCAGTTAGCCCATCTTGCTGGCTTTTGCCCACGGGTTCATGTCTGCAACACGAAGCCAGTCAACAAATTAACATCAGTAATTGTACTTAAGCTATCCATTGTGTCGGCTGGGTTTGTAGAATGGTGGATATATTACAGGGTATTAGACAGTGGCGGCTGCCTTTTATCGTACCTAATTATTAGTTACGTAACCGTAATGCCTCTTGATCGTATCAACCATGGAGGGTTCCTTTCAAAGTATTAGTGTTTAAGGACAGACAGGAGCGACTAGGCATATAGTGTTTTCTTGAAGTTAAATGTAAAAGCTTCATGAAAAAATGACGTATACACGAAAAAGAGTAAATTCTTCATGAAGAATTGCTATGTTGTACAAGAAAGTACATAAGAAAAGCCCTTACGAAAAAGTAATGACAAAAAGTGCAATCTTCATGAAGAATGTAATTTTTTTTCTCAAAAAAACTTTTTGTTACACGTCCGGGCAAATTTTTACGAAAATGAAACTTTTTCTTGAAAAAAAGTAACATCTTCATGCAGAAAGTCACTTTCTTCACAAGAAGTGCCCTTCCTCATCGATGCAAATTTTTTCTTTTAAAAAAAGTTAAATCCTTATTAAAATTGTGAAGTTTTCCCGAGAAAAGTAACAAGCTTCATAAAGACTGCTGGTTTTTCTTGAAGAGGACTTGGCAGGGTTTACAATTTCTACGTGAATCTTTTTGATGAAGATTTTTTTTACAATAATTGGCTGGAGAAGTCTTCGTGAAAAAGACAAATTCTTGGCGAAAAAAGTCACTTTTTCGTGAAAAGGACGTTTTTCACGCAAAATGCAACCTTTTCGTGAAAACTTTACTTTGTTAAAAATCACTACGTTAATGCCACGAACAGCTATTGATTGATACACGCTAGTCATTTGGCTACTCGATAGTTTGCTATAGATTTCTGGACACTACTATCAAGCTGGCACATAGTAACCGAGTGTGATAAGTAATGTTGCATTTTTTCCATGACATTATCTTAATTCACGTTCACAAGCACATATATTGCTCAATTAACAAAAGATAATGTAATTTGTTTCACGACACTTTACATGAAATAAGATAAAAAGTTTATTTTATGAGAATTATCACCGTTTTGGCAGCTATTTCTTTTACAATTTTGCAATCGTCCAGTATTTCATGAACTGTCAGACATCTGAATAGTACTTGTAATTTGAGACTGATGTTTGCAATACAAAGACTGATGGCAAAGTACCAAGTTTCAGCGTGTATTATAAAGTGCATACAACTACTCTTGTAGGATAGGAGTCAAATGCTGACGTTATGCGGGCAATTGACCTATCGGCTGAGGGTGGCATCTGTCATTCAACTACTGCATACCAGAGATTCCAACGGTCCGCGACCGATTCAATCGCCAGCTATAACAGTAGGCCACAGAGAGAAAATTTGCTGTATAATATGTACAAATTCAACTCTTTATAACTTAGACACTTATCATCTAATTTTCATGAAATGTTTAAAAATTGTTCAGAACGCAAAACTTTGGTTTAAAAGAAAAATTTGCAAATGAATTGGCGGAGCATTCTTCGCTCTTCAGAGGGGTCAAGTACAATTCGAAAAGAATTATGTTCAACAACAGAAAGTGATGCAACAAGAGAGTTAATCACTATCAGATGCATACAAAATTTTTTTTATATATATTTTTTCTTAGGGCAGGGACTTGTACATACACATGGGGTGCGCTAGAACCCGAGAACAAGGTCTTGACGCTTCTTGAACAAGGTTTTTGATGTTAGCGATAGAAGAACTACAAGAATTATGTTCTCGTGTCAAGAACATTGTTCTTGTTTCTTGCCCAAATATATATTAGAAAATTTTGAATGAATAGAAACTTAATAGGAAAAAAGAATCTGGTTTATAATTAGAGTTTACTGGAAAATATGTGAGAAATAAAGTCCCTTCAAATTTGCTTTCTTGATGCTCTCCACAAAAGTGATACGATGTACCTTTTAAAATTGTACCTAAAGTTATAGTCCCAGCTTGCCCCCACCATTCTCATTAGTAGATCTTACTTACTACAAGTAAAATATTAAATAAAGTAAAATATATTAAAATAGGATGAAAATGATATGATTCTTCATACATTTCTAAACCATTCGCAACTTTAACAAAACAAACAGTGTCATCTTGGGAGCCCCTTGAATGGACGGCATTTATAATAAGTGTTTTCTCCGGCATTTCAAGAAAAGGTATCCCTGGTTCATATTTAGGAGGCCCTACCCCTTAGTTCATCATCTACTATCAACTTATTAAATCATCAGTTATATGAACTCTTTATAACTTAGACATTTATCATCTATTTTTCACGCAATGTTAAAAAAAATTCAGAAAGCAAAACTTATGTTTTAAAGAAAAATATGCAAATGAATTGGCGGAGCATTGTTCACTTTTCAGAGGAGTCTAGTAAAATTCGACAAAATTATGTTCAGCAACAGAAAGCGATGCAACAAGAGAGTTAATCACTATCAGATGCATACTCAGTTTTTTTTTTCTTCTTTTTCTTTTAGTTCTTTTTTTAAGGACAGGGACTTGTACATACACATGGGGCGCGCTAGACTGACGATTGGAATGTAACTAGAGATTTAACAAGAGAACAACACAAAATTTAGACGTAAGAATACGGGTAATAAAAAGTACGAAAGTTATTTCTTGCGTATTGATATAAAATGTTGCCATATTTTTTTCCATATCTAATGATACTGCACTTCAGAATATTTTTTTTTCTTCTTTTGTGATTGATTTAAAATGTAATTCATGCTCGTTCAGTCGAGAGATTCGATAGGAAAATTCTGACGGAGATGTTTCGTATGTGCTCATGTATTTATGTCCTTAGGGTATGTCTGGTTCGTATCATGGCTTGTATTGGTTTAATAGCAAGAAAGGGATCAAGTTGATATAGAATCAGTCTATGACCTAATTTCCGGCGAACCGGTAATCTGTGCACCATAGAAAAATGTTGGCCGATTGTCTCTTGATTGTGTTTATATCTGTCTGTACAGCCCTTTTAGGAGAAGGTCTGTCGATTATAGCGTTGTCATTTTATTGGTTTAATTGTATAACATTGTAATTTTATTGGTTTAACTGCTTATAATAGAAATAGTCAATTTCTAGCTTGGCAGTTACCTATTTTCGAGTATTTGAAGATTTAAGTTATTCATTAGTTGTCATCGATGATTGGATCTTTCTTTTTTTTTTCTTTCAAAGACGAGGAGGAGTGCTACTGTGAACATTGTTCAGCATAAACGTAGTAGTTTTTTCAGGTTCTGCCATATTTTATGTTTTATGCAAATGGAGATTGAGGTGCTAGCCACAACAATACAGTTACAGTGCATTTAGCATCAGAATCATTGGTGCAACCATGGCCGTCTTTAGGCGACCTGTTTAAGATTTTACCCCAAATGCCAAGTACATGTTCTCTGATGTTTCTGAGTGTGCTCGCCCTAACAACTAAATTTGATCTCAGAACAAAAATATGGTACATCAACACTACATCTTCTGCCTTCTTTGTTCCTTAAAATTTGCCTTTCTTGATAATCTCCACAAAAGTGATTGATGTAACTCTTATAATTTTACCAAAGGGGCCATCCATACATGATGTCATGCAGTTTTGGTGGATTTTTGACCCCCTTCCCCCCACTCGTCACATTTTGTCACAAAAACTCACCCCCCCCTCATATATGACATCACAAAGTTTTGACCCCCCCCCCATAAAAATTTAAAAAATAAAATTGGTATGAAATCACTTTGTATTAGAAAAACACACAGCAATATAATGCTGTGTTCTGAATTATTTATTTCTTTGGTAGATGGCGCTGGTGTTGTTTTGTGATGTCACATTTGTCAAAGCCCCTACCTCCCATTGTCACACATCGTCATGCAAGTCTTATTTTCCTTCCCCCCTTGGTGCGTGATGTCATATATATAGACAGCCTCTGAAGAAATAGTCTTAGCTTGCCCCCACCATACTCATTAGTAGATCTTACTAACTATAAGCAAAATATACTTAAAATAGGATGAAAATCATATAATTCTTCATACATTTCTAAACCATTCCCAACTTTAACAAGGCAAACAATATCATCTTGGGAGCCCCTTGAATGATAGGCATTTATAATAAGTGCTTTCTCCGGCATTCCAAGAAAAGGTATCCCGGTTCATATTTAGGAGGCCCTACCCCTTAGTTCATCATCTACTATGAACTTATTAAATCATCAGTTATATGAACTCTTTATAACTTAGACATTTATCATCTATTTTTCACGCAATGTTAACAAAAATTCAGAAAGCAAAACTTATGTTTTAAAGAAAAATATGCAAATGAATTGGCGGAGCATTGTTCACTTTTCAGAGGAATCTAGTAAAATTCGACAAAATTATGTTCAGCAACAGAAAGCGATGCAACAAGAGAGTTAATCACTATCAGATGCATACTCAGTTTTTTTTTTTCTTTTTCTTTTAGTTCTTTTTTTAAGGACAGGGACTTGTACATACACATGGGGCGCGCTAGACTGATGATTGGAATGTAACTAGAGATTTAACAAGAGAACAACACAAAATTTAGATGTAAGAATACGGGTAATAAAAAGTACGAAAGTTATTTCTTGCGTATTGATATAAAATGTTGCCATATTTTTTTCCATATCTAATGATACTGCACTTCAGAATATTTTTTTTTCTTCTTTTGTGATTGATTTAAAATGTAATTCATGCTCGTTCAGTCGAGAGATTCGATAGGAAAATTCTGACGGAGATGTTTCGTATGTGCTCATGTATTTATGTCCTTAGGGTATGTCTGGTTCGTATCATGGCTTGTATTGGTTTAATAGCAAGAAAGGGATCAACTTGATATAGAATCAGTCTATGACCTAATTTCCGGCGAACCAGTAATCTGTGCACCATAGAAAAATGTTGGCCGATTGTCTCTTGATTGTGTTTATATCTGTCTGTACAGCCCTTTTAGGAGAAGGTCTGTCAATTATAGCGTTGTCATTTTATTGGTTTAATTGTATAACATTGTAATTTTATTGGTTTAACCGCTTATAATAGAAATAGTCAATTTCTAGCTTGGCAGTTACCTATTTTCGAGTATTTGAAGATTTAAGTTATTCATTAGTTGTCATCGATGATTGGATCTTTCTTTTTTTTTTCTTTCAAAGACGAGGAGGAGTGCTACTGTGAACATTGTTCAGCATAAACGTAGTAGTTTTTTCAGGTTCTGCCATATTTTATGTTTTATGCAAATGGAGATTGAGGTGCTAGCCACAACAATACAGTTACAGTGCATTTAGCATCAGAATCATTGGTGCAACCATGGCCGTCTTTAGGCGACCTGTTTAAGATTTTACCCCAAATGCCAAGTACATGTTCTCTGATGTTTCTGAGTGTGCTCGCCCTAACAACTAAATTTGATCTCAGAACAAAAATATGGTACATCAACACTACATCTTCTGCCTTCTTTGTTCCTTAAAATTTGCCTTTCTTGATAATCTCCACAAAAGTGATTGATGTAACTCTTATAATTTTACCAAGGGGGCCATCCATACATGATGTCATGCAGTTTTGGTGGATTTTTGACCCCCTTCCCCCCACTCGTCACATTTTGTCACAAAAACTCACCCCCCCCTCATATATGACATCACAAAGTTTTGATCCCCCCCCATAAAAATTTAAAAAATAAAATTGGTATGAAATCACTTTGTATTAGAAAAACACACAGCAATATAATGCTGTGTTCTGAATTATTTATTTCTTTGGTAGATGGCGCTGGTGTTGTTTTGTGATGTCACATTTGTCAAAGCCCCTACCTCCCATTGTCACACATCGTCATGCAAGTCTTATTTTCCTTCCCCCCTTGGTGCGTGATGTCATATATATAGACGGCCTCTAAAGAAATAGTCTTAGCTTGCCCCCACCATACTCATTAGTAGATCTTACTAACTATAAGCAAAATATACTTAAAATAGGATGAAAATCATATAATTCTTCATACATTTCTAAACCATTCCCAACTTTAACAAGGCAAACAATATCATCTTGGGAGCCCCTTGAATGATAGGCATTTATAATAAGTGCTTTCTCCGGCATTCCAAGAAAAGGTATCCCGGTTCATATTTAGGAGGCCCTACCCATTAGTTCATCATCTACTATGAACTTATTACATCATCAATTTTATTAACATTTACTTTAAATTACTGCAGTAATTTTATAGAAGTATTTCTTATTGAAACTAAATTATTTTAAGATTATTTTTTACAGATAAGAGTTGAAATAACATGTATCTACATATAACTCGGTCATGGGGGTCTTCTTTTAAATGACTGCACAGTTATTTAAAAAAAATGAAATCGTATGTTTCAGTTTAGTAATTTTAAAGTCAGCCATTTATTTGGGATCATTAGCAGTATGATTAGTTCATTTACCTACCTGGTACTTGTGCATTGCTTATACTTGATTGGCAGAACTCACTCCTGTTACTGGTATCTAATAATGAAGTAATGCACTCATTGTCACCATCATTATTTTTCAATTTATTTATTTTCTACAACCTCAAAATACATAGTACTTGAATTTTATATCATCAATTGTTACTACCTTCACTGACTTGATATTCAGCATCAAAATGTCAAATATTTTCTAATTGATTGTGATTCACTCGCTTATAGCTCTGTCAAAGGATGCAGTAATCACGATCAATGAGAAGCTTGCCACATGGCCATAGTTGATAAAAGCAAGGATCTTGATGACTTAGTGGACTTATGTAAGCAGAGTACAAGGTTACAAATGATATAGATGTTGTTTTTTTTCTTGCATTTTACAACTTGTTTCCGATATTTGTTTGTGCAATTTCACATTTTACTGTGCTAAAAGGTCAAGAGTACAGTCTGGAGAAAACACTGCATAATGTTAGATTCATTCTCATTTTGGTAAGATACTTGGAACGTACAAATGTCTAGGATACAAATACTAATTTTATCTGGGAAGCCACAAGTGCCTTTTGGAAGATGGAGTGTACACCATAGAGAAGATCGAACAGGGCAAGCAAATATGTATAAAGTTTCTTGTCCATGGAGAAGTAAATTTTCAGCTGGTGTGAAAAAACATGATAGTTTGTCATTGTAAGAGGATACTCCTCTCTTGTGATAATTTTTGGTAATTGTTTGTTTATATAGGAAAATGAGGTACAATTTGATCTGAAACAAAACCAGTCTGTGGTTCCATACTTACAACCAATGAAGGCATTTGTTGCATTCTGTATTGATTGTACTTGGAGAGTTGCCTTGGATGAGTTTCATTGTTTATAGTATTTCTGGAGACATTTTTCAGAGAATTAATAGATTCTTATGTATCGATTTTAAAGGCTAGTGGTGTTTGTTATTGCTGCGCTTGAGTGAGCATGGTTAAAAACATCAAACAGTTTGTTGTTGGCTGGGAAAGTGGAATGGGGAAAGATAATGTGAATAAATTTACATAAAACAAAATGCAAGACAAAGATATAAAACGATCACTTGTATGATAAGAACCCTTAATGTAAGTTTCAGGATAGCTACTGGTAGTTATGTTTTAGGGGCTGGAATCCAGTTAGGTCCTTCCAAAATCACCTTGTACTGTATCATTTTATTTATATAGGCTGGTACATTCTATTACTGCATTAATACCTAGAACATACCCCAAAACATTTCAGCATACTTACTTTTTCATTTTCATCCTACTGCATCAGTAATCAATGTGTGGTGCATTTGTCGCTGTGAATAATGATTTTAATTTCCGATCAATGGAACTGCCAAAGTGCTGGGTATTCTGATGTGACCTCTAACGGGAGGCACTCTAAAGAGAATGTCCTATTATCGCGGCAGTTGAGAAATACAGAGACTGTCAGTAGTACAGTATCAAAGTAAAAAAAGGTAAAAGAAATCAGGAAATATTATGTTAAAGGAAGACATTTAATAACAAAATTTCAACATTAAATTCATAAATTTAATCAAGATCTTTACATGCCTGAGTTGTAATAAATCCATTAAATAATTATGGTTTATGATATTATTATGTTATATTACAAGGTATATTTATAGTTAGCCCCAAGCCCCGTAAACTTGAATTTTATGCCCCATGCCTAGAAAACACCTTTTATGAATTTGAACTGATGACAGGGTTCATTAACTTGCCTTTATACTACTGGTTTAAGAACCCACACTAAACAAACTCACGAGTTTTACAATGCACCCTTAATGGGCCCCCCACAAGTTAGATAAAATTTTGTATCAAAGAGCATCAGTCATGTCACAAATTCTGCTTGAATTGTTTAAATCGTGAAGTGAATGATTTGTTGACATTGTGCTCAGCACAATTTTATGATTGAAAAGTACAAAAAAAAGGGATTGGAACTGGATATGGTATGAATGGGATTTTATCACTTATTTAAATTTGTACATGTAAAGGAAATCTACGACTTTGTGTACCCTGAATAGGGTTATTCTTAAATTTTTAATATTCATATGTGCACTTCTTGACATTATGTTTACATGCAGGTTATTCAGATGTTATGCAATTTGACATCATTAAACAAAAATGTTTAAATGCCGCAGTAATATGCATACCACGGTAAAAGGACATGCCACTGTAGTGGTATTATTATAATATTTAAACATTACCTATCATCTTTACTAAATACAGATGAGCAGGTTTTTTGAAATGGACAAGCTCAGTTTTAAATTTACTTATCCGCGAAGAACTAAAATTATACAAAATTTCAACACACCTGTCTAAAATGATCAAAGGATGATAAGAGAAGTATCTAAAGTAAGTGGATCAGCCACTAGCACCCTAAAAGACAAAATAAAAAAAAAATGTGAGTATGCATCTGATCATGATGGTGGTGTATGCGTTAAAGAAGGAATAATGATTTAATGGAAAAAAAGCCAATTGTTTTTGTTGTGTCCATAATAGTTGGTAGTGAGACATCACAGCCACTTTTCTGACAGTTTTGTCATCCTTGTTGTCAACAGTTAAGGTTTTGGTTAAATTTTTTCATTTGGATATATTTCCTAAAGTTCTTGATAGATTCACATCACACTTTACATGAATCACTATGAAGCTAAGACAATTCATTCAATGACATACTCGCTTGACCCTTTCACATTGAGGCCAAAGTCACCATTATAGCAAATTTGCACTAAGTTTTTTTTAAAAAAGGTGTTTTCATTTGCTTATATTTCCTAAAGCCATTGATGGATTTTCTTCATATTTTGTATGAATCATTATAAAGCAAAGAATTTATTCTATGACACACACTCTCTCTCTTGTGAATTTGGTGTCAAGGTCACCCTCATGGAAAATTTGCATTTTGGTATGGTTAAAGTTTTTTCATTTGCTTCAATATTTCCTAAACCCCTTGATGGATCTTCTTCATACATAGGAGAATTATTTTTGAAGAAAAGACAATTCATTCTGTGAAACATGCACACTTGCCCCATTTGCATTAAGGTTTTGGTTTAAGTTTTTTTTTATTTGCTAATATGTCCTAAACCCCATGATAGATTGTCTTCATACTTGGGATAAATCGTTATTAAGCAGAGACAACTTATTCTGCAACATGCACACTTGCCCCTTTGACCTTGGGATCAAGGTCACGGTCATAAAATATTTGTGCTAAGGTTTTGGTAAAAAAATTTCATTTGCTTTTATTTCCTAAATCCTGTGAGAGATTTGGTTCATACTTGGGATGAGTTGTTTTGAAGCTATATCAATCTATTATCCAACATACTCGCTTGTTCCTTTGTCATTTAGGTCAAGGTTACATTTTACACCAGTGCTTTGATTGCAGGCTTGACATTCTGGCCCTGGCGATCTTAGTATCCAGTTATGAGCAATATTATGCAGAATTCATTTTAGGCTGTGCAGTTGACCCTTATTTTTCATCTTTGTTGCAAGAAAGTTGCCTCTATGGTGTATAAAACAACGATCTATGGTGTATAAAAAAAGGATTCCCCCAAAATAAAGGTAAAATATTGTTACGGTTGATTTTAGACTGACTGAATCAAGCACGTCCCAAATAGAGTGTACTCACTGCCAAAGAAGCAAAAGATGATCAATTTAATTGGCTGACATCAGTGTCTTGCTAATTTTGATTAGCTTGCGTGTCATTCGAGGACACATAGTGATCAGAGATAGAAAAAGTAAAGAAGAAAAGAGTATGAACTCTTCTGCAGAAACACTGATGCATTTATTTCCAAAGTGGCATACAGGGAGAAAAAAGTTTAAAATCAAATGTCCAAAATAAATTCTAGAGTGGAATCATTACTCGAGCATGAGGAATTAAAAAACCAAGGCATGCAGCAGGGAGGCTGATAATGAAATGTGTTTTTGAATTTTCTTGAATAGACAAGAAACAGGATATTTGTAACCCTTGTTGTTTTCTAAATGACACCACGTTTTGACCTGGTAGGGGCCCTTGGAACCTACTTTTTCCATTCCTGGAATGAACTCTGATTCCGCTTGTACTTGTACTTAGTCAGATCTAACAATAATTACAAAGTGATGGGTTTCCTGGCTTAAACTTTTTCTGAATTATTATTAAAATCTATATTCATGTGCTTATTTTATCCAATGTTATTTTAGGTTTGACCTGGTTGTTGGTGTACAGAACAGAGAAATATAAGAAACTGAAGGCAGAGGTAGAAAAACAAAGTAAAAAATGTAAGTATGCACTACTTGTATGTTTTCTTATACCTGAAGTGCTAATTGACTCTTTGACTATAATTTAAAGGTATTGTACATTTGCAGGGCTTGACAAAGTTTTATAAAAGTCAGCTTGCCCCAGGGCAATCTGACTGGAAAATTGAACTTTTCCTTGGGAGATTTGAGCTTGTCCCAGAATATGACAACATAATATCACAATGAAAGTTAAAAAATTAGATAAAATAAAATATGGGATGTTTTCTTGAAATCAAGTTAAATTCAAATAAAGAACTTTTGTTTTCTTTTTATCTTTGTTTGCACATTAAAACCACATGCCAATAATTACAGTTAACACAAATAATATATGTACCATATTTGCCGGCCTATAAGTCGATGCGAAGTGTAAGTCGAATTCGCTAATTTTGAACATTTTTAATTCTTCATCCATATATAATTCGATGTGGAGTAAAAGACGAAGCCAGATCAAAACCTTGGCTTCGTTTTTTTCGCTAGTAACCTCCAGTTTCATGGATATTAATGGTATCACTGTATGCTATTCCAGATTAATTGGGAAAATGATTAAGATGGTCTGTACATATATTGTTTATAGGTATTATTTATTGGCAAATTGTACGCAATGAGATGAACCCCTGTTGTCAAAAAGTGAAGTGCAACTTGTATTCTTACAGCAACAGTAACCTCATTATCAAATTACATGTAGAACAAAAAATAAAAGAACTCGAAAAAGACTTGTTGTTTTTAGTGAATGCGTGAGAGAGGGGGGGGGGCAGGGGGGGGGGGGCAATGCTGTGTCAGTGTGTAAGACGTATGTATTCAGAGCAGTTTTTATTTGTAGCTTTTGGAGAGAGAGAGAGAGAGAGAGGTTACAGTGCAATTGTAATATGTATTGTTCAGTTTCCTGACGATGGTGATCTTTCTCATGTACTATATTCCATTATCAATATATACCTCTGAATAAATATTTCATTCTTGTTTTAATTACGATTGTCACAAGAAAAGCACATGGCCTTGCAGTGTTATTTACATGCTAATTAAATATGCCTACAACTTTAGCCAGGTCATTCCAGTTGACACCTGTTTGAAGGCAAGATTCGGCAGACGATTTCAAATTAGTGAGGCTACCAATAGGGAAATGAGGCTACCCATAGGGTATTGTAGTCGATCCTGTACAGCATGTTAATGTATGCAGTACTGTATAATGATCTGTAATGCTAGGTGCTTACTCATGTAAGGTTCTCAACTAGTGACACCTTTTGTTCTCGCTGACAGAAGGGTCAGCATGGGCAAAGATCAAACAACTGATGCCGCCTAATCACAGGAAGTGTACATGCACTTACTGATAAAGGGTAATCTTATTTGGTGGTCTTTGTAGTTGCAAAGAAAATAACAAAGTATGCCAAATAATCATTCTTGGGATTTAAACTAAATGGAGTCTATATGGATATAAGTATTGTGAATATTTAAACATAAATTATATATCCTTGAGACTGAAGTAGTATGGTGTGTATTTTTAAAATTTACATTTACTATTCTATTACTGTTTTCTCTCGTTGACAAAAGCTTCAGTTAAACAGGGTACATTAAGCAAAATAGCATTAAGAAGGGCTGAAATATACTTCTCTCTCTCTCTCGAATGGGGGCATATTTTATTTTGATCACGAGGTGCAAGAAGAAAAACGTGATGGAATACCCATGTTCATGTCATGGTTATTCGTTTTCTAACTTGTCTATTCTAATACACATATATATAAGCAAATGTAAACAACATATACTAATAGTGCATGTTGCTTTAGCGCAATTGCGTCTGATCCACGTAAATTTAATACTGACGATCATTTAAATATTTTAAAATCCTTCTCAATGTCGGGTCCTATATTTTTTTGTACACGTTCTCTTCCCTAAAATGATAATTATTTTTTTACACTTAATTTTTCGTACTTTGAAAAAAAAAAAATTTACGTACGAAAAATTAAAATACAGTAAAGCAATTTCAATGACATGATCCATTTATAAGTCGATTTGGAGTATAAGATGAAGCCCATACTTCTAGATCAAAAAGTATCGACTTATAGGCCGGCAAATACGGTAATAGAAAATGTAGATAGATATATAGATGAGAAGAAAAAGTAAGGGTTAGATTGCATATATAGTTAGAAGAGCAAAGACAGATATATAGATAGAGAGACAAATAAAGGAATAGATAGCTCAGGTTTTGGAAATAGATTTTTAAGAGAGAGAGAGAGAGAGAGAGAGAGAGAGGTCTTTAGGTAAAATACCTTGAAGTAAGACCTTGAACTCAAAATGAAACATAACCAAGAGCAGAACTGTGTTTATTTAATTTTAATAATGTTTGAATATATCAAGTTTCCTTTTTTGCCTAGATATGCTAGCAGACTTGTCTCTTCAACTACATCAAAGATAACGAAAGCTAGATTTTTTGTGATGATTTATTTATACTCGCAACTAACTGATTTGAGAACATTTATTTTTATCCATTTCATTATTTGCCGAACAGTAAGTATGCATCGTTCTCCTGCAATTATTATACATAGTTGATAAGCACTGTTTGTGGATGCTATAGTTCTGGTTCATTGATGGCACTTTTAAATAAATCCACGTTACTTTCATGGAAATAGACCAGGGCTTGAAAAATCCCAAAACTGTCTACTACCAGGTAATGAAGATTTTGATGAAATGGCACATAAATCATGAAGTTGGAAATTTTTTTGCTTCTCCACTATTGCAGGTCATTATTTTTCCTATCCTGCAAGGGTTCATGTAAAATTACAAATTTTGATCACAACGTTTGCCTCAATTCACTGTTTACCTTCACTTGCCAAACTTAATATTAATTTTTGCAGTAGGTTTTGTGCATTTGTATTGATGTAAGATGGAAATGTCACTTTTTGATGATATGGAAATTACAGATATAGCTAATGAAAGTTAAACTGCTTGACTTGAAGTTTCTAAATTTATTTGTATACTTTTATTTCAGTGGAGAAGCAAAAGGAAATAAGTTCTGAAGCATCCGACAGGAGTCAAAAAAAGAAGATCGGTAAAGTTACTTGAGTATTTGAGATTCCAGCAACAATTTAAGATACCATATTGTTTGTTATTTTCATGCACTTTTTTAGCTCTACTGGTCATAACCCAAGTATGTTATTGCTACTCCTCCTAAACTACTTGGAGGATTGCGATGAAACTTTACACACACATTCATTCCATGGTCAAGTTGGTCCTAAATAAAAAAGGTGCTGCTCAAACATCCATCTTGAAAATCTTGTTATCGCTACTCCTTCTGAATGGATCGTCACATCAACATGGGGTTTTCACATCAACATGGGGTTTTCACTAAATGACTTATTATGATGTCTGGTTGGTCTTAAATGAAAATGGTGCTGATCTAACTTCCAGTATGGCAGCCATCTTGAAAATCTTGATATTGCTACTCCTTCTGAAGAGAAAGTCACATCGAAATGGTGTTTTTATCAGAATACTTCTTATGATGTCAGGTTGATACTTTATGAAAAAATGGTGCTGCTCAGACATCCAATATGGCCATCACAGTGGCCATCTTGATAATCTTGTTATTGCTACTCCTCCAGAATGGATGGTCATATTCACATGGGGTTTTCACCAAAAGACTTCTACTGGTGTCTAGTTGGTCCTAAATGAAAATGGTGCTGATCTTATATCCAATATGCCAACCACAATGGCTAATTTGAAAATCTTGTGATTATGCAAAAATATCAGAGATGGTTTCAACACTCAGCAGTTAAAAAGAAGAAATGGTGTTATCTTGAATTACTGGAAATTATTTTCAGTCAGTAGAGCGTCATTCCCTTTGAGGGACTCTTGTTATTAATTATATTTTGGATGATGAGTAATTATTGGTAAATAAATATTATCTATAATTTTCAGATGATTCCTTTGTAAAAAATATTTGCAAAATGTTATTAAATATATAAAGTTCTCTGTACAAAAAATTATAGTACAAAAATACTGTATATACTCACTTATAAGTCAAACAACATAGACCCTGATCTGCCATCGCATAATGCACCAGTAGATCCGAGTCTATGTTGTTTATTCTAATGATTACTCTCAACAAGCTGCATAGACCCAGATCTGCTGGTGTATTATGCAACGGCAGATCTGGGTCTGTGCAGTTTGCAGTTGGACTCCACTTATAAGTGAGTATATATAGTAGTTATGACTATGGATTGATGGTGTATAAAACATTAGAGTCTGTAAATATTAGAGAAAATAAAAAATTAGGTGGTATGGAAAATTGGAGAAATCACAAAATTAGAGGTTGTGCAAAATTAGATAAAATAAAAAATTAGATATGAAAAATTTGAAAACGTAAAAAAGTTGAGAGTATAAAAAATGAGAGAAAGTGTAAAGTCATGAAACTAAAGATATTTTGTATAAGAGATCACGATATTTTGTATAAGAGATCACGATATTTTGTATAAGATATAATGATATTTGTATAAGATATAATGATATTTTGTATAAGAGATCACAATATTTTGTATAAGAGATCATGATATTTTGTATAAGAGATCACAATATTTTGTATAAAAGATCACGATATAGTGTGAAAATGCTTTTAAGATTTAATAGTCTACATTTGAACAGTTTTAAATGTTACTGAATTAGTAATGTTTAATTTTTCGGCTAAATGATAAATTGTAAAAGTACATACACTATCCATATCCACAGCTATATTTGTAAATATTTCCTACCAAAAAAAAAAATGTCTACAGTCTAGTCTTGTATTCTTCCCAGGCCAATAACCTGCAGGGCTGATTATTTTTTTTCTTCATATTCTTGTCCCAAAATTTAAATCACTTGCCTAGATTTTATAAGATGTATGCACTTTAATCCATAGAAAGAAGAAAAGAAGTACATGTACAACATATTTCTTTCTTTCAGGGTCTTAATTGTTCCAAAACAATGGTTGATATTCTGCATTTTGCAATAATTGCATTCACTTGCTTGATTGAAATCAATAGGCGATTTGCTTGTGAGCATCTGAGTTGTGTAAACACAGTATAACCATGCAGCTTAAAACACTGCTAACTAATCATACCAGGTTTGTTTTGTTTTGAGTGTTTTAATTAGCTGATAATTCGGTCATGTATCCTAACATGCAGTCAAGTGAATGCACACACATGTGACTTTATCATTGACCATTTATGGTAGGTGTGATATATCACAAGATGTTAATGAATAAATGGAGAGGGGTAGATTTAAGCATTCAAAACGCCTGGAGGGCATGAGTGACCAGATGAAAGTAGATAAAGTGATTATAGTATGAGAATAAGCACTTTCCTGACTTGTTTTAAAATAGGAAAATAGCACTTGTCCTGGATTAGTGCTTTGGAAAATTTTACTTGTCCAACTTCGAAAATGAATAGCCCAGGATGTCGGGCTGCGGGATTTTAACAGCTCTGAGCGGTATTGGTCCCATTACAGCTTCATGTCAACTCATAGGTTGCTAATACACTTTCATAATAGGTCCAGATACAGTTTGTCGAAACAATCATTTATAACCTAGCAGTTCTCCATGATTAGAACATTGACTATTTACACTGCACAGTAACTGCTTTGTACGCAGCATGCTGGGATCTTTCACTATAACTTTGCATGATTCCACATGTGTGGGCAAGAGGCAAATAGCCTAATGCTTTGATTGGAATTAACATGATAAAGTCAACAGTTAAAGTTGTATTTATGGTTCTGTTTAAGACACTGAAAAGTTAATTTTCCACTTTGATTAAAATTAACTAAACAACCTATCAAAAAAAGATAAACAAATGCAGCCTACAATATGCATCTTCACTCAATAACTTACACCTTCCTGCATAAATAAAGACTCAGATACAGTGTCAAAATGAGAAGGAAAAACTGTTTTTCCTTTACTTGTGTATTGAGAATGATGATTCCTTATCTGTGTAGAATTAATCGAGAATTTATCTGAAGTTTTGTTAATACACTGTATATACAGGGTCAATGCTGGGGGGCGATTCTGGCAAAATAGTCATTCTGTCTAAATGCACCCAAAAAGCAAAGTTCACTGTGGTGAAGCAAAATAAGAAAAGTTTTAATATTTCAATAACGTTTTACAGTACATCATCAGTGTTTTAATCATTTGATCAGAAAATATGCAAAAGCAGAAGTTTAAAAGTGACTATTGAACATTATACATTTTGAACAGTTTACACGCACTTCTTCCTCTTTTTGCCACATTTGCTGTATTCTGGCTGGGGAGAGAAGTTATTTTGCATGAACCCTAATATACTTAGATTTGAAATTCATTGTTGCGAGATATTATATACGTGCAGTCAAACCTGTTCAAACAGTCACATTTACTCAGCAGTGGTGGCACGAGGGTTCAAGCTGCCTGGAGGCAATGTTTTTTGTGGCGCCCCTACCAAGGCACATGGGGGACAATGTTCTTTAGTGGCACCCCCCCCCAATATGTTTTTTGAAGAATTGCCGATGTTACACTAAGGTGAGGTGAAAATTTCAGCTCCTGACAGTGCCACCCTTTGTCTGGCGCCAGGGGGCAATTGCCCCCCTCCCCCTCATGCCGCCATTGGTGGTCACCTGTTTACAATGGCCATTCTAACTCCCCCCCCCCCCAGGAAATTTCCTATATAAATGTCCTGTATTTAATGGTCACCTGCCTTCCGCAGTCAGTGGCCAGTTGTTTCCTAACCAAACAATGGTTTCTCCCCTCTGGGGTGTGTATAGGCAGTGGCTGCTCCGTCTATGCAAACTAAATTTTTGCTTGATGAGGAAGGTATTGTTTAGACAAAGGAATATGATGTGAATCGATGTGCAAACATTTCTTATCTCGCTTGTACTCACTGTACTCCAGTCACGTTGATAGTGTAACTTGAAGGTGTCAGGTATAATTTGATATCTTCATCTCTTTGCCTTTAAATTAAAGCTTGTTTTTGAGAAGAGATTACATTACATCCCTTTTCATTATGGTCAGGGTCATTCAGTGTTTAAAACTTATCTGTAAGGACAGGCGAAATATTGGTTCATGGGTCATAAAAAATAGCTATATTTGGCTTCTTTTGATTTCCTACTCATCACAGGCTTCTCACATAAGCTGACTGTTTTGATTTTGGCAAGTTGAGCAACTGACTAATCCAGATATTGTTTCAAAAACGTGAAACATCTGTTTCCAAGACTAATTTCATACAAGTTGGCTGACCATTGAGTCAGTCCTCTGTTTTAGTCATATTTAGGAATGAAAAACATATGCCTGTATTTTATTATTTTGTTGAATATTGCACATAAAACAATCTTAATAATAATAATAATAATAATAATAATAATAATAATAATAATAATAATAATAATAATAATAATAATGATAATAACAATGTTCAAAAACCAATTTAAAAGGTGAACCTTTGTACAGAGGTCACTTCAGTACAAAGGCCAGTTTTGACTTTTCCCATAGGTGGCTGCTATTGACAGGTTTGACTGTGTATGTCAAGGGAGGTCACTTATACTGTAGATGCATGTATAAAGAGAGATAACTTGCAGTACATGAGTGCTGTACTGCAATCAAAGAAAAGGGGGTGTGGGATGAGTAAAGAGAAAAATAAATTGAACAAAATATAAAACATAAAAAATACAAATTAAAATAAATATTTAAATGTTATAATTTTTACAAGCAATATACATTTTATGGCTTTATTTTAATATAAGGCTTATATTTTTTGACAATCCATTTTGGCGTGAAGTGAGACATAGCAGTCTGCTGCTGTTGGTGGCAGCATTAACAGTTTGTTAACATACTCACTCGCCCCATTGACCTTGGAATCAACATCACAGTCATAGAAGATTTGTGTTAATGTTTTGGTTTAAATTTTTTCGTTTGTTTTATTTTTCCTAAACCTCTTTATGGATTTTCTTCATACTTTGGATGAATCATTATGAAACTAAGGCAGTTTATTCTGCAACATGCTTGTTCCATCTTTTGACCTTATGGTCAAGGTCACATATTTTACATCAGTGTTTTTAATCATGGGCTTGACTTGCAGGTCTTGTATTTCATAGAACAGAAGAGCTTATGGGATGGCCTGTTGTCTATAGTCCATCGTCCATTGTCTCTTGTCTGATGTCTGTCCATTAGCACAAGTTTGTTATCACTACTCCTCCAAACCTACTTGGAGGATTGCCATGAAACTTTAACCACACATTTATCCCAAGCTCTAGTTGGTCTTAAAAGAAAATGATGCTGCTCAGACATTTAGTATGGCCACCACAGCAGCCATCTTGAAAATCGTGTTATTGCTACTCCTCTTGAATGGATAGTCATATCAACATGGGGTTTTCACAGAAAGACTTCTTATAATGTCTGGTTGGTCCTAAATGAAAATGGTGCTGATCTGATGTCCAATATGGCTGCCACAGTCATCTTGTAAATCTTGTTAACTGTACTCCTTGTGAATGGAAAGTCATATTGACATGGGGTTTTCACCAGAAGACTTCTTATGATGTCTAATTGGTCCTGAATGAAAATGGTTCTTCTTGGACATCCATTATGACTGCCACAATGCTTATCTTGAAAATCTTGTTATCGCTATTTCTCCTGAATAGATGGTCATATCAACATGAGGTTTTCACTAAAAGACTTCTTATGATGTCTGGTTGATCCTAAATGAAAATGGTGCCAATCTGACATCCAATATGGCCACCTCAGAGCTATCTTGAAAATCTTGTTATTGCTGCTTCTCCTGAACAGAAAGTCATATCAGCATGATGTTTTCGCTGGAAGACTTCTTATGGTGTCTGGTTGGTCTTATGCCAATTTGATATCCAATATGGCCACCATGGCAGCCATCTTGAAATTTTGTTATTGCTTTTCCTAAATGGAAAGTCATATTGACATGGGGTTTTCACAAGATGACTAATTACAATATATAGTTGGTCTTGAATGAAAATGGCGCTGATCTGACCTCAAATATGGCTGCTACGATGAACATATTGAAAATCTTGTCACTAATTTTCCAGAATATCAGCATGTTTTTTTTTTTACCAAAAGTCTTCTAATGGTGTTTGGTTTGTCCCAAATGAAAATGGTTCCGATCTTACATTCAGTATGGCTGCCAGATTTGCTAATTTGAAAATCTTATTGCTCATGAATATCAGAGATGGTTTCAATACTCAGCAGTTAAAAAGAAGAAATGGTCTTACTTTCTTTTTGGACAGTAGAACATAAGTCCCTTTGAGGGATTCTTGTTTTAATAAATGAGCTATGACTTGGCTTTTAAATGACAAATAATAGTGAATAATTATTTTCTTTTAAAATTTTTCAGAAAACTCTTTACCAATTATGTATTATTACAATACTGTAGTTTATTATATACTTTAGTGTGAAATATAGAAACTTATTGGTGAAATAATTTTCATATTTTTTCATTCCTATCCTTATATTTTCACATGTGAAAATATAACATTTCCCATCATGCCATGCGATGCTGGATTGTGTGTGCCAACTGAAGTTATGCCTGCAGCAACAAAAACGAGCATTTTGTGAACTAGAACAAATAAATAGAAACTGCATTACATTTCAGACATGGAAATTAATTTTTGCAGACGAAATTTTAGTCGATGCCATTTGCGTCTCTATGAAGTTATTTCCCCTTACTTCCTTGACAACAATGATAAACCCGCTGTGATGCATTGATGAATCGGACTTGCTTCATGGTCAAATATGATCAAATAATTTACAAAATGTCAACAATATTATTTACTGCGACAGATTAGGTCAACCCAATCATATTGCTATCTTAAATCACTGATATTTATATGACCAGCCTATGAAAGTGAGGTGAATTTATGAAAAAAGGGGTGGGTGGGGGTAGAGTGTGGCGCTGAATAGTGAGTTTAATCTTCTAAGCTTCGATTCTGGAGCAACTTTGGTATATAATAAAAAGAAAATTTTCTTTTCCTGCATTAATACCGGATATATTTAATTTTGTGGTATCAAAAACAGTATATTTTAACTCGTGGCTTTGCCACTCGTTAAAATATCACGTTTTTTGTACCACACGATGAAATATATCCGGTATTAACCCAGGAAAAGAAAATATCCTCTATTTAAATATCAAGCCTTAATATTTATGTTTTTATACAATGATTTGAATGTTGAATAACTAGACACATAGTTTCATGTGTACCCCTACATGATTTTATATTTTCTGGGGAACACCCTGTTGTTTCTATTTATCCCATCTCTCTTTTAATGCAATGTCATGAATTGATTGGATTATTGTTGAATATAACTGGAATATTATGATAAGAATTAATAATGATGTATAATGTTAAACTCATTTCTCCAAAAGTTAATGTGAGGTTAGTCTGTTTCCTAGTGAGCTGGTAAGCCTGTATTAAGGTTTTGGTCACTCCACTATGATTCAGCCTTTCTAGTGTTTTTGATAAAATTTGTCAACTGATTGATAAGTAATCACTTCAAACCTTACTAACAAATTACTCTTTTAATCTATTCGTGGATGAAAATGTCTTATTTATAACCAATTTGATAATTTAACAAATGAAATTCCAATGTCTTAGATGTCACAATCGTTATTTCTTTGTAGTCATTGTATGCTGACTGGTTCTTCTTCCTTTTATTAGACTGTTCCCTCCAAAAAAGAGTCAAGGATCAATAGATTACCAGCTAGTAACCAGTCATGTTACTGATGTAACAATGGTGACATCTTACACATTGGATTTTCAGGTGCTACATGATCGAATCAGTAATAAGTTAGAAATTTTCCTCTGTAAATATATTCAAAAAGTAATTTTTTTTAAGGTAGGTAATGATTATTTGCTAATCGGTTAATTTTTCAAGAGACCATTTGAAAGGCTGGATCATGGTGGAGTGACTAAACTTTAGTGGATTGCAAGACAGGTTCTTATATTATATAATACAGGTATCATATTCCTGTGGTGATAGCATTGTTATCTATGTTGATACTTGGGTTTAATTTTTTTGCTTGTTTTGAAAGTCATATGCATCAAGATACAACTTGCAGGTGAGGTAGAGTGTTCCATAGAACCCTCATGGGGGTGGGGTTAACAATTCCAATATCGACCTATCAGTCCTGCATGGAGTATGCATGTAAGAACATCTCAGAAATAGAATTTGTGTCCTCTGCCTTGTTAAAGAAAAGTGGGGTACATTGTATGCACACTACCATCTGTCACAATGTCCCTTCAACTCTTTAATTTTAAAGCCATCTGAGATCCAGGGATGAAATATGGTATACTTATACATCATCACTAGAAGGTGTGTCATGTACGTGATTGGGGGTCCATTCTTCAAGGAAAAGGTAACCTTTTAATATTTACAATTTAGATCACACTTTACCATCCACTCTAAAACTTAAAAGCCATTTGAAATTAAGGGATGAAACTTGGTATACTTATTCACCATCACTAGAAGGTGTGTTGCATACCAAATGGTGGTCTTATCATTAAGATCATGGTCATGGCTCAATATTTAAAGTTTCTATCACACTTTTCCTTCTGCTCCATAACTTTAAAGCTGTTTGAGATTAAGGAATAAAATTTGGTATACTTACACATCAGGACTAGAAGGTGCATCACTTACCTCATTGGGGGTGCTATCTTTAAGGTCAAGGTCATGACTATATTTCATCACTTTCCCTTTCATTTAATGACTTTAAAATCCATTTGAGATTAAGGGATGAAACTTGGTATATTGGGGGTGCTATCTTCAAGGTAATGGTCACAGTGCAATATATTATGTCTTTCATCACACTTTCCCATCTGCTCTATGACTTTCAATCACTAGAAGGTGTGTCCCATACCATATTGGGAGTCCTATGTTTAAGGTCACATATCACTAGGTTACCGTATATGCTCGCGTATAAGCAGACACCAACTGCAAATTGCATAGACCCAGATCTGTCATCACATAATGTGCAGGCAGATCTGGGTCTACACAGTTTGTAAGGACTAATCAGTACATTATGCGATGGCAGATCAGGGTCTATGTTGTTTGCATTTGGACCCGGCTTATATGCGAGTATAAATGGTAGGTTTCAGTCACACATGCCTTTCTGCTTTCTAACTTCACATTTTTTAAGATTAACAGAATTCTTCGTATGCATTGGTGTAGGATAGGAAATTTTTACCCAAGAGTCAGAATTTTGCATCAGACTTGAGGCTGTGTTGAGTGTCTGATGCAAAACTGATCCTGAAGATGGATTTTTCCTATTCAATGCTGATGTATAATGAAGGATTATTTTTCTCACGTTCCTGGCTACAAAGCATAAATTATAAACAAAATGGCACCTAATCAATACAAATAAAGCATACAGTGGAAAAAATATATATTAAAAACAATTTGGTGTAAATGTGGAAATTAGGTTAAAACACAGATAGATTAGCAAACTACTGAAATTGCATTGATATATCACAATGTGTTGAATATGATGTCATACAGACAAATCAAACTGGCGATGTGCCAGTCAAAATGCTATTTTGACATCATGTGATGAATGACAACAGTCATGTGATGAAAGATTGAGATATTCTCCACTGGTGTTCTGCACTGGAAAACGTGACCATACACATATAGGAATGTGAGAAAAATAGGTCAGGATGTGTTGCATTGTATGTTTGAGGTCTTATCCTCAAGGTCAAGACATGTTGCTTGTACATTCGAGGTCTTATCCCCAAGGTCAAGATCAGAGCATAATATTTTAAATTTCTTTCGTTTCTGCTTTATATCATAAAAGTTGTTTGAGGTATAGGGATGACCCATGATACTTTCTTGTGTTTGAGGTATAGGGATGACCCATGGTACTTTCTTGTGTTTGAGGTATAGGAAGTAACCATGGTACTTTCTTGTGTTTGAGGTATAGGGATGAACCATGGTACTTTCTTGTGTTTCTCACTTTATTGTCATCTCATGTATCACAGTAAGTGTTTTATCTTCAAGATCAAGGTCACTGATAATTTTTTTACCTTGTTTCTGCACTTTTCCTCAAATGATGTTTAAGATAGGGCCATGAAACTTGGTTACTGTATATACTCTCTTGTAAGCTGAGTCCAACTGCAAATTGCACAAGTTGTTTGCAGTTGGACTTGACTTATAAATGAGTATAGACAGTACTTTTGATATCTGCCCAGTAACTTTACAGCTCTGTCTTAAAGCTTATAGTCAGATTTTATGATTGTGAACTTTTATGACCTCACCATGGTAGGTGGGAGACAAAATTAACTGAATTTGCGTGTTGTTCTTTTTCTTGTACAAAAATTGGAATAATTACTTTAAAGTTTATTATCCCAACAAATGATTTTTGCTGGTTGGGTATTGAATTTGTAATCCCATAATAAGCATTGCAATTACCATGATAAATATTGTAGTATATGCTTGCTTGTAAGTCGAGTCCCACTGCAAACTACACACTTAGATCTGCCATCACATAATGCGTGGGCAGATCTGAGTCTAACAGTTTGTTAGGAGTTATCAGTAGAACAAACAGCATAGACCCTGATCTGCCGGTGCATTATGTGATAGTAGATCAGGGTCTGTGTTGTTTGCATTTGGACTTGACTTAAAAGTGAGTATACGTGGTACTTCATATCATAAATGAGTAGTCATGGCAACTTAAAATGTTATATTATTCTTGGCATCTCGCTGTGTATTTTTATTTTTTATTTTTCAGAAAGACAAGAGGAAAAACTGAAAAACAATAACAGAGATTTATCAATGGTAATACAATATATTTATATCTAAGATTGTCAATAATACTGGATTTTGTAAATTCCATTATATTTGATAATAAAACTTATACAGCTCTCCCTTATTATAACATGGTAGTTGGAGTTCATAACTGCCGAGCACATTATGCACAGAACTGCATGATAGTAAGAACCGTGTCATTTACCAAATCACAGTATAGCAAGAATTATGTATGTACCGAAACCGTAGTATAGAAGGAATGATCAACATTTTTCAGATAGTAATGTTTTATAAAGGAAATAAACAGGCAAAACTAAGCTTCATGTTGTGTTCTTTCAATCCATAGTGTCATACATTTGATAGACCAGTTAAAAATACAATAGTTTAAGTTTGGTCATGGGGTCCATAGTGCTACAGTGTTATGTCTAGAAATGTGTTATAACAAAGCACATTATAACAAGGAAGAGCTGTATATGTGAAATACATGCATTCAGCAAAGATTCTTTTGGAGGAATGGAAAAGAGAGTTGACCTTTATATGACATATTTGCTTGCATATAACACACTATAAAGTTTTGTGAAAAGCATAGACCCTGATATGGCAGAGCTTAATGCACCAGTAAATCAGGATCCAAACACTTTGTTTTCAAGCCTGCTTTGTTGGAAGCTCCACATAGCAATCATTTTAGCATCCATCTGTTCACCTATCCACACCATGGAAGCTCAACATAGCAATCATTTTAGCATCCATCTGTTCACCGATCCACACCATGGAAGCTCAACAGAGCAATCATTTTAGCATCCATCTGTTCACCTATCCACACCATGGAAGCTCAACATAGCAATCATTTTAGCATCCATCTGTTCACCTATCCACACCATACTGGCTAGCGACCGGTTATTGTGATGTACCAGTTGTTGTGATTGTCAATGTATGTCCACTTTGCATGTGAAAAATATCATGTGGGCATTTGATATAAGAAGATGGTCAGTGTTTGTTCCTATTCAGTGGGTATCACTTAAAAGTATGCAACTATAAGGCCCAAAAATAATGCGTGGTTTTGGTAATGGTGCGAAGAAAAAAATTATTGGGAAGGTTGGTACTAATTTGTTCCTTTTAGTACTTTCGTTTTATCCAGCTCATGTTAGTTTATGTCACAGTTTCCAATCTAAAGCCACCAATTTTGGAGGTGAAAAACGGGATATAGTTGGTCCCTCTTTTGTTGTTGTGTTAACATGACAAAAAGTTATATGGTTTAGGCCATTAAAATAGAGCACTGACGCGAATTTTTTCTTTTAGCCTAATATAAAATCTCCGAAACTCACTTTTAAAATGGTTATAAACATTAATGTCACACCTTTGGAGGGGGGAGGGATGACTACACTTGGAAAAATGTTGCATTTTTGCCTGTACAGTCAGTGTCTCTGCATGTAAACATCCTTATTTGGAGACATGTGATGTAATATCTAACCATGATGTGGAATTCCAATCAAGGGAACTAAATTCCAAAAGCAGATTGACTACAAAGCCACAAGGTTTTGTCTTCCTTGCATTTAGCAAGGTGCCCATTTTGAGCTTTGAATATGTGCATGGAACCTCCGGTTGTTGTTTGCTTATGTCTGTACATAATACGTACGTAATTCATGGTCATTGTGTCATTGTTTTCACGCTGCTTTTTAAATAAAAGCCATTTAATTAAATAATAAATTTACAAATCATAAGTATTCTCAGGAAAAGAAAAGTTATTGTTGAATAATGGTAACTAGTACAGTGACTTCATTTCTGGTTCAAAAAAGGATGTCAGTCGCGCAGACTGTTTCCAAACTTTGTGAAGGAAAGAAACCAAGACAAGACTGAAAAAAACAGGGTTTAAACCAAGTTTTTCTCCTGGTGATAAATGTATTTGTCGTCGCTTATGAGTTATGGTCGGTTGGACTGTTTGGCAATCTGTACAGTATATTTCCATATAAAATCTGATGTTTGACATGTGAATTCACAGGGAATAACACACCCTACCACCTGTCACCATTCCAGATTAATGGTCTACATTGGCGGATAATCGGCTGTTCCATCAATATGAATGAACTAATTAGATGTGACTTCACTCATTTTAAATGGTTGTTTTGGTCATTTGACTTGAGCATCTGTGCATTTGTCATGTAAATGTAATGTGATGAATATCTTGACATGTACTTTTATCATGGTTTAACAATGCATCAAATAACAAAATGGACAGATTAAATGACTGTTCTGAGCAATTTGGGTTGCAATGTAAAATTAATCTGTATATATAGCTTGCAAGGCTATGTGATTTCTAGTGAGAACTGGTCTGGTGTATGATTGCATCATGTGAAATGCTTATATGTATTACAAACAATAACCAATGCACTTACATGATCATGATTGCCTGCTCAGAGCTGTCAACTTCCATTTTCCTCCTCAGTGATTTATGTCACTGAACGGGTATTTTCAGGGGAAAATCACCTTTTTAATTTACATATCTATCGCTTCAACCCCTGTGTGTGTGTGTGTATATATATATATATATATACACTTTTTACAATAAACTTGTAAATTGTTGGAGTTTTGTTTGTCTCTCTAGCCACTCTATCTGGGTGGTAACTCTAGTTTTAATACATCTATTGAAACCAAACTTGCAGTGTATGTGCATCTTGGAATGAAAGTGCATCACATGCATAAAATGGATCATTGTGGCTTGTTTTGTTTACCAGGGGTTTATTCAGCATTGCTTACACACAGTGTCCATTTATTTATACCTTTTCATCTTTTGCTATGAAAAATGCAGTGTGGTAAGTGCATCTAGGAATGAATGTTTGTCAAACACCAAAACTGGGTCATTGTGATCTACTTCCCAGGATTAATATAACATTTCTTTGAGATACTGACTACTGTCACAGATACAGCTATCTTATGGGCTCTTTCTCAATAACAGTTCTAGTAAAGCAAGTTATTATATTTGTCATAATTAGAGAAATAGCAAGATTGAGGTGGAACATCTTCATTTTAAATAAAAAATGACAGAACTACCATCTTCATTGTAACAGGATGAAACTTGGTGGAATTGGATCTAGCAAAGACAGATAACAAAAGCACATGAATGAGATGTTTATTTATGATGATAATTGAATCTCTGACATTCTAGCTCACACCCTTACTTTCGTCTCTAACAAACTAAAGTAAAACAACTTAAAACCCTACCCTACACATGGACAAAAAGTTCATCAATGGAAATAACAAATTGTATCATTTGTCAACAAATATGATCAGTGCATGGATTTTATCAACAGATATGATTGATGCATTGATTTATCAACAGATGTGATTATTGTATGGATTTATCAATAAATGTGATCAGTGTATTGTTCATGAGCAAGTATGATGGTGCATTAGATATATATAATGACACTGAATTTAAAGTGATCAATTGTAAATCAACAAATATGATGCTGTTATCTTGTGACATCCTGACGACAATCCACTGCTTGAGATGAATGGCTCCTCCTGGCCTGCTGAAGGATCCCTTCTGGAAGCTCCCAAACCCAAAGACATGTTGTTCCAGAACCTTTGGCCTCTCATACTAAGTCAACCAGTATCAGCCATTGAACCAACATCACCAAAGTAACCACTGACTACAGTATCTGGGTTAAAAAAAACCAGTGGAGTTCAATGACTCCCTGGAACAGCTACAAATACAACAACTGCGCCATGTAACACATGAGACACATCTAAAAATGTGTTTTAGTGTGAATACAGTGATACACATTACGGATGCTTGCACATGAATTGACTTCATTACACATTAAACATTTTTTTCATAAGAATGACTGTGCAAGATTATTGATATAATAACACCTTGGTGCATGTGTACAACAAGAAAATTGGCATTGGATTATAAAAGCTAAAATGTTTCTCATTGTTTAATGCATACAACGTATAAATTGATATCAACTTGTCTATTCATCGACAAAATGTCTTACCAGAAGCAGACTATATCCTATCTGGTAACATGACATAGGTCTGACTTTCTATAATTTTAGAATAAATTCTGAAACATTCAGCATATTAAATAATTTCACCACACAAAATGGATAGCGTGAAAGAATAAAGTTTTACACTTTCACATACCCTCTACAGCTGAAGATTGCTTCTGTAAGGTGGACAGTTCCCAGACAAGGCTTCTATGCATTGTGACAGTATAGAGAAAAATAGCACTATAAGTACTCTGGACGTGGTCAAATCCATGGCCAGAAAACATGGGTAAACGGGAAATTACCAATTATACTCGCTTATAAGTTGAGTCCAACTGAAAACTGCACAGACCCAGATCTGCTGCCACATAATGCACCGGTAGATCTGTAGTTTGTTAGAGTAATCAGTAGAGCAAACAACATATATTCTGATCTGCAAGCAAATTATGCAATGGCAGATCAGGGTCTATGCTGTTTGCAGTTGGAATCGACTTATAAAAAAGTCTATATGGTATGCATCAAATTGTTGCCTGGCTTATATAAACTCGGCTACTGAAAATGAGTTTCAGTTTTCTTAGCGAATGAATATACTGAAATTTGGGAACAAGGAAGTGTTTCTGAAACCTGTCATTAGTATATTATATCTGAGGTTGACTATGTGTGTGTATATATGTTTGCAAATTTGTGTTGTTTTTTTTGTGGCATATATTATATGTTTATTTCTTTTTTCCTTCAAAAGGTGAAGATGAAGTCCATGTTTGCCATTGGTTTTGCCTTCACAGCTCTTCTCAGTATGTTCAATTCCATGTAAGTAAGAAGTGATCCTACTGCAGGGTACCGTAGGGTTGTAGCAACACATCAGGACATATCATTATTTTTATGGCAGCACAATATATATCGTATAGTGACCCCCATATTATGATACACAAAATCAGATAATTATGCGCTCAGTCAGAGAACATAACAAAATGAATTTAAAAAAATCATTCATACATACAGATAACTGACATGAAAGATTTTGCAGACTTCTCATTATTCCAATTTTATTTTATTGCTGCCAGCTTTGATAATAGAATGCATATTTTTTAAGTGTTCAGAGAGCAAGAGAGCAAGTTGAAATATGTCGTATATTGTGATTACAAGATCATGTTGATTATTTTTTTACAAATGCAGTAAAAGAAGAACAGTTTATTGTTGTGTGTATTGTACCATTGCATAAGCTT
The DNA here is from genome assembly GCA_029931535.1 of Margaritifera margaritifera. Taxonomy (NCBI): domain Eukaryota; kingdom Metazoa; phylum Mollusca; class Bivalvia; order Unionida; family Margaritiferidae; genus Margaritifera; species Margaritifera margaritifera. Next base: position 3,164,993 of record JAQPZY010001617.1, read on the forward strand.
TTGCATTTAACTCATTTTGACACAGTTGTATGTACATTCATGAAATGTAATAGGTGTATTCATCTTAGTGGGTACTATTGACCACAGGCAAAATGTAGGTCATAGTGGCCTACATTTCACACATTAAGTTTGAGCATTAGCTCTGTTTCTCTGACACTGTTGTATGTACAATTATGCACCTTGATGGGTGTATTAATATTAGAGGGTACTACTCACCGTGGGCAAAAGTAGGTCACAGTTACCTATTTTCATGCTGTAACAACTTTTCAAGTTTTTTTTATCATGGCAGAGTGGAGTAGGTGAGACTTTGCAATATGGATCCTTGTAACTAGCATAGCTCAGGAATCATTCAACATATTCTGATGCAATTTGGTGTGTATGTTGTCTCATAGACCTAGATGCTTTCAACATATTCTGATGCAATTTGTATGTTGTCTCATAGACCTAGATGTGCCTTTTATGCATTTGGTCATGTCTACTCCATTTCGGAAAACTGTGACAAAAAGATGAAAAATAGTTTCCACAGAATAAGTCGAGTTGTGCACCATCTGCAATTGCCAAACTTTGTGGATCGAGTGTGCTTCAGGGAAGAATTCTGTTCATTTTGGGTTCAGAAGCTCAAACTTCAAGATCACTGTGACTGGAAGAAGAAAAATGGCTTCTGCACTGTAACATCAGTTCTGCATCATATACCTAGCAGATCTGGGTCTATGCAGTTTTGTTAGGAGTAATCAGTAGAACAAACAACATAGACCCTGACCTGCCGTCACATAATTTGTTAAGAGTAATCAGTAAATTGTTCAGACCATGGGAAAAAGGTCAAGTTCTGCTGATTTCTGCAGAAATAAAAATTAACTCGTGAATTTATTTAAGTTTGTCCATTTGATTGCAGTTGATGTTTTTTTAACCATTGATGGCTGATCGGGTAATGTGCATGAAAACATGCATCCACTCAAACTGGAAACTGGCCATTGTCGTCACATTTATGGTATTCAGTGGGCAAAATAATGTGTTTAAAAGACATCAGAGATGTGGCTGCATGGCTTACTGCCATCCCTGGTCCAAGGCCATGACAAAGATTTTTGTACTGCATTTATCTTGTGGACATGTTAACTCTAATACACATACAGGAAAGTCTTTTTGTTACCAAACTTGGTATGTTGAAGTTTCTTAGGAATATCTGAGATGGTTTAAATACTCAGTAGTTAGAAAGAATGAAAGAGGGAATAAAAGGAATTTTTGTGAATTTCTGCATATTCTTTTCGGTCATTAGGGTGTCTGTCTCTTCAAAGGACTCTTGTACTTTATTTATTTATTTATTTAGAGAGAGATATGTTCAAGAACCATTTAAAGAAGGCTACTTTAACACAACTAACCTTATACAAACTATTGGTGGGATACCATTTGCAGTTTGTGATACCATATATACTCACTTATAAGTCGAATCTAACTGCAAACAACATAGGCCCTGATCTGCTGTTGCATTACGCATTGGCAGATCAGGGTCTATGTTGTTTGTTCTACTGATTACTCCTAACAAACTGCATTGACCCAGATCTGCTTGTGCATTATGCAACAGCAGATCTGTGTCTGTGCAGTTTGCAGTTGGAATTGATGTATAGGTGAGTACATATGGTATGACTTGTTGACTGATGATTTTCTTCAAATATTTCAGCTTTGATGGTCGAGTGGTAGCCAAACTTCCTTTTGTCCCCATCTCTCTACTGCAGGGAATCTCCCATAGGAACTTGGGCGGGGACGACTACACTGACTGCTCTTTTATATTTCTGTATATACTCTGCACCATGTCCATCAGACAGGTATGTAGTATTGTAAAGTCAGTTTGAAATGTATAATAAATTTTGGGCATTGATTAGTTTGATGAAAACATTCCATAATTAGTCATAATTGATTCAGCAAAATCTGATATTGTATTGCTGTCCCAAGATACAGAATAAATGTAATCAAGACTTGGATAATAGCTTTGCTTAAAAACTAGTTTTGCTTTATGGCTTGTGAACAACTGAATACAAAAGCAGTTGAGTTTACAACAAAATGAAACAGCAGCTTTTAAACAAATTTCAATATAAAATTTACATGTTGATTATTTATATTTGTGTACTATAATTTTTATCTCCTCATGAAGTTGGAAGGGGATATAGTGTTTTGCTCGTTCATTCATGTGTTAATTCATTTTGTTGTTGTTCATTTATTACATCGTCCATGTCTTGGATGCTATTTTACCTTCATGAAAATTGGTATGAGGATGCATCTCATAGAAAGTCACTCAACATACAAAAATTAGGGTCACTGTGACCTAATTTTCATGCTTGAGTCACTTTTGTATTTTCAGCTGTTTGTTCATTAAATCTCAACATCTTGAACTGTATTTGACCTACTTTAATGAAAATTGGTATGTAAATACATCTCGATGAAAGTAAGTCAACCATACCAAAACTATGTCAGTGTGACCCAGTTTTTATGCTTGAGTCATTTTTGTATTTTTGGTTGTTCATTCATTACACATTCGGTATCTTGGAACAAATTTCGAAATAAGATGGTTGCCAGCTGGGCTATCAAGAAAAGCAGTTAGAAGACCAGCGTGAGCTCAGTAGTCTATAGAAGGCATTTTTTTTTTCTATGAAACTGATTATGAGTCATTGATACCTATTTTCCTTTAGTGAAGTATTTGTTGAGTTACATTTTGTAATATCATGGAGCAAGTCCTTATATCATTAAGCAGACCAGTAGGCTACTAGAATTCAACATTTGGTGGCCTCATCCAGAGCATTCTGGTAGTCCTTGGGCTCCAGGCACACGATTTGTCAGGATCTGCTATTTCAAATACACTTATGAAAATTGGTATGTATAAATTACACATTTCATCAACATTTTGTGGATACATCTCAAGGAAGTAACTTAACCATAGCAAAACTAGGTCATTGTGACCTAATTTTTACACTTAAGTGACTTTTTAATTTTCAGCTATCTGTTTGTTGCACCTGCAATATCTTGGACCCTATTTCACCCACACACAAGTAAACTGGTATATAGATGAATCGCAATGAAAGAAAGTCGGCCATACCAAAACGAGCTCAGTGTAACCTAATTTTCACTCTTAAGTTACTTTTGTATTTTCAGCTGTTTGTTACACCCTCATTATCTTGAACCCTTTTTCACCCATGCTTGTGAAATTTGGTATGAGCATATATCTCAAGGAGAGTAACTCAACTATACAAAAACTAGGTCTTTGTGACACATCTTTCATGTTTGAGTTACTGTTGTATTTTCAGCTGTTTGTTACACCCTCAATATCTTAGATCCTGTTTCACCTACACTCATGAAAATTGCAATGTTGATGCATGTCAAGGTGAGTATTCCCAGCATTTAAAAACTAGGTCACTGTGACCTAATTGTCACTATAGTGACTTTTGTGTTTTCATTCTTTACACCCACAATACCTTGTACCTTTTTTACCTACACATGAAACTTGGCATGTGGATGCATCTCAAGAAGGGTCACTTAACCATAGCAAAAATAGGTCACTGTGACCTAATCACACTTGAGTGACTTACATTTCAAGCTATCTGTTTGTTACACCCTCAGCATCTTTGATCCTGTTTCACCTATACTCACAGAAATTGTTACAGTAAAACACATTTAGAACAAAGCCATTGGACCTAAAATATCACTTCATTATATCTGTAGTTAGTTATATCCAGTTTGTAGTTTGTTTTATCCATGCAGCAAATTCTGAAAATGTTTCCTCTGAAATGTTTACTAAGCATAATGTGAAAATCAATATACATGTAAAACTTTATTTAACTTTTTTTGCAAGATAATCAGTTTCTTTTGATGGCTATGTACAAAATATATTGAGTGAAGTATATAATGTATGTGAATAATAATCAGTTCTATTTCTAATGTTATTTGGACTCAAGAAAGTCCTGCCATGCAGATATTAAGAATACATTTGAAATTTGTGTTTTGTAGACTGAAATGTAATCACTAATATAATTAAAGTCGATTACCGTTTATGCTTGCTTATAAGTCAAGTCCAACTGCAAACTACAGAGACCGAGATCTGTCATCTCATATTGCACTAGCAGATGTGGGTCTGTGCAGTTTATTAAGAGTAATCAGTATAACAAAACAACGTAGACCCTGATGTGATGGTGTATAATGCAACATCAGATCAGGCTCTATGTTCTTTGCAATTGGACTTGTATCTGAGTACATATGGTATCTAAGTACATATGGTATGGACTTATATCTGAGTACATATGGTATCCCTTTAGGATACCAGTCTATACTATATGGACTTGTATCTGAGTACATATGGTATCCCTTTAGGATACCAGTCTATACTATATGGACTTGTATCTGAGTACATATGGTATCCCTTTAGGATACCAGTCTATACTATATGGACTTGTATCTGAGTACATATGGTATCCCTTTAGGATACCAGTCTATACTATATGAGACTTTTCAATGCTGTAAGTGACATGTGCTACTCGCACTTTTTAGTGACCTGACAGACACAAAGGTGTATCCAGCATGGCATATTATACGTCTGCCCCATGTTTAATAGCCCTCTTTGTAAGAACTTGTAAGGCATGGTTGACTCTGGACATTCTTGACCATTGGGTCTCAATGACCTTGACCTTTGGTGAATGTATACAGTCTGGAACTAAAGTTACTGTGCATAAACGATTATTTTATTATTAGACCTACCATGACATTTTTCTTAGAGTCACAGTGACCTTGAACTTTGACCTTTTGACCCAAAAATCAATAGATCTCTTCCATACCTTAAGTGCAAGCACAGTGTTGCTACCATTAGGCATTTACCAACATTTTCATTGATCAATATTTCACAGTATATTGTGCTATTTATTGAGAAACTATTTGTGCTCATAAAAAATCGGACAAAAATATATGATTTCTCATTCAAATTTGTGAATTTTGTGATGATGATTTTAAATTTCCATGCACAGACTACCATTTTTGGATGATAAACAAGTGATAAATCGAACTTTCAATGACCAATTACAGTTGCAATTTTTGTAATGTTAAGCAGAATAGATGCCTATTTGTTTCCTTTTCTATAGAAACAAAATGGGATCCACATGCCTCCACATTATAACCAGGTTCACCAGTTATCTGGGTATGCTAAAATGAGTGAACAGTATACTTACCTGTAGTGATGTACTACTGTCAATTATAATCAACAAGAGTTCTTCTAAGTGACTGAACACGACCATCTACAGTTACCAAACTTTGTGGATAGCTTGCATTTAGGGAAAGGAAAAACCCTATCAGTTTGGAGGTGAAAAGGTCAGAGGTCAAGGTCACTGTAACTGCGAGAAGAAAAATGGTTTAGGTACAATATTATTAGTTATCCATCATGTACCTAGACCAAACTTTGTAGATAGCTTGCACTTTGGGTAAAAAATATACTTTTCAGCTTTGGGGCCAAAAAGTCAAATGTCATTATTATTGAAAGAAAAAATGTTCTTGGCACAATAACATTAGTTTTACATTACAGAACTGGACAAAACATTGTGGATAGCTTGCACTTGGAGTAGAGGAGAACCCTATCAGTTTGAGGGTTAAAAGGTGAAAGGTCAAGGTGACTGTGATTTAACAAAAATATGGCTTCTGCACGATAACATTAGTTCTACATCACAGACCTTGGGGCAAGGAAGTCTATTGGTTTTGGGAGCCAAAAGTCAAGGTCACTGACTGAAAGAAGAAAAATGGTTTCCGTACAAAAAGTTCAGTTCTTGACCATAGCATTACATGCAGAGTTTGTGGATGACTTCCACACTGGGTAAGAAAGAAGCCTATTGATTTTGTGGTCAAAGGTCAAGGTCATTGTGACTGAAGGAAGAAAAATGGTTTCTGCACACCAACTTAAGTTCTACATCACAGACCTGGATCAACTTTGTGGATGGCTTGCATTTGCAGTAAGGAAGAAGCCTATTTACATGAGGGTCAAAAGGTCAAAGGTCAGGGTCACTGACTGAAAGAAGAAAAATGGGTTTTACATAAAAACTTTACTTCTAGACCATGAAGCTTGACCAAAGTTTGCTGAGGGATTGCAGTATTTTACATACAAAAAATAAGAAAAATGCATCTTTTCCTGTGCTTTTTCAGTGGGTTTTTAAAAAAACAATGATACAAAAATTTACATACTGCTCTGTCATTACCATTAAGTCAAAAGACTATAAAAAAAATTAAAGGTCACATTATGAAAATGACTGCTGTGAATATTGTTTTTCTGGTGTTGATAATACTTTGTAGCAACATTAAAAGTCAATAATTCAATAAATTTTGCAAGTGTATATATTTTTCTTAAAAGAAGCAAAAAAGACTAAATGCACTGCAGTATAATAAAGTAAGCAGACCATAAAATGTAATCAAAAAGCCAGAAACTTAAATAACAAGTATGTGAATTCTCAGAATTCCTTGATCCTTGACTCACAGAAATTATAAACCATGTTTTATCTTAGATTCTTCAGATGTAAATAATATTTTTTTCATGAATTATAATACCCTGACAAAACTTTAAAAATCTTTAAACAGATTGAAAATTTTGCATAAATGCTAATTTTAGAAAAGTATGCAATAATATCTGTTTTGCAAGCCCTGTGAACAAATTTTTCAAATTGCACTGCAAGTTCTTTTAAAATTACATAGAAATAAACACAAATTTAAGATTCTATTTATTGCATGACAAGGGAGCCATGGTAGCTCAGTTGGTAAAGTGTCAGGCTTGTAATACAAAGGTTGCAGGTTCAATACATGCCTAGGCCAGTCCAGTCCAGGTCAGTTGCTTCTGCGTGTCCTTGGGAAAGGCGCTTAGCTCCCCATCTCCTGGGTATTAAAACCAGCCAGAGCATAAACAAGGGCACGAGATAGTGAGGAAAACATATTTTGGTTATTTCGGGTGCAGGGTGGATCTGGCAACTTTTTTATTGACTCATTAGAATTATAATCTCCTTTCTTCTACATAAATATTTGTATAATGGATTTTAGATTTTAATATTAATGGATGTTAGATCTTAACAAACAAAATAAAGTTAATATATTGAGACTGACTTCAAATATAAATCCAGTTGATACAAATTCATGCATCAGTAAAATTTGAGTTGCCTCCCACTAAGTATTAAACCATGTGTATCCATTGTAAGCCAACACAAATAAACTACAGTCTCATGCCTTATAAACTGCAAGATCCATGTGATCAGTATAAAGCTGCATGCAGTAAAAAAAAAAAAATAAAAAAAAATAACCAGTTGCTGGTTGTTACAGTAGGATTCGCTTTAATTCAAAACAACTATGTATAAGCTGTACCCCTGGTATAAACAGCTTATTAATTTTGAAGATTTGCATTTAAAAAAATGTTATATGGTTAATTATACGCCCACCATAAGGTGCAATGTATTATGTTATGCTGTTAGTCCATCTGTCAGTTACTAATTTCATATCTGTACAATAACTCAAGTTCTCTGCCATCTACAGTTACCAACCTTTGTGGATGTATTGCACTTGATGTAAGGAAGAACACTATTGATTTGGGAGTGAAAAGGTCAAAGGTTAAGGTCACTGTGACTAAAAGAAGAAAAATGGTTTCTGCACATTAACATGAGTTCTACATCACATACCTGGACCAATCTTTTTGAATAGCTTGCATTTGGGGTAAGGAAGAAGCCTATCAATTTGGGGGTTAAAAGGTTAAAGGTCAAGGTAACTGTGACTGAAAGAAAATAGTTCTGCGCAAAAGCATTAGTTTTACATCGCATACCTGGACCAGACTTTGTGGATAGCTTGCACTTTCGGTATGGAAGAAGTCTGTTGATTTTAAGGTGAACGGGTCAATAGTCAAAGCTATTGTGAGTGAAAGAAGAAATATGGTTTCTGCACAAGAACATTAGTTTTCCAACACAGACCTGGACCAAACTTTGTGAATGACTTGCACTTAGGGCAAGAAAGAAGCCTATCAATTTTTTTTTTTGGGGGGGGGGGTCAAAGGTCAAGGTCATTGTGATTGAAAGAAGAAAAATGGTTTCTGCACAAAAAATTAATTTCTCAGCGATCTGCTGTATACCTTGTGGATGTCCTGCATATTGGGTAAGAAAAAGATGGGGTCAAAAGGTCAGCAGTCAAGGTGACTGAAAGAAGAAGAATGTTTTTTACATAATAGCTTTAGTTCTAGACCACTTACCTTGACCAAATTTTGTGGAGGGCTTGCACTTAAGGTATGGAAGAGGCCAATAGATTCAGGGGTCAGAAGGTATAGAAGAGGCCTATAGATTTGGGGGTCAGAAGGTATGGATGAGGCCTATAGATATGGGGGTCAAAATGTAAAAGGGTAGAGTCATTGTGGTTCAAAGAAAAATGGGTTTTGCAGAATAACTTTTGTGCTAGAGTAAGTTTCTTGACCAAACTTTGTGGATGGTTTACCCTTAGAGTAATAAAAAAATTCCTACAGATTATGGGGTCTAGAGGACAGAAGTGATAGTAATGTTAAGTCTAATAAGTAAATATTGGTATCTGCCCAGTAACTTTAATTCAAGACTGCATAGCTTGTCCAAACATCACTGAGACTCATTGGTCAGTAATCTTCAGAGTCAGCAGGGCTCAACTAGTGCCTACATAGAAATCTATTAAACATGTGTCAGCAGGGCTCAACCAGTGCCTACATAGAAGTCTATTAAACATGTGTCAGCAGGGCTCAACTAGTGCCTACATAGAAGTCTATTAAAGAGAGTCAGCAGGGCTCAACTAGTGCCTACATAGAAGTCTGTTAAACAGTCAGCAGGGCTCAACTAGTGCATACATAGAAGTTTAAAAAACAGAGTCAGCAGGTCTCAACTAGTTCCTACATAGAAGTCTATTAAAAACATGTCAGCAGGGCTCAATTAGCACCTACATAGAAGTGTATTAAACACATGTGTCAGCAGGGCTCAATTAGCACCTACATAGAAGTGTATTAAACATGTGTCAGCAGGGCTCAACCAGTGCCTACATAGAAGTCTATTAAACACGTGTCAGCAGGTCTCAACTAGTGCCTACATAGAAGTCTATTAAACATGTGTCAGCAGGGCTCAACTAGTTCCTACATAGAAGTCTATTAAACACGTGTCAGCAGGGCTCAACTAGTGGCTACATAGAAGTCTATTAAACATGCATCAGCAGGGCTCAACTAGTGGCCAAATAGAAGTCTATTAAACATAGTCAGCAGGGCTCAACTAGTGGCCACAGAGAAGTCTGATAAACAGTCAGCAGGGCTCAACTAGTGCATACATAGAAGTCTATTAAACACATGTCAGCAGGTCTCAACTAGTACCTACATAGAAGTCTATTAAACATGTGTCAGCAGGGCTCAACCAGTGCCTACATAGAAGTCTATTAAACACATGTGTTAGCAGGTCTCAACTAGTGCCTACATAGAAATCTATTAAACATGTGTCAGCAGGACTCAACTAGTGCCTACATAGAAGTCTATTAAACACGTGTCAGCAGGTCTCAACTAGTGCCTACATATAAGTCTATTAAACATAGTCAGCAGGGCTCAACTAGTAGCTACATAGAAGTCTATTAAACATGCGTCAGCAGGGCTCAACTAGTGCCTACATAGAAGTCTGTTAAACAGTCAGCAGGGCTCAACTAGTGCATACATAGAAGTCTATTAAACATGTGTCAGCAGGGCTCAACTAGTGGCCACATAGAAGTCTATTAAACATAGTCAGCAGGGCTCAACTAGTGGCCACAGAGAAGTCTGATAAACATGTGTCAGCAGGGCTCAGCTAGTGCATACACAGAAGTCTGTTAAACAGTCAACAGGGCTCAACTAGTGGCCACAGAGAAGTCTGATAAACATGTGTCAGCAGGGCTCAACTAGTGCCTACATAGAAGTCTGTTAAACAGTCAGCAGGGCTCAACTAGTGCATACATAGAAGTCTATTAAACATGTGTCAGCAGGGCTCAACTAGTGGCCACATAGAAGTCTATTAAACATAGTCAGCAGGGCTCAACTAGTGGCCACAGAGAAGTCTGATAAACATGTGTCAGCAGGGCTCGACTAGTGCCTACATAGAAGTTTAAAAAACAGTCAGCAGGTCTCAACTAGTTCCTACATAGAAGTCTATTAAACGTGTCAGCAGGGCTCAACTAGTGGCTACATAGAAGTCTGTTAAACAGTCAGCAGGGCTCAACTAGTGCATACATAGAAGTTTCAAAAAACTGAGTGAGCAGGTCTCAACTAGTTCCTACATTGAAGTCTATTAAACATGTGTCAGCAGGGCTCAACCAGTGCCTACATAGAAGTCTATTAAACACATGTGTCAGCAGGTCTCAACTAGTGCCTACATAGAAGTCTATTAAACATGTGTCGGCAGGGTTCAACTAGTGACTACATAGAAGTCTATTAAACATACGTCAGCAGGGCTCAACTAGTGGCCACATAGAAGTCTATTAAACATAGTCAGCAGGGCTCAACTAGTGGCTACATAGAAGTCTATTAAACATAGTCAGCAGGGCTCAACTAGTGGGCACATTGAAGTCTGTTAAACATGTGTCAGCAGGGCTCAGCTAGTGCCTACATAGAAGTCTATTAAACAGAGTCAGCAGGGCTTAACTAGTGCCAACATAGAAGTCTCTTAAATACGTGTCAGCAGGGCTCAACTAGTGCCTACAGAGAAGTCTACTAAACACGTGGGCAGGCATATAATGTGACATTCACTGCACTTTTGTTGATTAAGGCAATGTACACCGACTAAATTTCACCCAGTAAGCTGGTAAATAATATGATTCTCCAACACTCTGCAAAATTGTAATCTTGTCAATAATTCAGTTAATGTAATGTTAACAAGTACCGTTATACTCATTTATAAGTCGAGTCCAACTGCAAACAACATAGACCCTGATCTGCTGTTACATAATGCACCAGCAGAACAGGGTATGTGCTGTTTGATCTACTGATTAATCTTAACAAACTGCATAAAGACCTAGATCTGCCAGTGCATCATGCGATGGCAGATCTAGGTCTGTACAGTTTGCAGTTGGACTCTACTTATCAATGAGAATATATTGTAATACATGGGTAACAATTTTCATGGATTTCATGATTGTTACAAACCACAAATTTAATAACTCTGTGAACAATGATCATAAGAGGCATATCCAAATTTTAGAACTGATGAAAATATAATTTTTTTGTTTTTATAAATCCATGATGATTGATACCTCAGAAATAAGTGCATTCATTAACATCAGATTACAGCTGACAACTTTTCTTCATGTTATCTTTGCAGAATATTCAGAAGCTGCTAGGTCTGGCCCCATCTCGAGCTGCCAGCAAACAGGGTGGTGGTTTCTTCACTCCTCCATCAACGTTCACAAAGTGAACACTGTTTACCTCTCCATTTTAATCGGCAGTAAAAACACTATGAATGTTTCAAAAGAGTAAACCAGTTAAGAAGTGGCATGGTACAGGAGAACATGTCGTCTACAGACAAGTGTACTTAGTATACACGAGTTACCCATAAACTCTCTGTGCACATATCTTATTTCCCTTATAAAAAATGAAGGACTCTAACTGTAAGATTTTCTGCTAAGAGAAAATATTAAATAAATTTGTTTGATACAAGTCCTAAAACATATTCAAAGCAAAAACAATTAAGCAGTGCACAAAAAAATCTTATTTGAAAATTTACAATTACCATTTATTGTTAAGGTAGAATGCTCATGTGTAGTGGTAGTGGATATTTGAAGTAAACTGATCGTCATCAGTCCTTGTCACATAATTGTCCCATATGTGCAGACAGTTGTATAATAATCTGGTTGGGAATTCTTAAGAAAATACTGTATGAATAGCTATTTTTAAAATGAGAAATATCTTTTGCTGCATGTTTACCATATATACTCGTGTATAATCGGCGTCCAAATGCAGACAACATAGACCCTGATCTGCTGTCGCATAATGCACCGGCAGATCAGGGTTTATGTTGTTTGTTCTACTGATTAGTTCTTACAAACTGTATAGATCCAGATCTGCCGGCGCATTATGCGATGGCAGATCTGGGTCTATGCAGTTTGCAGTTGGTATCCGCTTATATGTGAGTATATACGGTAATTGTATTTTGCACTGTTAAGTATATGATATTGGATATTTGAAGTAAACTAATTGTCGTCAATCCTTGTGACTGAATTGTATCATATGTGCAGACAGTTGTATAATAATCAGGTTGGGTAATTCTTAAGAAAATACTTTATGAATAGCTTTTTTTTAAAATCAGAAATATCTTTTGTGACATGTTGACCATATATACTTGCATATCATCCGGATCCAAATGCAAACAACATAGACCCTGTTCTGCCATCACATAATGCGCTGGCAGATCAGGGTCTGTGTTGTTTGTTCTACTGATTAGTCCTAACAAACTGTTTTGACCCAGATCTGCCTGCACATTATGTGATGGCAGATCTGGGTCTATGCAGTCTACAGTTGGTATTGGCTTATACATGAGTATATACAGTAATTGTATTTTGCACTGTTTTAAGTACATAATTAGAAATAAGGAGTCTGCATGTTATTTGAATAAAAATGAAACTACTACCAGCATCAATATAAAAAGGAGCAGCTATTGATGCTTGAATTTACTGTCATGGGCATGTAACAGGTGCTGCGAGGTCCCACATATGCCATGTAATAAAGTCTTGTCCAATATAGAGCTTTAAGTTTGTGTTCGAATCGTGATCAAGTGTAGAATCAATAATACAGCACTAACTTATTTGCCACAAGAGATATTTGAGTTTTCACTTGAGATAGGGGTAGACAAAAATGATCCTTTGTTTCTCCTAAGTGAATCCAAAGAAATCTAACTGTCTATTACTTATTTATTGCTAGTTGGTTAAATGTCTAGAGCAGGTTGTTTGGGATTGGATATTTCTTCATGACACAATACTTTTGTATTGTTAGTTGGTTAAATGTCTTGAGCAAGTTGTTTGTGATTGGATATTTCTTTGAGACATGTGCAGAGTGATAAATAATGAGACTTCTTGTCCATGATTTCAGCCACTCTTGCAGAAAAATCTCACACTTTTACTAATTTTCACAAAGCTTTACCTTTCTTTGTGCTACTTTGAACAAATTGGTTTAGCTCTTAAGAAGAATTAAATCCAGGCCTGAGATGATTTTTTTTACTCTGAAAAATTGAATCTCGAAATTGCTGTTATTTTGGGTAACATTTCGTAAAATACATTATCATTTGTCATGTATAAAGGATGTCCAGAGAAACACAAGTTGGATTAATGAGACTAGAATGTATTTCACTACATCTCACACCTCCCAAATATATGAGTCATACACATTTTGCTGTGTGCAAACATTTGCTGAAGCACAAAGGAAGAGTATAAACTCAAGTTCAGAGTTATTCCTGAGTGCTCTGGCAAACATTTGCACACAGCAAACCCAGGACAAACAATTAGGGGGCATAATTCATTTAAATGATCATGGAACACTGGAAATCAAATCCAGTCAGGCTATCGTCAGTGTAAAGTTTGATGCTAAATTTGGTTGAATTCTAAGAAAACTTTGCACAGTTATCCTGTGGAAACCAAAGTGTGAAGGATGGGCCACAAGGAGGCATAAATACTGTAAATGATTTCATGGAACACTGGAAATCAGATTCAATCTAGGTCTTGTCAGTATAAAGCTGCAGGCCCAATTTAGTTGAAATCCAACAGTCTTTGGTAAAGTTAAGCTGTGGAAACAAAAGTTATGATAATGGACATTCAGGGTCATAAACTCCTGTAAACGATGTCATGGAACATGGGAAATAAAAATCATTCAAGGTCTCAACAGTAATTTGGTTGGAATCCAACAAACATTGGTAAAAATAAGCTGTGGAAACAAAAGTTAGGTGGAGATAGCTAATCAGAGTACATAACTTCTCAAAATGATGAATATAGGACGGAAAATTGAATTTTTTTGAGGTCTTATCAGTATATAGCTGCATACCAAAATTGTTTGTAATCCAACAATTGCTAGGAAAGTTAAAAAACTAAATTGTTGATGGATGGATGGATGGATGGACATATATTGCTCTGCAGACTTTGCAGATGGTCTGTAATTACTAGGTACATAAATTATGGTACATACTAAATACATACAAGTGGGTCTGTAATTACTAGGTACATAAATTATGGTACATACCAAATACCTACAAGAAGGAGTATATTAAACACACATAAAAAAGAACTGTACTCAAACAGCATGTGCAGTTCCAATGTTTGAGTACAGCTGATTTCACAAAATCACACTCGTCAATCCAACTTAAACCATACAAATTGTGTAAGAATAAATTTGAACAGAATAGACTTTGATGTCACCATAAAACTTTCCTATAAACCTCTTTCTGCCATTTCCAAGTCCTAACAATTGTGCCTTTTAATGCATAAATGCTTGCTTAGAACGGTTTTGCAGGTGCTTAGAACGGTTTTGTAGGTGGAGAAAATTATGATACGATAAGAAAACCATGGATTAACTAACATGCTGCACATGATTGGACTCTGGCCTTAAGATTTAGTATGTGCATTTCAACTGTACTGTATCCAAGCTTCTATTTGCCATAAGGTTACACAAAAAATAAATATATGAGTAGAATAATGGCAAATGTTAAAATAGTCCAACATTGAAATCAAAACTAGAGTTTTTGGTGAATAGCTCAATAGATGACTGCTTCCTTGGCATGAGTGATTATTTTAAGCAGTTTTAACAGTAGATTGCAATGACCCAGTTATGGTGGGCAACACACACTCTTAAGACAGCCTCATTTTGCATCTTGGGTGGTGTTGACAATGGTGAAAATCTATTGGAATTAAAGCCAGGCATGATTTTTAAGCAGTGTTTAAGAGACTCAGAATGGTAGGTCACAGCAATCCAGTTTTGTTATGATATAAATTATTACCGAGATGCAAGAATTCTGCAAGCTCAGTCTCAAGAGGTGTATGAAAACAGAGCATGGAAAGGGTGCAAGGATAGATGTACACAGGTATGAATGGAAAAATTTAATCCCATTTACCATCCATTTCACACAGTGTGGTATAATAAAGATCAATAATCAATAAATAAAAAGACCAGAACTTAACAGTCATCCTAGCACGTAGACTTTTTGTCCGGTGATCCACCCATCTTTTGGAATTTTCCTTGTCCAAGATAAATCTTTTTTAAATTCTAATTTAAAAAATACTCCAATGAAGAAAGGAGATTTAGCCAATTTAACAAAATTAATGCATACAAAGGACATGGATACCCTTGACTTTTGCCATGCCAGTTTTAATAAAAACAAATATCACAGACACCTGAAATGCAGGTAACAGAAACCTAGTTTTGGGGGAAAAAGGTTCTGTACTTCTTAAGATGTATCTCCAACAAAGTTTTACAAACCTACCATGAATGAATATTTAAATTGTAATAGATACTCAACCAGAGTTACTTGAACTTGAAATATAGTTGATTGTGACCTAGTAAGGTGGTTAAAGCACCTATACATCTTGAAATGTATCACTCGTGTTTCTTGACTGTTGCATGAGAAGTGATTAGATTCGAGATTGGAACAGAACAAAAGTAACAGTAATCAATTACACACACACACACATGAACAGACTGAGACAACTGTAAAATGTTTGTTCTTCACCTGTGCTGGCAGGATTCTTAAGAAAAACTCCACTAAGTCAAACCTTCACAGGAGGACAGAAGTCAAAAGAGATCTTTTAACTTGTGTTCTTTTTGACAAAGAAACCTGTTTCCAGAATGTTTCCCTTCAGCACTTCAAACTTTTTAGCAGCTATGAGGTTTCCTATCATATTATCAAGAATATGAATACAGTAGTCAGTTTGTGTGTAATGGTAACTAAATGACATAACAACTGGAATTCCTTTGAGGTTTTCAGTCAAACATCATAACCAAGCATATTCTGATTTACTGATTGAGGAAATACTTGTACAAGTTACCTCCCTTACTTATTCTAACATTGTAGTCCTACAGAGACATTCAGTAATGACTCAAAAGAGTGAAATTTAAAGGTGTATCTTTTTTTGTTGTCTCTTATGTAATTTATATAATGTAAATCCTATTATGCAATAAATTTAGGTAAATTATGGAAAGCCAAATCGTTCAAAATGGATGAGAAAAAGTAGTCGAGATTGAGTGACAGAAATCAAGAGCGAGTGTTAGATGATGAGCTGGAGAGATCGTAGGGTGAACTGGCAAGATCATGCAGTGACCTTGAGAGATTGTAGGGCAAGTCGGAGAGACGATATGGCAAGCTGGAGAGATTGTATGGCAGTTGGAGAGATTGTAGGGCAAACTGGTGAGATCATGGGTGAGCTATAGAGATCATTGGGTGAGCTAGAGAGATTGTATGGTGAGTTGGAGAGATATTGCGGTAAGCTGGAGAGATCACAGGGTGAGATGGAGAGATTGTAGGGTGAGTTGGAGAGATCGTAGAGTGAGTTAGAATAATTGTTTGGTGAGCTGGAGTAATCAACAGCAAGTGAGAGAGGGTGTTCTGGAGAAAGTGAACAGGAGAACACAATTTGGAGAGGATGAGCTCAAGTACTTGAGAGCAAGTAAGAGAGGTCGAGTCAGAGTAATCGAGAATGAGTTAGATAGGGGAATGAAATGGGAGATAATTATATCCGGAGACTGTAAATTAGACTCTTAAAAATAGATCAGAAAATTGCCTTTGCGGAACAGAAGTAAAATTCACAGACTTTATAATTTCATACAAGTGCATTCAGAAATTGTTTTGGGGTGACTCACACTGGTGGGAAACAGCAACATTAATATGTATAATCCCAGGCAATTATTATTTGATACAGGTTTTGTCTATACCTAATCTTTCATGTTTACTGAATCTTTACAAAATCTGATGACAGTCAACTGATACAAACAGAATATATGGATATTATATAACTACTGTTAGTCCATAAGGTTATTTCTATGAAAGGGAAGACAGACATGAGAAGACTTTGAAACATAAGAACATTATCTGATATAACTTCTTGTTAATACAAATGAAATGTTGTGGATTATGTTCCCACTTGCATTTATTTTCCACACATAATCTTTGTGTTAACTTTGCATTTATACTGGTAGAGTATCATTCTAAGTTTGATTGTACAGAAAAAGAATGTATAATATTGATGAACACTGACAAAGTATAACTGTGATTTTCGTTGAGTATTCATTGGTATATTCTTGTCCAGAATAAAATAAAGCTGCTTCGATGGCTCATTATCGCAAATGCCAATGCTTTTCATGCAAATCTTTGTTTTACCCTTTTCGCTGAAAAATGGAAGGTATTGAGCATTCTATGCCTTTCCATTTTCCCAGACTCTGTGAGTAGTACAGGGAGGAAATATGGGAGTGTTTCATGGCAAATGTTCAGGAAGTCGGGCTATTGTTTGGGGTGACTTTATCTACATAACAACCTCTGAAGGTCATATAATCAAATTTAACCTGGTAGATAGAAGTTCTGATTTTTGGGGGTTCAATGTACTATGGAGACCTGAGTTGGGTCACTATAAGGACTTTTTTGGAGGGGGTGGTGGTGTTGAAGTACTATGGGTCTTATGGGAATTTAACATTATGGGTGTTAATATAGGGTTCTATGGACATTTAAAACTACATTTGGGTCACTATAGTCTATAGTAGTATAGAGATGTCAAGTTCTAGGCTACCCCCTTGTATTTTGATTAATTTATTATAGTTTCAGAAGTGGCCTAGTAAAAACAGAGTGAGTTCAGAACTTTTAAAGATGTTGGAAAGGCTTTGCTGCTACACAAACATCAATTAAACTGACAAAGTTCTCATTGCTCTTCCAGATTTAAAACAAAAAACTAATCAAGATAGAAGGGGTAACCTATAATCCACCATCTTTATAAAATATATTCACATTCCAAATAACGTGTAGCCTAGTGAAGTTACATTACAGCAACATGAGTTGTTCACATGCCAAATATGAGGTGTGGCCAAGTGATGTTTAAGTACACTAGTTTTTCCAAATACAAGGTGTGGTCTAGTGATGTTCAAGTACTCCTATATGAGTTCTCTACATTAGAAAACTGCATAGCAGCTCTACAACAAGAATGTTGCTTCGCAAAAACTCTTATGAAAGGTGCAACAAGAATAACTATGGTAGAATCTGTCTGTCAACAAACTTGAACTAATTAGATAGTCCCTGGTTAACTCTGCAAAACCTACAGGTACTGTTAGCTTCATGAACTTTTCAAACATTAGTTTGTAGGCCGGTCAAATCTTGAAATACAACAGTGTGTAAGCTGAAAATGATGGTAGAAAAGTAGATAAATGTAGCCTCTTTATGTAAATAGACAAATGTAATGCAAAAAAGCTGTACGTAACCCGCTGTAACAAGAATTAAATCTCTTTCAATGATATCTGAACCATATGAACCTCTTCATTCCTTATTGCTGATTTCCCTTGAAAAAGACAAATTTGTATATATCAACTATTAACTTTTGCAGTTATGACCTGCTGTTTTGCACATATTGCTTGGTGTATCGTAAGATCTTTTTTGCATATCTTTCATTATTTGGTTCCATAGCTTTTTCAGGTGGTTTAAAAGTTCGGCTGCTTTCTAAACCATGTTTGGATCATAAGACATAAAGTGTTCCAATTGTTTGTTTGTTTTGTGGGTTAAACACCATTTTTCAGCACATAATAGGCTATACATGGCAGCCAGTATATTTGGTAGAGGAAGAACACAGGAAAACCCAGAGAAGAACCACCCACCGACCCATAGGAAGCTACTGGCAAGCTTTCTTACATACCCACGTTGGCCGAGCCCAAGACTTTAACACACACTGTATTCCAGTTGTTACTTGGTATCTTCTAATTCATTCTTGAATTTATCTATCTCATCGAATTACTATTTCAGTGCATCACCTAACATTTCCCAATCATGCTTATAGAATGAGGCTTGGTATGCCATCACTCAGTAGGTTTGTAAATTTGTACCTGCATTAGATGAAATGTATTCTTTTGACTCCATTGCTGCTTTTTCCTTGAGTATATGCATCAAGTTGTTATTACTTGCAAATTTAATTAACTCTGACTTTCTCATACATCTACTGACTTTTAATTTGGCCATTAGCTTTATTCATGTTGTCTTCATCATTCAAATCGTACATGTATTTAATTGGACCTCCTTGTATGATGTAAGATGGTTGTTCAGGTAAAACATCCTCATATTTCCTTCTCCTCCTACTTCTAGGTATTGTAGACTTTTGTTGCTGATGAACTTCATTGCTATGTACAATAGTGTTTATACTAGTAACTCCTTCAGGAAATGTAGGTGTAATGATATTTGTTTCTCGTTCTTCTTGATGGGTTGAATTCTTGTATCTAAATGGCTAGGAGATACTATACTCATCAGGGTGGATCAAATCCCATAGCACTTGTCCAGGGCAAGTGCTTTTTTTCTTATTTTAAAACAAATCGGGCAAGTGCTTATTTTCATATGTTAGTCACTTTATATACCTTTATCTGCCCATTCATGCCCTCCGGGCACACTTAATGCTTGATTCTACCTGTTATCAGTTATTTATTTACATCTGTGATACTACAGTAAGTGGTCATTGATATCTGTCACATGTGCGCGAGTTCTATTACTGACTGCATATTGGGCTCAGCAACAAAATGATCAGCCGATCAAAACTATTCAAACAAAACAAATCCGGTACAATTAATTAGCAGTGTTTAAACAACCTTGTTGTGTTTACTCAATCAGATACTCCTCAGCAAATCGCCCTTTAATTTCAATCTACCAAGTCAATGCAATGAAAATATTAAAAGGCACTTTACTGACATAAGTGTCCATTTTCTTTATGAACTGATTAAATGAATTTTTTTTATTTGATTATACAGAGGATCAACTTCAGTGTGTGATATTGTGGTTGAAGCGAAACAATGACGCTAATTAAGCAGTGGTCTGTGTTCGCATTTAAATCACAAAATGTATGTTATGATCACTTTAGTAGAAGTGGTTGTCAAATGAGGTGATCTTTTCTGTTTGGATAAAATGAGTTTACTGAATTGTTTTTGCAAGGAAGGTAATAAGATTCAGAGAAGGAAAATTCATTTTAAAGTGGATGGATAAAATGTAAGGCTGACACTGAGACTGAGGTAACTATTTCTCCAAAGAGACACAAGCCAGAATCTGTGGCAGCAATAAATGTCAAATCTGATGCAACTTAGAGACAATTTTTTTTTAGCCACATTGGGTTAATAATTATCCATGGCTTGAATTCATTGATTCAGAAGGAAAGATGTTTAACAGTTTTTGTAAACAATATCCCAAACTGGCACGGGTTGGAAATTCAACCAGTGTATTTGTCAATGGAACTGACAAATTCAGGATTTAATCAAGCATGTCTCGTGACAGTTTTGGACCTCATAAAGCCTGTGCAGCACAGTCTATGCATGAAACTAGCCAGCATGTGCAGAAAATCCCTGAAGTTGGAGTTACTAACGCTTCTCTAGGAAAGGGCATTTTAACACCAAATGAGAATGAAATAAAAAAAAAAAAAAGGAAAAAAAAAAAAAGAGCTCTCTAGAAGACAGCCTACACTATAGCCCAATATGGGAAACCATTTTCTGATGTGGAAATGCTGTGTGCACTCAAGGAGAAGAACAGTGTTAAACTTTGGTGCTAATTATAAGAAAATACTCTGTGCAAGAGACTTTGTTCTGTCAATCAATAAAATCTTGAGAAAAAGATGGGGAAAGTTAAAATTCCAGTAAATTCCTTTCCATTCTTGCTGATGGAAGTACTGATGCTTCCATATCAAAGCAAGAAATAGTTTATATAAGATACCATGACAATAAGAAAATAAAAAATTAAACCCTTTAAAGAAATAAATATGTTGTACATTATTTCTTTTATTTTTTTCTATGGATTAAAATGAATACACCTCATCGAATTTAGGCAAGAGATTGAAATTTTGGGAGAAGTGAAAATGTAAGTGGGACAAGTGAATTTTCTGAAACCACTTGTCCTTGACTGTGGTAGAAAAAAAAAATTGATCAATCCTGCGCCTTCATGACTTTGTAGTAAGAGCTTCTAGGAACGCAATCATTTTCACAAGCAGTTAGTATGTTTCTGCCCTTTTCTAGCACAGAGGATACCTTTAATGAAGGCTAGTTTGAAATTCTTGGTGACATTGGTTACATTTTTTATTTGACATATACCGTTCAAACTCATCTCCCTTACGATAGATGAACCAAGTACTGTATGTTTTACATTGGTATTTAATTGATTAGAAACATTTTGTTTATTTTATATTTTATATTGCTCATGTAACTGATTCACTTTGGTGATATATAGCTGTAAGGTTATTTATTTATACTGTCAACTAAATAGCATTTGTCATCAGTGCAGAATACAGTCACTGCTAATTTTGGTGTCATGATTGTATGGTCCGAGTAGTGCATTTGTTGATTGTTGTAATGGTGATTAAACAGACAGACCTTGTACATTTTGAATTTTAAGTTCATTTTAATCATGCATTTTTTTATGTATTTGCAAACTTTCTTCTCATCGTGATCAGTTTTGAATGAATACAGTTTGATCTCTAACCAACAATTTCTATTATCAGAGTGCCTGAAAGTTCATCTTTAAAAATGGTGGGTATCTTTTTATTCACTTGAGGGTTGTTATAGATGTTCTCTTTGTGATAGTCGCCTGTATCATAGGACTGTATGTTCCTCTTTCATGTCATCCTGAAAACTGTTTGTCTTGACATGAATGCATAGCAAATCAGTATTGGTTGCAAGCAGTCTCATTCAATCACCGTATTTGTTTTTCAACTTATCGTAATAGAATTCATACATTACCCTTTTGGATAGTTCTGACACTGTAAATCCATCAGAGATCAATTTGGTGAGTTTGATTGCGTTTTTCATACTCACAATTACTAAGTTCTCTTCAGTTATCTTTCTGTCTGCCATGACATCTTTTTGCAATTTTCCATACATCTTTTCATCTGCACACATTTTCATAGTTGTCTTCTTCCTCAAATTCTCAATCTGTTTTGCAAACACGGAGTTGATCAATTTGAAGAAGTCCTTTTAAAAATCATTAGTTGCCCTTGGTCTAAGTGAAGTTTTGAGCTTGAAATGTATTTAACCATGGTTGTTGATTGAAATGTATTTAACCATGGTTGTTGATTGAAATGTATTTTAACCATGGTTGTTGATTGAAATGTTTTTAACCATGGTTGTTGATTGAAAAAAATGAATCTCTTTGGTTCATTTTTTTTTCACTCCCAACTTCATGTATAATTTTAGGTTTCTGTAATGTAACACATATTTTCATTGTTCTTCAATTGTTCTTCGTAGTCACGTTTTTCTTTAAAATGAATTGTTTTTGTAGGGCAGATAGATAATTTTTGTCTGGGACAAGTTTCTCTGGTGTTAAGGGGTAGTCTTTGAAGGAATTATGCAACTGAGGAGCCGTGGTGGCTCAGTGGTTAGTGTGCCGGACTTACAACCAAAAGGGTGTGGGTTTGAATCCTACCATCGGACCAGCCTGGGTCAGCTACCGTGGTGTGTCCTTGGGCAAGGCACTTTGCTCCAATTGCCTCAGCTCTAAATAACCTACTTGTGTTGCTGTGCCATAAAGCACCAAACCAAACCAAAAATCATGCAACTATACAGGTATTTCCAAATCCACTTCCAAAATGTACCCAGTACTACTGTCATCAGATATTGTAACAGATTTTCTTATATCCATCTCATTCATTTTCATTTCCCCGTAGGAAGTCTTTTACTGGTATATGTTGAGAGATAGCCTAGTCTTACAAGTTATTGTTATAGGTTATGATTGATGATTTAGGTTTTGTCTGATGGAGTTCACCATTATCTTTAATTGCTTTAACAGTTTTGCATTTCTTTGTGGTGTCATGCTAATGCCCCCCTCCCTGAATCCCCGATTCAATCATGAGAAACGTGTCATAATTAGTTAACAATTCCTCATTTATTCATGATATCTTCAAACTCTCATCATGCCTAAACCCGGTGCACTGTAGTAGTGTACTGGGTAAAGTTTTTAATTTTTTTTTGTATGTACATAATAGATTTGCATTATATCTTTCTCTTCATCATTTCAATTCCTTCTCACTTCTGGTCTCCAGATTCTATTTTGTCTTTAATATTTTCTTCTCCTAAGTGCTTTTCATTGTTCTAAAGAAGAAGAGATAGTAGGTAATTCCACTATTTTGATATAAGGAATTCTCTTTTTAAAATTTTTTAGTATAGGTTGAAAAGCACTTTTTAACATACTGTTGGTTCCTGATGCTGTTACTTATTTGATCATGCTTTAAATTGTAAAAAAAATCGTCAATTTTTTACCTTTGCTTTCTGAATTTTACATTGGTTCACTAGAATTTGTAGATTCTTTATTCACATTTTCTCGCATATTTTATTTTTCAGCATTGAAAAATGTTAATATTTGTTTGTTGAAACTTTTCAGTTCTTATATCTGGTCTTCTAACATGTAGGAAAAACCTTAATTAGATAGCAAAAAGTTTGACATTTGTTTGCCAAAGTTTGTTGATTCTTTGTTCTCATTTTCTCACATATTTGATTTTTTAACACTGAAGAAATTTCTTTTTTTGTGTCCTTTAATTAGTTGTGAATCTTGACTTTATATATGCAGACTTGACATATTTGAATAGTTTTCTATAGTTGTTCTAGTTTTTGGTCCTCTAAACTTCATAGCCCATTCAGTACTTATTTTACTTGCACATTTTGTACATCTCATCCATCCATCATTCCTTTCTTTTGAACTCATAAATATATTTTAGTATAGTATTTCCTATACTTAATTTTGTTTTAGTTTTTCTTGATTTATACCGGTATACACAGGATAGGTCTGCTGACGGTAGTGAAGTTGTTCCATACTTCGACTTCCCTGAAAACATTTAGGACTGAAATACAAAATGGTATCATCATTGTTTCTTTGAAACAAGAGTTCACAGCATCCTCTTTCATCGTGAATAATATATTTATTATGCTATATATTCTTCAAATAATTGTTTCTGCATGCATTTTAGTTCTTTTTTTAGTAACCAAAGTCACCTTCAAAGTATACAACTATTTCATTCATTCTTGTACAAATTTATTGGGATTAGAATGATTTTGTAAGAATGTGGATGTAACCAATTGCCACATTTGTAAGAATTTGGATGTAACCAATTGGCACATTTGTTAAGAATGTGGATGTAACCAATTGGCACATTTGTATCAATTTGGATGTAACAAATAGGACTTTTTTCTCCAACTTAAATGCCAATATGATGTCCATACAGCCCTCATACATCAAGAGATATGTGGGGTTTAACAATGCATATCAAGGGCAAGCACAGTGGAAATTTAGAGCAATTCAATTATATGCAAAAGCCTTTCTTAATTATAACGAGAGAAGAAAAGCTTCAATTTTTGCTACAACAAAAAGAAGAAAAAATACTATAGCTTCAAATTAAAAATATTGTTGTAGAAACTATAGTAAAAGCAGATACAACATTTTTTAGAGGAAGTCTACAATTTAATCACGAATAAACTTAAAAAATTTTGAATGAAAAGATAGATGTATTGTACAGAAAATTGATTACATTGAAGGAATCTTGAATCAGTTGCTTTAGATGAGATACATGATGTGGAGTTAGAAGATGATGATAAGGAGTTCGAGACACAGCTGCTAAAAAATGAATTGACAAGTGGTGAAAAAAGCATCATGAAGAGAATAGAGGAACGTTTTAAATCGATGTCGTGTTCAACATACATCAGCACAATTTTAACGATCTTCCTTGTTATTAAAGTGGTTGAGTTAAAACCTCAGTCAATAGAAGCTAAAACAGAAGAACCAAAAGTAAAACCAGTCAAACCAAAAGTAGGTTTTGTCAATCAATTACCATAAGAGCTACGTCCCCTAGATGTTGTGAAATGTTTAACAATTTAATGTAGTAAAAGAGTAAAATTAAGGCTTCATTAATGACTTGTACCATGCAGCAATTGATACAGCTTTCATAGTGCCATGCAGTATGCTGCTAAACAAATTTTTGTATTTCAAGATTGGACCAAGCTACAAAACTAAATTTTGAAGAGTTCGTGAAGCTAATTGTACCTGTAGGTTTTGCCGAGTTAACCAAGGACTATCTAATTAGTTCAGGTTTGTTGACAGACAAGATTCTAATATAGTTATTCTAATTGCACCCTTGGTGCAAGAGTTGTTGCAAAGCAACATTCACATTGTAGAGTAGTTATGCAATTTTGTAATAATGTAGATAACTCATATAGCAGTACTGGAACATCACTAGGCTACACCTTGTATTTAGAATGTGAGCAACTCCTGTATGTGTACAGCAAGTTTCCTAGACCATAAATGATATTTGGAATGTGAATGTGAGTATTATAGAGATGGTGGGTTATAGGTTACCCCTCCTATCTTGATAATTTTTTGTTTAAAATCTGGACGAGTAATGAGTATTTTGACAGTTTAATAATACCATTTTTGAAACTTTAATAAATTAATTACTATAAAAGGGGTAGCCTAGAACCTGCCTTCTCTGTACAACTATAGTATGTAGTTAACCAAATGTAAGATTAAATTCCCATTAAAGTCTATAGTGACCCACAATGTAATGTTAAATTCTGATTAGAGTCGATATAGTGACCCAAATGTAACGTTAAACTTCAACTGACACCCATAGTGACATCCATTATGTTATATTCCCATAAGCCCAATAGTACATAGACCCCCTCCCCTCCAAACCTGTGGGCTTAGGGATGCAGAATATGCCAGAGGCACTTTCCTGCATGTCGAAAGAGGCGACTAAAGGAGGCAGGAGCTATGGCAGGGTTGCATCTAGGACGCGCGATTGTGAAAATCCCCCCCCAAATTTACGATTTCCCGCAAAATTTTAAATTCTATGCGGGCAAAATTGTGCAAGAAAAAGAATTGTGTGTATTTTTTTTTGAAAAATGATCTATTTTGTTATATGTTTTCTTTTAATGTAAAAATCCCAGGTGACACTTTCAGCAGATATGTTGTCCTTGTGTAGTTGTGAAATAAGTCACTTATTTCCTGTGTCACGTGCTCAATTCTGATTGGTTACTAAGAAAGGCCAGGAGAGCAGGTTTGATGCAGTAGGAACATCCTCTGCCTTTTCTGTCAATTCGACAAAGACCTATTTCACGACCTGATGGAAATGGCCTATTGATGTTTGATGCTAAGGCTAGCTTGGCAGGACAATGCGTTAAATAGCAAAATCAGTTAAAACTCAGACACTTTTTCATTATTTTATCAGTAATACTTATAATAATAGTCAGAGTGCAGATTTTTCTGTCAATAGGCACAGTGACAGTGAACAAACAAATCCTAGTATCAGACGATGCTAAAGATGGCGGTGCTGAAAATGAGGTGTCCTTCCAACGTCAAGAAAAAAAAAATCTTTTAATTCAGACTGGAAAAAAAATCAACCATGACTGGAAACGAATGAAATAAATCAGATGCTTTGCAATTGGTGTGTACAAACTGTCAAAGAAATTCCTTCACACTTGGAATTGCTAATTTCAGGACATCAGCCACTGACAGACACGTTGAATTCAGCTCACAAACGGGTGATTCAGGATTTGAAATGAAGAGAAAATCTTAAAACTACATGCATGCCATTTATCAAGTGACACACAGTAAATATGTGACACTGTTTTTTAAGATATAAGAATGGACAGAGGAGTGACATGATTTGCAGTGCATGGTTTGATTCTGTAATGGTCAGTGTGTAGAGAAAATACTGTTCTTATAAAACACAAGATTTTGGTTTCAGTGTTATACTGTAATATACAGAACACAATATGCATTTAGTGTTATACTGTAATATACAGAGCATATGCATTTAATGTTAAACTGTAATATTCAGAACATATTATATGCATTTAATACACTTTTTATACTTCCTATTGCTGTTTGAAAGTTATTTTTGTTTTACATCATCATGGTAGGCACCCCCCTTGTCATTATGTTGGCCCCCCTTTTTTCAGATTCAGTGGGGACAAGTGCCCACATTTACCAAATCCAAGATGCAACCCTGCTGTGGTGGCTCACTGGTTAGTGTGCCCAACTCACTGCCGAAAGGGTGCTGGTTCCAATCCAATCATCAGATCATCCCAAGTCGGCTACTGTGGTGTGTCCTTGGGCAAAGCTCTTTACTCCAATTGCCTCTGCACTAAATAACCTACTTGAGTTGCTGTGCCATAATACACCAAACCAAAACCAAAAAATCAACACATACAAATGTCCTCATAGTGGCCTAACTCCTGTCCCCACAGTAGATTGAGCTCCCATGAATCAGAACTTCCAGCTACTAGGTTGAATCTGTAACCATCATAGGTTGCTATGTATATAAAGTCACCCAGAACAAGCCTGACTTCCCGAACATGCACAATTAACACTCCCAAAGTGTCGCCCTATTCTACTCACAGAGTCCAAGAAAACAGAAGGAAGCACAATGAAAATGCTCAATTTAATACCTTCCCCTTTTCTACAAAAAGCAGGAAACAAAAAGGCTTTATATGAAAAGCATGGGCATTTATGATAATGAGCCATTGAAGTAGATTTATTTTATTTTGGAAAAAAATAAACCAATGAATAGACCAAGAAAATCAAAGTTATTTTATATATGCTAGATACATTTCATCAAGTAGTTACCTGCCATTGTTCATCATTTTTTTTATATAATCAACTTAGAATGATACTCCACCAGTGTAAAGGCAAAGTCAACAAACGATTATGCGTTGAAATTAAATGCACCCTACAATTTCTCCAGCTTGCCCTATGAACTATCTCACCCTCCAGCTCGCCCTACGATATCTCCAACTTGCCCAATGACCTCTCCAGCTCACCCTATGATCTATCCAGCTCACCCTAAGATCTAACTCACCCAATCATCTCTCCAGCTCTCCCTATGGTCTCTCCAGCACACCACATGATCTATCCAGCTCATCCTATGATCTATATTGTCCTATGATCTCCCTAGTTCTACCTCTCCAAATCACTCTCAATTACTTTTACTCATCCATTTTTTAATGATCTGGCGTTCCACAGTAAATACTGCACTTCAAGTAAATATTGAAAATGAAAACTGCCTTTACTCTGATCAACCCCCATTTCAGGAGTTGTCAAATCTGAACATTTACTAGTCTCCTTGTTTTCAATATTCTAATTTATTTGCACAATATCAGAATGAGTGGCATAGAAACAAAGAGTCTGTTGTATAAAGAATTGTAGTTTATTTCCCAAAGCATTGTATCCCTCCAATTTCTTTAAAAATAAAGTGTATACAAATGTTCAGCTGTGTATATAATCCCATTTCATTGGTTTATCTTAACTATATAAATAAAATATTAAATCTAAATTAAAGCAGTAGAAAAGTAAATACATCTAGGTAGCTAATATTTCAATAGACTTTGGCTTGATGCTAATCTACATTATCACCCCTACATTGTACAGATATCATCACATAAAAAAACTATGCTAAAATTATACTTGACAAAATATTCAATTCCCATTTTTGTTATAAAATAATCCTTTTCTATTTTTTTTACCATTATTTTTTAAAGAATTCTATTGAAATTACATGTGATGCATGTAACCACAAACCAAGAAGGCCATGGCCTGCATGTCGAGTCCGAGATCAAAGAATTGCTGTAAAACATTTGACCTTGATCCCAACGTCAAAAGGTTGAGTGTGCATGTCACAGAATGAATTGTCTTAGCTTCTTCATTATTCATCCCAAGTATGAAGAACATCCAATCAAGGATTTAGGAAATATAAGCAAATGAAAACACTTTAACCAAAACCTTAACACAAATTTTCTATGACTAACCTTGACCCCAAGGTCAAAGGGTGAGCATGTCACAGAATGAATTGTCTTATCTTTATAATGATCCATCAAGGGGTTTAGAAAATAAAAGGTTATGAAAAAACTTCAACCAAAAATGCAAATCTTCTATAACCGTGACCTTGAACCCAAAGTCAAATGGGCAAGCAAGCATGCCATAGAATGACTTGTCTGAGCTACATAATGATTTATACTAAGTATGATGAGAATCTACTAAGAGGTTTTGGAAATGTATGCAAATGAAAAACTAACCAAAAATATTAACTTTTGACACCACTGCCACTGCCAGAGGAGTGACTGCTGTGTTTAGTTTCAAAAAAAATTTGGGGGAAAATATTGGTAATAATAATAATAATAATACATCCTCTTTTCATATTGGTATTCTTCAATGTCAAAAAAAGCTTTCATCTGTTGTGACAGACTGTAGCAAAAGAATGAACACACCTTGAACAGAAATTGAACAACACTAGTCCAACCCACTTTAGTGATATCCTGCATATGTTTATACACATGTTTGACTGTATTTGTGCTATGCTTGATTGCAGCCTTGATTGCTTAAGATGACCTAGTGTCCACTGGTAGGATAAGAGATATGTGTAGGTTCAGGAAGGCTTCAAACTTTTCTTCAAAATGTAGTATTTTTTGTTGTTGTCCACACAGCAAGGAAAAAGAGTTTCATTTTCAAAGAGGACTATATCTTAAATATGTCCCCATTAATATCTACTGAAACATAATGAACATGTTTTGACAGTTACTGTCGTACAACATAAACATATTGCAAGATAAACAGCAAAATATTGTTATTACACAGCATAAACAACATGGGAAATTAATCTGAATGCAAGATTATCAAAGCTGGGTGTCAAACAGCTGAGGGGCAATATGAAAGAAAACAATCCAAATTCCAGAAGACCCTGGATAATGGAAGCATCATTAAACAGAATAATCTAGCAAAATTTGAATTCAGGGAGTTTTGTTGTTGTTGTTGGTTTTAATGACAATTTTAACACATTATTGGCTATATCTTGCTGAAAAAATGGGAGCTAAGTGTCCCAAAGACGCACAGAGGCAGCTGACCCAGGCTGACCTGGGTAAGTAATGAACTCACAACCCTTGGATTACGAGCCAGACACTCTACTAACTGTGTTGCTGCATGAATTCAGAGAGTTAATTTGTCCAAACTATCACTGTTCAGATAATGATCACTACTGGACAGGATGCTCCATATACAGAGCTAAACAAATTGGAAATCTTCTACCTGCCAAGAATTGTCATTTTCATGAAATCAAACAAAAGTCCAACTTTTTCCCATCATATTTCTACATAATGCTTGGCATATGAGGAAATTTAACTTGCTGAGATATTTTTTTAACTTCACCCTGCTGAACAAGTCCATCTTTGATGGTATATGATCAAGATAAACTGTACACTTGGATTTCCAGCACAACTTTTCTCAATCATGATTCATGGTTACCCGATGAACACATAATCTCCAATACAATTTACCACCCAAAAAATAAATTCTCGTAAATTTTTTAGAAGTTGATTAAGTGAAGATTATAAGATCTCTCCCCCTGCCAATCCTTTAACTTTAGATGTTAATATACACAATACATGTAGAAATAAGGTAATGTAACTTGAACATATTTTGCAGATATTTACTAAAGTCAAAGAATTACTAAAATTAGAATGAAAGAAATGCAAATGGTAGTAGACTTCACAATACTCACAACACATCATACTGCTTTATATATATATATAAAGACACAAAAGTTGTAGGGTCCAGAAATTCTCCCAGCTGGATATTTTTCCCAGAAAAATAACAATGTGGTCACTGGATATTTGTAAAATTTAATATAAATACATTAATATGAGGCATAATTAATGGCAATAAATAAGAAAATATTGATACAGACCAGGGGTGTCAAACATATGGCCTGCCAGACTCATTATTTATTTTTATCAAACCTCTCCCACCATAGCAAATGAGTTTGACACCCCTGATATAGAGTATTATTAGATTTACTGGAAGCCGTATTATGTCCGTTCTGGATTTGTTACTGGAAGCCGTGTTATGTCCGTTCTGGATTTGTTGTTGCTTTAGTTTTAATATTGTCCTTCCATGCTTCACTTATTTATAAAAATTTGTTTCAAAATACTATGCTAAGAAATTTTGCCCAATAACAGTATTTTATGTCACTCTAATGTTTGTCCAATAATGGTATTTTGTGTCACTAATGATTTGTTCAATAACGACATTTTATGTCACTCTAATGTTTTTTAACATTAATTATTCATTATCAATAAGCAGATTTAAAACTTTGAAAATACATAACACTTAAATGACAGACATGTCCTGTCAAGTTGTACAGTGAAAATTTCTCAGATTAGGTCCCCCAAACAAGTACTGCAGGATGATAATAAAAGTTGGTTTTGTTGCTTGTATCTTTTTTCTTTAAGTTTACTTAAGGTCATGGTTTAGATCGATGTTGTAAATGTCTGATATGTGCAGACAATGCCAGACAATAATTACAAATCATATGGTATAAGAGACTGATGTTAGAGCCCTAGGCAATCATTCAGTTATAGGAAAGTCCAGGAAATAATCTTTAATAACTCTACTGTCTTATGCTTTCATAACTCTATTGTCTTATGCTTTCATAACTCTATTGTCTTATGCTTTCATAACTATATTGTCTTATGCTTTCATAACTCTACTGTCTTATGCTTTCATAACTATATTGTCTTATGCTTTCATAACTCTATTGTCTTATGCTTTCATAACTCTACTGTCTTACGCTTTCATAACTCTACTGTCTTATGCTTTCATAACTCTACTGTCTTATGCTTTCATAATTCTACTGTCTTATGCTTTCATAACTCTATTGTCTTATGCTTTCATAACTCTATTGTCTTATGCTTTCATAACTATATTGTCTTATGCTTTCATAACTCTACTGTCTTATGCTTTCATAACTCTAGTCTTATGCTTTCATAACTCGACTGTCTTACGCTTTCATAACTCTACTGTCTTATGCTTTCATAACTCTATTGTCTTATGCTTTCATAACTCTATTGTCTTATACTTTCATAACTCTATTGTCTTATGCTTTCATAACTCTACTGTCTTATGCTTTCATAACTCTATTGTCTTATGCTTTCATAACTATATTGTCTTATGCTTTCATAACTATATTGTCTTATGCTTTCATAACTCTATTGTCTTATGCTTTCATAACTCTACTGTCTTACGCTTTCATAACTCTACTGTCTTATGCTTTCATAACTCTACTGTCTTATGCTTTCATAATTCTACTGTCTTATGCTTTCATAACTCTATTGTCTTATGCTTTCATAACTCTATTGTCTTATGCTTTCATAACTATATTGTCTTATGCTTTCATAACTCTACTGTCTTATGCTTTCATAACTCTAGTCTTATGCTTTCATAACTCTATTGTCTTATGCTTTCATAACTCTACTGTCTTATGCTTTCATAACTCTATTGTCTTATGCTTTCATAACTCTATTGTCTTATACTTTCATAACTCTATTGTCTTATGCTTTCATAACTCTACTGTCTTATGCTTTCATAACTCTATTGTCTTATGCTTTCATAACTATATTGTCTTATGCTTTCATAACTATATTGTCTTATGCTTTCATAACTCTACCGTCTTATGCTTTCATAACTCTATTGTCTTATGCTTTCATAACTATAATGTCTTATGCTTTCATAACTATATTGTCTTATGCTTTCATAACTCTACTGTCTTATGCTTTCATAACTCTAGTCTTATGCTTTCATAACTCTACTGTCTTACGCTTTCATAACTCTACTGTCTTATGCTTTCATAACTCTACTGTCTTATGCTTTCATAACTCTACTGTCTTATGCTTTCATAACTCTACTGTCTTATGCTTTCATAACTCTAGTCTTATGCTTTCATAACTCTACTGTCTTACGCTTTCATAACTCTACTGTCTTATGCTTTCATAACTCTACTGTCTTATGCTTTCATAATTCTACTGTCTTATGCTTTCATAACTCTACTGTCTTATGCTTTCATAACTCTATTGTCTTATGCTTTCATAACTCTATTGTCTTATACTTTCATAACTCTATCGTCTTATGCTTTCATAACTCTACTGTCTTATGCTTTCATAACTCTATTGTCTTATGCTTTCATAACTATATTGTCTTATGCTTTCATAACTATATTGTCTTAAGCTTTCATAACTCTACCGTCTTATGCTTTCATAACTATATTGTCTTATGCTTTCATAACTATATTGTCTTATGCTTTCATAACTCTACCGTCTTATGCTTTCATAACTATAATGTCTTATGCTTTCATAACTATAATGTCTTATGCTTTCATAACTATAATGTCTTATGCTTTCATAACTCTATTGTCTTATGCTTTCATAACTCTATTGTCTTATGCTTTCATAACTCTACCGTCTTATGCTTTCATAACTCTATTGTCTTATGCTTTCATAACTATAATGTCTTATGCTTTATAGCTAAAGAGTGTACATATAACAGGGAAAACATAATGACTGACTAATTTCAAAAGATAACATTGGCCATGCTATCAAATGTCTGACATATACAGTTATCTTGGAACCCTTCATATCCTTTATATGTGTGTGTGTTTGTATGTGTGTACACACACACACACACACACACACACACACACACACACACACACACACACAGTAGCCATGTTCAAGAAAGTAACATATTTTGAGAACCTAAAAAAAATTGTGTTTTACATTTAAAGCAAAGATTTATGTAAAATAACAATTTTCATAAATAAATCGCACTATGGGGAAAGTTTAACATGTTTCAGCTCTGACAAAAACTTTATAATAATGTAATCACAGACTTTAACATTTGTCACTAGTAGTTAAACAAGGTCTGAAAAATGCAATTAAATTTGTCAAAACAAGTTATTTGTAAAATTCTTAACTGTAATAAAAAGTAGAAGTAAACTGGCTTCATAGTAAACTTGTTTATCATATATTCATATAACTGACATAATGTCATCAGTTGTAGCAACTCAAAAACAAGAATACCTTGAATAGCACATTATAGGTGTTTAATAGACCTCTATGTCGGAACTAGTAGGGCATGGTTGACTCTGGAGATTACTGACCAAAGGGTATCAATGACCCAGACCTTTGGTCAAGGTATGTGGTCTTGAACGAAGGTTACTGTCCACAAACCATTTTCTTCTTATTCGACTTCCCATGACCATGACCTTAAGAGTACAGAATAGATATGTTGCTTTATTAACATAAGTGCAAGCCATCCAGAAAGTTTGGTCTAGAAACTTACTATAGAACAAAATTTATTTTGCAAAAGCACTGAAGTAATTATGAAAAAACTTTTTTCTTCTTTCATTCAGTGACCTTGACCTTTGACCTTTTGCCCTCTATCTCTTAAGGCTTCTTCCATACCCCAAGTGCAAGCTATGCACAATGTTTGGTTTGGTATGTGATATATAACCATTTTTCTTCCTACAGCTAGTGACCTTGAACTTTGACCCCAAAATTAATAGATTTTTTTTTACAAGTACAAGCTATCCACAAAGTTTTGTGAAGGTATGTAATGTAGAACTAAATTAATTGTGCATAAGCATTTTTTTCCTTCAGTTATAGTTACCTTGACCTTTGATCTTTTGACCTCAAAATCAATAGGCTTGTTCCTTACCCCAAGTGCAAGCTATACACAAAGTTTCATGAAGGTATGTGCTGTAGACTGAAGTTATCATGCAGAAAAGGAAATGTTAATGAGCACATGGATGGACAGACAAGGTCATAGCATAATACACTGCACCAAAATGGCTGACATATGATAAAAAATTCTGAATCAATATCTAAACCAATGCAACTTTTGCATAGTATCAAATATTGTGACATTATTACAGTATATATAGACACACACACAAAACTATAAACATAACCGAGATTTATCTCCATTTACAAATGGAATAAACTTGAACCTATATATCTAACAATAGGTGGGACTATTCAACTATGACAGGGTTAAATATGGCATAACCTGTGTAACTGAACCACTTCAGTTTACAGGAGCACAACCTAATGCAGCAGCCACAAAATAAGGTCCATCTTTGCCTACATTCAATGAATTTTACACTGTATTATGGCTCACTGCCTACTTTGGTTAAAATACAGAGTCTCCACCAGGCCTTTAATTAAAAAAACTTGTCAAGACTAATAATGAGAATTTACTTGCAACTTCATGGTCAAATATCTTCAAAGCTAAAGATAACTTCATGATATCTTCAGATCTGAGCACTTTGCACCTATAAAATATTCCTGCAAATTTTGAAAACTTTTGTTTGAGCGGAACTACTATTTCTAGTGACCAATTTTCAAGGTCTGAGATTTTACTTGTGTAGTTTCATGAATTCCAGGCCAGGATCACATTACACAGGTTTTATTGTAAATTGTTAAACAATATTTGGAACCTCAGGGTTCTTGTTTCACAACAATATTTGGAACCTCAGGGTTCTTGTTTCACAACAATATTTGGAACCTCAGGGTTCTTGTTTCACAACAATATTTCCATCAAAGGTCCAAGTTCTAGCTAGTTCTGTAGATTTCTGAAACTCCTGCATGACACTGGAAATCTGTTCATGTATACTGAACTGTTCATCCTGCACTTGTTCGTATCTTTGTTCATCTGGCAATTGCTGTGAATCAGTTGAAGGAGAAGAGTTGCAACTTGATTCTTCCTGTCTGCTTGTATCTTTCACATCTTGTACATCGGAGTCTGCTTGGTTACTTTGGTTACTACTATCATCTTCAATAAGATGTACAGTGGGACTTTCTGGTGGTTTAGACGTATCGTGTGTCGGCTCAATTATTATCAAATTATCAATGTTTGTTGGAGATTCGCTCTGATTATTTGCACTTCCAGGTAGAGCAACGTTATGGACATAATTGTTAACTTTGTCTTGATGAATATTCTGTAGATTTTTACTTTGTTCAGTTTCACCCCTGTGTTGCCAACCTAATAATCTTGTAGACAAGCCTACCATATTACCAGCGATCATTGAAGAAAAGGCGGTCAAGGGAGGCAACTCGGGAAAACCAAAATCTTCTTCATTGGCTTCCATTTCCAATTCTTTCATTAATTCAGCCAGTTTATTGGATTTCCTGAGTTCATTTTGGTGAATTATAGTGTAGAGATGTTCTGTCAATGCCTCTTTAAGTTCAGACTTTTTATTCAGGTCAATTTTAGATTCAATGAACTCCTTCTCTGCTCTCTCATACCGCCTCCTAAAAAAACAAAACAAAAAAAAAATTGTTTAAAAGTGTATTGGAATGAAGTTGACTGGGCATTTGAAGTTGGTAAGTAGTAAATACTTCTATGGAAAAATGAGCATATCTTGAAATATAAAATCAGATAGTTTACATAAACACCTGAATTGGAAAACACCTGAATTGGAAAACTGCTGAAAATTTGGGGGCCAAGATGTTGGAATGGTAACATACTCATTTTTCATATATTTTGCTCCGCGTTCAATCCCTGGGAGCATGGTCTAGCATCCAAGGCTTGTGATCTTCTCCATGTCGTCCATTTTCTTTCCACCTTAAAATCCACCCTAGGTCAATATCATTGCTGTTGACACATACATAAAACCACCCTAGATCAATATCACTGCTGTTGACACACATATAACCACCCTAAGTCAATATCATTGCCGTTGACACACACATATAACCTAGGTCAATATCATTGCTGTTGACACACACATATAACCACCCTAGGTCAATATCGTTGCTGTTGACACACACATATAACCACCCTATGTCAATATCATTGCTGTTGACACACACATATAACCTAGGTCAATATCGTTGCTGTTGACACACACATATAACCACCCTAGGTCAATATCATTGCTGTTGACACACACATATAACCTAGGTCAATATCATTGCTGTTGACACACATATAACCACCCTAGGTCAATATCATTGCTGTTGACACACACATATAACCTAGGTCAATATCGTTGCTGTTGACACACACACATCTATATTAATACAAGTTCTGAGAATGCAAACTTGACACACACAAAAAGTACTCATGGAACATGAATGCCCCATCACATTATTTGAAAACAGATCAAAATACAGAATTTAACCAGACAGCTGCACAACCATACAGATGGACATAGGTTGGACAGATGGACACTACATTCATGGTAAGGCACAACAAAAGAACTAAAAATGTATTCATGGAATATAAAAGCCCAACACAGTGCCTGAAAAGTGACCTAAATGTAAAATAAACTGGATGGGTGGACAGACAATGGAAATATTTTACACCTCTACCACATTAACGGCTGGGCATAGAAATAAAATTGGTGCACTTAAGGAATGTATACTTACTGGGCATCACTGAATTCCCGGCAGGCAATGTCAATCTTGTTACGAATGATCTGAACATCTGCTGTAAGAAGGCTGTCCAGTTTGCTAAGTTCCCTTTGTATGTGTTCCAGCTTGTATGATTCTGCTTTTGCCTTCCTCTGTCTGTACAAATATTTTAAAAAACATTTGATGATCCTTGAAAGGATACTGTTCCCTAACATCATTTTTATCAACTTCTACTTATTTCAAAATGAGAATATAAGGGCTGTTCCAGTTAAAATATACTTGGGACCCACAGAAGGCACCTTTAATGTGGAGTAGTCACCCATAGATGCAATTTACAATTTTGTATAGTTTTCATATGAACTCTTTGAGTAATCAGAGTACCTTGGCATACATTTTTAAAAAAAAAAGTGCCTTCACTGCGTACTATGTATGTTTAAATGGAACAGCCTACATACTTACAACTTGATTTTTATACAGCTCTTGTCTGTAAAGAATTGGATACATCAGAGTGCATGATAAAATACATCATGGATGAATGATCACAGTTTTCACATCCCATATCAGTATAGACATCATAGAGACATATCAGTCAGTATAGACATATCACTCAGCACAGACATAGTATAGACATATCAGCTTCGACATATCAGTATAGACTGATTTTCCTAACAGAATATCCATATGCAAAATTCTTATCCTACATCGTGTGATTGTTATCTTACATCATCTAATGTCAAATTAGCTACTTTTACTTTTTTTATGTTGCTTTCATCATAATGACATAATTTCTGTTGTGTTTCTATTGGTTTACTTTAGAAATTAAGTTATTTATTGGCATTTTAACAAATATTTCCATGTTTACACTAAATTCTTCAGAGTAAACCAAATCTTGCATGCTTTTTCCAAAACTTTTCAATGGATACTTTATCCTTTTAATGTGTCAACCATACCAGCCGGGTGTCATTTTATTTAAAACTCATGTTTGTTTAGTTGGGAATGTAAAGAAAGAATGAACCATGTGTATTGGTGTGGGATAAGAAAAATCCTACCCTTGGGCTCCTTATTCAAAGGCAGGGTATAAGCCTAGTTCCTGCCTACGCATTATGTGCCAAGTGTAGGATTCTCCTAACCAACATAAATAGAGGTCGCAACTGTAATTCAAAACTAGGACTGCAGAGGTACGAAGCAAGTATGTAAACCACTATGATACCCAGGTTTCCTTTCATGACTGGTTGTTTGACTACTGAATTCAACCACTGTTAAACCTTTAACAATACCTCTATTAAGACATCACCTGCCTTAACAATTGTACCGCAAATGGCACGATATGCTCATCTTGTGACCTTTTCCCTACTAATGACTTTGACCTCTGACCTAGGGACTTTATTACTATATGACAAGGTGTGGACCTGGGTAAAGTTTCATTAAAATAGGGGTTCAAAAGTGACTTGACTTACATTATTTCCTTTTATTTCCTTTTTGTGACACTGATCTTGACACAAGGGGTATGACTGTAAATATGCAAGATACTGTCAAATCAAGATATATAGCAGCTAAAGTTCCACTAAAATATCTTCAATGGTCCAAAATGTATACAGATCGGCTGCC
The DNA here is from genome assembly GCA_029931535.1 of Margaritifera margaritifera. Classification (NCBI taxonomy): domain Eukaryota; kingdom Metazoa; phylum Mollusca; class Bivalvia; order Unionida; family Margaritiferidae; genus Margaritifera; species Margaritifera margaritifera. Next base: position 3,204,015 of record JAQPZY010001617.1, read on the forward strand.
TTAGTGTGTCCTTGGAAAAGGCACTTAACTTTCATTTTTCTATTCCTAGAGATGAACACGCGTAAACTAAGCAGCAAAAAAAGCATCATCTGAGCATGTCTAACTTTCTACCATGATTGATCGTAGAACAAACTCCACAAATCTTGCAACAAGCCTGGTGATGTCCTAAACTTGATTGCTGTATTACAGTGCTTACCTATTGTTCTTTTATATTTCTTACTCTTGATTTATCCTTTTCCTGATCCTAGCTGTTATAAAGTTGAAAAAGATACCTCTATCATTTTTCAGTCATTTAACAATCATGAGCCACATCAATAAAGCCCACTTCACTTGACAGCTTGTACGATTCTTATAATATAGACTGGGTTTCAAACCAATTTTGTTTCATTGATATAATGTTTCGAAAGACAGGTTTATAAATTGAATAAACCAGTCTGTTTTCTATGAAATTCTTTATATTCAGCTGCTACAAGTAGAGCATGAGGAAAATACATTTCAAATATGCAAGTATTATGCTGGAACCTTCTTTTCTAGAATTTTCTCACACATAAATCATGACTGAGGATAATATGGATTTAAGAAAAGGACAAGCACAGCTTTTGTTGCTTGATTTCATTTTATACTGATCAATGTATCCAAAATCGTAATTCATACAAAGGCAAGTGTATGACATAATTCAAGACATAAAATCATAATAATCACACTACAATTGTAATGGTTGGCAGGTATGCTTGAGGCAAAGGATGTGGCTATGATACACAAAACTGTCTAGTCCCGATATATACTTGAGCAAAGTTTCATTAAAATATCTTTAGTGGTTCAAACATTATACTTTGGACATGGATACACATCATATTCTTACATTTCCTGTGCCGTAACCTTGACTTGAGGCAGGGGGCATGACTATGGTACCTGACTCATCATCTAGTCATGATATATATTTGGGGAAAATTTAATTAAAGCTCTCCAACTGTTACAAAGTTATGGTCCAGACAAACGAATGTTAATGGATGGATGGATAACACCATAACATCATATGTGCGACTTAAGACAGGCACACAAAAAGGCACTTTTTTTTAGCTCTCTTACATGAAATTATTGTTGAAATAATCTGTCAAGTGGCCACCTGTCTTAAAAGGCCACAGTTTCCACTCCTCAAATGTGGTTGTTTAAGATGGGTTTGACTGTATCCGAGTTACTAAAACAATTTACTGTTAAACATGTTTTTTGAATCCATCACATAACACTGATCACATATTAATGTCATGATGTGGCTAAAAGCCAGTTCATATGACAGAACAAATGACATGATCTGGCCTTTTCAAGCTGGTTTGAGCGCTAAGATTGTGCATTGTTTACAAATACTGTGAATTCCAATTTTTGTGGATTTAATGGTTGCTGCAAACCAAAAATGTAAAAACTAAACAAACAAGGATTCTTTTGTGAAAACAATATGATCCCTTACCAATTCAGGAAACTAAGCATTGTATATACTTGCTTATAAGTTGAGTACAGCTACAAACAACACAGACCCTGATCTGCTGTTGCATAATGCGGCAATAGATCAGAGCCTGTGTTCTTTGTTCTACTGATTACTCCTAAGAATTATGTGATGGCAGATCTAGGTCTGTACAGTTTGCGGTTGGACTCAGCTTATAAGAGAGTATATACTGTACCAACAAAAACGTAATTTGTTGCAACAACTAGGAACATTAACACCAACAAAAATGCACGAATTCACATCACAGAGATGCTGCCAGAAATTTTCTTATGAGGGGGAGGTCTTCCACATCTACCTGCAGAGAGGGGAAAATCATGAGTAGTCAGGGAGGGGAGAACACTTTTTTGCAGTCACTGGTTCCCATATCACATGCTGTACAATCAAATTTCTGACCTCGAACCTACCTCTCTGAGAGTGTCTTTGACAAAAGAGCTTTCTTTTGCTTATTTGCCTCCTCAATCAACTTTTGCTGTTCACGAAACTTTTCCATGTTACTCATTTCACGGCTAAAATGAGAAAGTAAACACTTGTAAACACTTAATCAAAACTGAATTGCATAATGCATTATATATATATATAGCTCAAACAAGGAGAAAAAGTGACCAGAACTGCTTTTTGGGCCGAGATGTCACCTTTTTAATGCACTGGAGTTATTTGCACTTCATCCACTAATTTTGGAGAAACCCCTCCATTAAAATATGACTTTGCCCTAAAAGAGTTTCTAATTGAAGTACCTCATCACGGTTTGAATGCATGAATGAACGTTCCCTAGGGTCATGATACATAGTACATGCACATCTGGGACACATTAGTCAACTATAATTAGTCCCATTTGAAAATGTGCTGAAAAACATAACTACCAGCTCAGCCCATTATATAATCAACCACTGGCAGAGTATGCAATCAAGTTAAGATTCAACCTTCAGGAGGTATGCATGAGGCAGGTATGTATGTCCTATACACGACTGGTAAAATACCAACTCATCTCGGCAATTTGTTCTGAACAAGGAAAACCACTCACCAATGATGAGTTTGAGGTTCTGAAGCTCCTTTGTGAAGTTTTCATTCCAAATATTTTGCCAAATAGATCATGTCAGTTTATATAATATCTGAAGTCAGTAAATTTAGAAATGGGTGACTATATGGCAGCTTTGGCTGCTTTATCTGTCTTTTCATTACCCTTAATACCACTGTGACTATGCAGCCAGCAGTACTGAATACTTTCCAGACTTTACGAGCAAGTCATGTTTCTGTAAGATCTGGTATACTAACAGGTTGTCAAATTTATTGTTTTGCAAGGCTTTTGGTGCGGAAAGGGAATCTGAAAAGATCATGAAATTTGTTTTTCAAGAGGTTTCAATGTTGTGGAAAGATACGAGTATGGACGTAATTTCTGTTGTAAAAATGGAGGTTTATCTGGTAACCAGATCAGTGCCATGGAGTGTTGCAACTGCAGCAGCAATCTTATTTTAATCTTTCAAACCATCTATTTATGGGACATAGAGCATGGCAAGAGGCCATATGTCTAAGTCCCTGATTGTGCTTCGGATCAAGCATCTGCATGTAAGATACGTAAGATGATCCGTACACAACTGAGCTATAGTCAAGTTTAGATTTTAGTAAAGTCCAGTATAACTGGAGTAAGACCTTCTGGTCTGCTCCTTAGTCTGTGTTGCCATGACTCCTATTAAATCCAGGACGGTTTTTTACATTTGTCCCTGAGGTAGCTTATATGGGAAAGGAAAGTTAGTTTATGGTAGAAAAAAAGCCTTAAAAATGTGGTTTCCTCCTCAACTGGGATAGTAGAACCATCAAGACTTAGTTTTTGGGTCATCATGAATTCTATGTAATCATCAGAAGTGCATACCAATAGTTTTAGATTTAGGAAACTTTAACCTGGTTTCTTCTATTTTTGAACTCTTTTTAAGCATATATGTAGTTGACGTCCAACAGTATGCATTCATGCATGCTCTTTGATCTATTGCTGATCAAAAAGTTATTAACATATGAACAGGATTCATTTATAAGTAGACTACAACTAACCGTAACTGTTTTATTCCAAAAGATGTGTTGAAATATCCACAAGAAAAGCCAGACATTTGCAAAGTTGTGTGTATGGTAGAGTACATGAGTAGAATATTCCAATGTAAATCCTGTAAAAATACTATATATACTCACTTATAAGTTGAGTCCAACTGCAAACTGTACATACCCATATCTGCCATTGCATAATGCACCGGCAGATCTGGGTCTATGCAGTTTGTTACGAGTAATCAGTAGAACAAACAATATTCACTTTGACCTGCCGGCAGATCAGGGTCTATGTTGTTTGGTTTGACTGGACTTACAAGCAAGAAGATATGTTATTTCTTTGTTTTGACTATGGATATTTTTAATCAATAAAACATTTCTGAAGAAAAAAAAATTATATTAACAATTCACTTCTCCCTCAAACTCGCACACTTCTCCCTTTTGTATCTGGAGGGAGAAGTCACTTCTCCCATTTTTCCAACCCTAGTTTGAGCCCTACATATATGAAAAAAGTTTTTCACTAACCACAATTACAAGCGATAAAATTTAATCTATATAAATAAATAATAAACTATCATGCATACAGAAAACTGGAGAATATAAGTAAATAATATTGCATACACAGCGCTGAGCAAAGCCCAACATCCTTTACTATTCATTTTCGAAGTCAGGCAAGTCGAATTTTCAAAGTTGGTAGTTGGGGACAAGTGATTTTTTGTCCATTTTAAAAAATGTCGGGCAAGTGCTTATTTTCATGCCATAATCACTTTATCTACCTTCATCTGGCCATTCAAGTCCTCCTGGCGTACTGAATGCTTGATTCGAACACCTTTCCAGGTATTTATTTACATCCTGTATCACACCTACCGGTGGTCATTGATAACTTTTGCATTATATGCACACGTTCTATTACCACTTGACTGCATATTGGGCCAAGCGACCCAATCAAAACATGTGAAACAAAACAAAGTGGGTATGATTAATTAGCAGTGTTTTAAATGGTTGCATTATATTGTGTTTACTCAAACCAGATCCTCAAGAATGACTCAGTGTTTGATTTTAATCCAGTGAGTCAATCCAATTAAATTAATGAAAGGCACTTTACCAACATTTGTGTCTGTTCCCTTTATGAACTGATTAAATGGCAGTGATCATTCTTTAAATTTTAATTGATTATACAAAGGATTAACTTGAATGTCCGATATTGTGTTTGAAGTGAAACAATTACGCTAATTAAGGAACTGTTTATGTTCATATTTAAAGGATAAAATGTATGTTATGATCACTTTATAAGTAATTGTCAAGCAAGGTGATATTTACTATGTGGATAAAGTGAGTTTACTAAATTATTTTCACAAGGAAGTTAATAAGGAAGATATGGAGAAGGAAAATTCATGTGAAAGTGGAGGGGTAAAATGTAAGACTGCCACTGAGTTTGAGGGAACTATTTCTTGAAAGAGACATTATCCAGACTCTGCAGCAGTAAAAAATGAGAAGTTAGGGAAAGTCTGATTTCCAGTAAATTCCTTTCCATTCTTGCTGATGGAAGTACAGATGCTACTGTATCGGAGCAAGAAATAGTGCATATAAGATACATGGACAATGGAAAACTGAAAACCTCTGATGTAACAAAATGTATAATATCAACCTATGTTTTTGAAAAATTAAATTCTTTTAAGAAATATATATGTTGTACATTATTTTGTTTGTTCTTTTTATGGATTAAAGATCTAATAAAATCTTGACAAGTGACTTAAATTTTGGGAAAAGTGAAAAGGTAGGTGGGAGAAGTGAATTTTCTGGAACCACTTATCCAGGAAAAGTGGATGAAAAAAACAATTTGCTCAACCCAGATACATCCATATAGTGGTTAGAGTGATGCATAAGTGTGTGTCCCTTACAATCTATTAATGATACTTAAATATGATATTTCCATCGGAGTCCCCTGCATATTGTTATATTTGGAGTTTTCTCTATTTACAAAAACGATCAGAATTTGCCAATAATTAAAACAAAAATTTGCAAAAAATAAATAAAAACTAAACTTTTGCAATATATCAGTTGTATAAATAGTAATGCATTACATTTTATTAAATTCTGCAGAATGTTTAAATGCTCACTAAACAATGAACCAATGCTGGCTGTACTGAAAACTATTGTTGCAATAATCCCTCCCTTTGATTAAAAAAACCCCTAATTTCCCTTGGCCCATCTTTAAGAATGTATCTGAACATAAGTGCTTTTTGTGACTGTATTTTAGAATGGATTGGAACTAAAAGTACGAGAGAGGATGAAGATATGCTAACAAAGAAGCTGAACACATGAATTTTCATCGTTGGGGAAAATGTGGCAGAGTGGGAAAGATGGATTTTAACTCCAGTGCTCAGAATGTTTAGAACAATAATTACACTGAGGACAGTGAGCATGATACAGGTATGGGAGTAGCTATTCTGCACTTTCATGCAGGTGAGCTAAATATTATGACATACTTTAAAACTTCTTGTTCATCCACATCAATCTCAACTTTAATTTGTTGGTCAGTTTTATCTCCTGACTCAATGGGTCCACTTGAGGAGGATATAATTTGTTCCGAAGAGTCTTCCTGGACAGGGGAGGTAACTGTTTCTACTCTATTGCCCAATACTCTCCCCTTGGGGACATGGTGACTGTTGGATGCATAGGTCTGTGGCTGAGACAACATCATGGAAAGATCTATGTTGCTATCTGTTGGGTGAGAGCTACCACTTTGACTTGTTTTAGGAGCAATTGGTCGATTTTTGGGAATTTTGCCCCTGTTGAGCTGAACAGACTCTGCAAAAGTAAATAAATAAACAACAGTAATGTGCAATCATATGTAGCTGTGGTAAATCAGACCTCCCTTTAAACATAAATTTTCAGCTTAACTATTTATTGGAATATCTCCAATCTTAAACAGTTTAAAATCTGTACTTTCTAGTGTTATGGTCTTTGTTGACCAATACAGGGCTCGAAATTAGCGGTAGTCCGCTAGCCTGAGGCTAGTACATTTTCTGTTGGACTAGTAGTTTTCATAATTTTAATAGTCCAATGGCTAGTAAAGTTTCAGTTTTCACCAGTCAGCATTTATATATGATATCATACATAATTTTTAAAAATCTAAATGATCAGACAATGTCCAAGTTCTCTCGGAGCTAATCGCATAAATCCCTGAGATTCAAATGCTCTAGAATGTCTGTACATTCTTTACTGACGGAAAGTACCGAAGTACCAGTACAGTGAAAAAGTACCATGGTATGTACCACGGGGAAAAAGATACTGCAGTAAACCAGTATACAGGTATTACCTTGCGCCTCAATCCAATAGTCACGTGATACCAACAAAAACTCCCTTTCCAATGTTGCTGTACAAAAAAATTCGACATATCACATAACGTTTTTAGAAAACGAAAAGATACATAATTTTCACCATGTTTATTGCGAGAACAACCACCAGAAACGTGTTGCTGTTATAGCAACCTGGAAAAAGCCAGATGCATCACATAAAGAGCACATGTCAACACTGTGGTCACCTGATACTAACAAAAACCGCATGACATGCTGTCTGCCTGATGAATCTGCCAACAAATTTAAGGCATGCCAAATGTTATACTTGCGATTTCTGAGAAGATAAATCATTTTCCTATCAATTTCACGTGGTTACTGCTCGATGTAAGATTGTTCAAGTTTGTTAGACCCGGTAGTAAGTGGCTATCCTATGCAAACTCCATGCAGTTTTTGCGAATACCAACCTTTCGATAGGCAACTCACACCCCAACATAAATGTCAGAATATCTGGACTTATGATCTTGTCAAACTGCCATTGTAGAACCAAGGTCATCAGAATCCCTATTATGAGTAACCATTCTGTCTTTAAAGGATTAGTGTCATGGAGATATGTATTTTGTTCAAAGGTTCATATCTGTTGTGAAAACCTGCACAATGCCTATACTGCTATAATGAGATATCTTCTCATCCTGCTGTCACTATAGCACAACCGGTACTGCCTTTAATCATCTATCTGTGGAGTTACAATACATAATGATCAGTGTGAATGAGGTCTTTGTCTTTTTCTCTTATTCATTTTTTTTTTCTGGATGATGAGGCTCTAAATTTTTTTTACCAAGTCATCTTTTTAGTTAATTTCTGGAGAATCCCTCATTGTTTTTCTTGTGAACTTGTAGTAAATATTTGCAAGTAGCCTTGTTGGTTTTATAAATTAAGATTTGTACTTCTGAATTATGAATGGTTGTGATATTTAAGAAATAAAAGTGTTCTTAATCAAGATACATGTCTGAAATGGTTTTGTCTTAAGGACTAGTGAAGATTCAGCAGGACTAGTAAATTTCTCAGTCTACTAGTCCTTCTGGCTACAAGGAAATATTTGTTAAATTCTAGGCCTGCAATATAACTGACTTTGATTGCTACTTTTTCACATATTATCTTTCTGAAAAGGTGTTTAATACTTAAATACATTCCCAAATCAATATGCTGAGACCTAGTTTTGTGTAAGGAACTTTGTTTGGTCTTATGCAAAGAATACATTTGATGATTTGCATAAATGTCAAACTGACATATTAGGGCACTATGACCTATCCGGACAGATTAGGGCATTATGACCTATCCATTTCATCTGCACTGTAGTACTTTCGACTTTGGTATTTTGATAGTTCAACTGGACAGAGGCAAGGGGTATCAACATATCAACGCAAGCTCTATACATATTATTCAATGCTATTCATCAAGTGATTGTGAAAAGCTTTTTAAGTCGATAACAAGAAAAGGTAATTGTTGTAAAACATGTAAAATAAGCACATCTACCAAAATCTATTACAGAATAAGAAAAATCTCATCAAAGTTTCATAGGCCTGGCATTATACAGTTAGGAAAAGTCTGAATTTGTTAGGATATCCCCAAATGCTATGAAATCATTTTTTATGACGGCTTTTGCTCTCATGAGAAAATGCAAGACAAATGGCAGGAACTTTTGTATGCCTGACAATCAAGCAAGCAGATCCTAATCAAACAAATTAGCTAAATGCAAAAATTGTGCACAAAATTACCTCCCATTGTCAAATCCACAACAATTGCTTTTTAAACAGAAATATCCACCTTTTTAAAGAACATTTTTAACAAATTGTCTTTAGAAACATAAATTAAACTTATTCAATTTTCAAAATATTCTTTAATATAAATTTTGATTCAACTGAAAGGAAAGAGCTTATTTTATACTTTTTACGGTTTTGTGTAACGTCAATTTCTAAAGGTCAAATTCACTGTCAAATATTTCCAAAAGTTGCAATCCAGAATAATGATGCAAGTATTCCTTTTGTAGATATTTCTCTTGTAGAATATATAGTTCATTTATATTTCCAAAAAGTGAATTTGCTTTTTAGATAGGTTCAAAGTTACTTGGCTGTCCTGGACACAATCAAAATGGCACTGACCTAAGCAACACAAGGCTTAATAAAAATGCCTGGATATTATTAAACTGCACTCGACACTTATTTCAATGCTAACAATTTTCTAAAAGACAGTATCATTTATAAACTAAATATCTTTTGAACAGTAAATAAGAAAAGTGCAGTAAAGATGCTTGAAAAATTTGTATTCTTTCATATGCATATCAATAAAACTTAAGCATACATTTGTGACAGCAGTTGAGAATTAGTTGAATTTTGGCAGATAACATGTACTGTTTTGTTTAATATCATATAAAACTTCCACATACATGTCAAAGTTAAATATGGCTCACTAAGTAGATGGAAAAGTAGATACAAAGCCTACAGACTACTTACTTTGTTTGACATCATGTGCATACAATGTACTGACACTGTGTGACATCTTGAAGATATATTGCAATACAGTATGTGTACATTCTATCTTCTAATGAATGCTTCATTCGATCAGGTGAAATGAAATTTTTCTTTTTCTTTCTGTAAGCCACTTGCTTCTTTAGGCTAAACATGTTTCTAACATAGTTTGTAAAAATTCAGCCTCTCTGCACACTGAAACGAGGCAATATTTCAAAAATATTCATTAATGTTCATTATATTTTGAGGCAGCCTGGTCCCCCATCCATCTGAAGCTACCACTCTAGCCTAAAGGAACAACATGGAATTAGTCTTCATTATGAGGGAAATCAACAACTTGACCTCGCGTAGTCCAAACAATTTGTTGTGAATCAATATTCTGAAATCATGTTCATATTTTGATAATTTGTAAATGACCTAACTTTGCTCAGTCATTTTACACACATTGGTTTGTGTATTTAAGTGTGATTTAATACCAGACTTGTATTCATGACAATCTAATGACTGGTGACATTGGAAACTGTTCTGACTTCTGCTCAGGAAAAATGAAAACTAGTACAGCACATCGCAATGGCGACCAACAGTCATGAGATTTGTCCAGCTATTTGCTATAAAAAGTTATGTACTAGTATATGACTACTGACATTAGGAAAATCAAAGCACATGAAAGGTACATTTAGGCCCGCCCCAAAAAATATGTGTGTTTCTGGTCGGCCACCCGTCCCTGTTTCACGTTGCTAACCCTACCACTCCCCCACCCCACCCAAATTTTTTTTTATTTTTTATTATAAATAAAATCACATTGCCAAATTGATTTCTGCATCTAACTGAGCTGGTTTTGCCTGGTACTTTGAAAAGCTTTAAATATTATTTGATTTATATATAACGTTTAAAAAAAAAAAAAAAAAAAATACCTACCTGCCTACCCTAATTTTAAAACCAGTGCAATAGGAAACATACATATTTTTTTTTGTTGGCCTTATCTGAAACTGGAAGTTGGTTTTGTCTGCTAGGTGCCACTGAGGTAACTTTCAGTGTCATCAAACACGACCTCTTGGAATTTAAGGAAATTAGAGTAGCCACTTATTTATTGAAACAAAATAAAACGAAATAATCGAATGCAGCACAATAAACTGAAACTGATTGAAACAGTGGTGACGAAATGTAGAACTGTGCACATTAGAATTCAAATCACTAAGTCAATTCGGAGTGCAAAGTGTCTATAACAGCAAGTGAAACACTATTCTCAGAAAAATTGTTGCATTGTCTATAAATTGTATCTCCTTTTTCTGCACCTGTAATATTTAGTTTCCAAGGTTCAGAGCTCTCAAAAGTGATAGTTCCTGTTTTCTGGACCTCCAGTTTCTAGTCGTGGACATTAGTTTTCAAAACAGAGTCCACAGCAGTACACCATACACAGGACTGCCCACTGGGTTGGGTTTGGTTGGGGGGGGGGGGGGAAGATGTGGATTTGCATATGCACAGTTGTAGCCAACATTGACACCATTGCATGGCTTGTAGTTTCATTGCTTTATTTATACCATAGTTATTTTGATGTCTTTTTCCTTACCCAAGTAAATCCCAGTACAATCAAGCAATCTTGATTTAACACTTGTTGGCCTACATTTAATTTTTGGGAAAACACATGGTTGTAGCTAAGAGGCTATTGTCTTTAACGACAAATATACCTCGTCAATATCTTCCTGTTCTATCGCCTAAATTAATAAATTTACAGATATGTATAAAAAAAAATGTTCCACCTGGTGATGGCACCATATTTCCATTATGCAACAGACATATTTATTTCATCAAAGAAAATTATCCACTAGTTCTAACTGACTATACTTGTCTTTGGTTATCATTGCTCTACAACCTATTGAAACGGAGGCCACCAGGTCTTGAAAATACAACCGCTTGATTTGTACAGAGATTTACTTCAGTCAGGAAAAAGGCATCAAAGTACAGTATGACTAATGCAATTAATTCTCAACTATGCAACAGTGTCGATATGGTTGCCACCTATACAAGATAGTTTTTTAAATTGGCTTCAAATTTGCCCGGAAGCGGTCTGAACAGAGCTATAAAGCATTGTTTATCAATGTGAAAATTTCAAATGAATTACACAACTACTTTTATATCATTCTTAAATGTTATATATCCCTTAATGATATCAACAATCTTCCATGCTTACAGATAATAGCTATAATCAGGTTCTTTCCTAAGTACAGACAGCAGACTGAGAATGATCAATATTCATACCTGAAACAGGACAGGTCATGTGCACTACATAATATATAACAGTCATAAAATCTTATGTGGACTAAATTTACCAAGACACAGCTAGACACTGACTGCTGTAGACACAAACGTGTGCCATTTTAAAATTGTCGTTACATGCTACTATCCTGAATGATGCCAGTTATTGAAAAATATATAGATTCTGTTCCGATTCGAGAAGGATACAAATTAACGATTTCTAGTGGAAATGCTGTGAAAATATTATTATTAAAGTGTCACTCGATAACTGGTTCCGCAGGACTCGGCCAGTGTTCTAACGTAGACACACCTCCGCTCACAATGTTGAAACATTTTTGGGACTTTGATTCATTCTATATTACTCACATTATACTCAAATGATAGTTGAGATATTATTAACATATATTAAATCACATTCTTATTCATAATAAATCTTGCTTTTAATGTCAGTGTTGGAACAAAATTTCGTTCCGTAACTGGTATTGTAAGGCTAGGACTGTTGCCACCTCATCAATGATCGGACAGTTATAAACAACATTCTCTTGGTATATAAGTTTACATATGGCCGAGTCTGGCCCCATGGAAATAAAGAAGGGTATATTTATTTTAACTCTGACCACAATTCATACTTCTTTGGGAAGCATTACTATCACTCTGCTTCAATGTTTTCAAGTCCTCGTCAGTGAAGCCAGCCCAGCCGGCCATGTTGATAATCTTTGTCAAATCGACGCATGTGTATATCTGACAAATACAGTAATCATCGTTTAGATGAACAAAACTCTTTTGCGTACGGAGTTAGGAAATGTACCATACTTTAACAGTTTTTATTGGTTCTTCAAGTTTGCGCAAATGGCGCCATAAGTCAACTCTTAGCAGACGACACAACATGATCGACGTCGATTGCATGCGTTAGCATGCTTCTATTACACATGTATATATTTCACCGTTGAAACTCGACATCTTGGGCTTTGACTCCTGCTTGTTTCGTTGTGGCTGTTTATTGTTTTGAAGATATTTGTATACAACATATCCACAACTGCCGGTAATTGGCCAGTCGATTGACTGTAGGGATAACAGGCCAAATTAAAAATTACGTATCAGGTTCATAAATATGGTATTTTTGTGAAGGTCAAAGCATCAGAAATTACAAATTAGCAAATAAAATATAATACTTTTCATGGTTTTTGCTCATAGTAAGTGCAAAAAAGTTATTTTATCAAATGCAAAAAAAAAAATTCTTCAAAAAGTAATCATTTTTTGTAGTGTATCCTTGAACCATTTTTCGTGCACTTAACGTGAATTTTAACGCGTTCGTTATAATATTGATACAATCTATTAAAATAACCATATAAAGTGTTCAACTATATCTACTTCATTTAATCATCGTTAAAAAAATTTGACATTCATGTACATTAGTTCTGAATTACCGTTTTTCCGAGCGAGTGTACGTTTACTTGTATCCGGAAGTTAACGTCCATGGTTCGTGGCACTGGCATGTGACCGGAATGTACCAGTTAGGTCAAGGTATGGATATTATTAGTTTATTGCATCTCCATGTTTTTGAAATAAAAAAAATAAAATTTAAAAATTAATTTTTTTTGTTTGTTAATTCTATATGCAGTTTGTGCACTTAACATTACTGTTTGCTTCTTCTTTACCATATAAATACATGACTCCATAGACTGTGAGAGTTAGAGGGAGGGAAATTTAAAAATAGACATAGACACTGGTGAATGGATACACATTTTATTATAATAGATTCAATGTCTTTTGATGTAGAATATATGTTCATTATGAAATAATACTGAAACGAAAAAGTCCGTAGTGAATATACATTTAGAGTGTAAATTTTTCTTACATTATATAAGAACCCCACATGATTAAACCAAATATTTACATTGGCTATCCAGTTGTATAAATTACAAAAGTGGGTTTTCCTGTTCAAAATATGTAAACAAAGCCATCATGTGATCGGCGGCACTATCTTTAGCATATATTAGAAAATTCAAGGCCAAAATGTCTGACACAAATAAGGCATTAGTAAAAATATAGATTTCCATTATGATTTTTTAAAATTACATGAAATTACCTGTTTAAATCTCATTTTGACTGATTTTACTATTTAATTCATTCCAGTCACTCTTGAAGAACGCTGTTGACACAGTTGATGACATCATTATCTCAAAACAAGCGCGTTAGGTTGTGAGAAACATGGCACACGATTGAAGGACTCACACGACATCGGGTGGTTGGACGCTATATAATGAATACAAATCAGATAATGGAATGTTTTCTTGAGTTAATTCTTCAAGTAGTCACTGCTGAATATAACCAGACTGTTCTTGAGGCATAATTTACACATTTATGTGGTATATAAGAGGTTTTGTATGGTTTAGGACATCATATTGAAGTATAATGATTACAAACACACTTTTATTGTTTCTAAAAAAAGTAGACTGCATGTGATAAATATGAGTAAAGCCAACATTCAAATAAACAAAATAACTAAAAAACCAAAAAAACATCCGTCTCCTTACTTTTCAAATAAATCAAAATGGAAATGTAACAATATACAATCCAGGTATTTGTTCCTAATAAACGCCTACCTGTATGAGAAACTATTTTAGACTAACACATATAAAAATATTGTTTTTATGAAATCCAGATTTGCATGATATATTTATTTTTCTCTAATATTTCTTGTGAAAAGTTCAATACTATAATACTGTATATACTTCTTCAATTTAACTTTATTTACTTCACAGTTTTATTGTGCTCTGATATTTTTTGTGATATAACAATATCAAATTATTTTTAAAAAAATGTAAAAAATTGATAAAGGCACAGACAAGTAAGTTGATGTAGGGGGAATGGATGTTACAACGGCCTGAACAGTCACAAAAGATTGCTTTTGGGTGTGGGGTTGCCTTATTCTTACAGAAAACAACCACATCTGCACAAGATACAATATAAATTTTTATGAATCTTTTTTTACTATAGTAATTTAATAAGCATACGTATAAAGTAAGTTTGATACTGTATTGTAGCAGTAATGATAAAATGAACTTGGTATAAATATCATTGCTACCTCTACCAGCTGTTCAAGGGAGAGAACTGATACACATTTCCGGTTGAAAATGAGCAGATGGTTATGTTAAAACACAGCTCTATTCCCAAGAAACAATGAGAAGTCATAAATAATTCTCGACACATTCCATATTTAGATACATAAATAAAGCCTCTCCTGAGTGAAACCAGCCCCGATCCATGCAGTTTCTAGATTTTTCAATAAACTTTTCTATGAGCCGTATCAAATTTTTACCAATAATGTATGATTTAAAAGGAAGGATAATTGGTTTCCTTTGCGCAGGTGATGACGTAAAATGTCCCCGCCATCCATGAATTAATCCAATCAGAGATAAAAGAATGGGAGGCCCGTAAACCCCCTCTGTACAAAATTAGTAAGATTGTGGCTTTCTGCTGACTGAAGCGCCCCCTGGCTACATTGTTATACTTATTAACTGTCAATAGGCTTGAGAAATCTTACACATCTTGTTCAGTTAGTATAGTTGTTGTAGCTTTTAACTCCTGGCAAATCACTGACAGTTGACTGTCTTTAAATCAATTTGACTTGTCACAGGTTTTATCTTTTTTTTTGTTGTTGCCTTTTTGGGTTACCAGTAGCGTTTATTACTTTATGATTTATCACGGGGTTTGAACCAATGAATATAAAATGGGGTTTATACCAGTTGCTGCATGGAACTAGTTAATGCATGACTTAATATTTTTTAAAATTGTATGCAGTATTTTTGTTAGTTGCAGACACAACTATATACTCGTGCAGTATTGACTATTTCTGTTCACACACAACTATATACTCTTGCGGTATTGACTATTTCTGTTCTAAATAGATAATTGCACCCTCTGCCGATCGTTTGTGATGGTAGTTTTGATACACAGACGTGTTTGATCCAACGAATAACAAATCCTGTCAACAATGTTTCCTTTTCTGGAAATAATTAAGAAATTAATGAATCGATAGAAATGTATCAAAGAGCTACTTTCCCTTTACCCACTATCCAACTTCAAGTCTCCTACATCAGATACCGAAAGCCAAATCATGTCCCGCTTGGGTGAATAAAGTCATCGACTTGATGATGGTTTACAATGATGCAAGCATAGTCACATGACTGACCTTGTTTACACATCACTCAGGTCATTGTATTGAAACCTTGACATCATCCTGGAATTTATTCCTATCTATTGATATAATTGATGATATGCCAAAATATATAAATGAAATTATGCCAGTAATGCATATTAATTATTACATTATCAGAAAATCTGTAATGAATATGTAATAGATAATTAATTTCTATACTTACCAAAGAGGAACTAAAAGAGTGAAATTGGGAGAGTGACATTTCCAAAAAAAACATCATAGCTGCCTATAGAAAGCACAGAACCTATTCCTTTAATAGCATGTCCATAAAAGATGTGCATGTAACACTGTCAATCATATACCAAAACAAAGTGTACACAATTTTGCAAAGAAAACTTTTGTTTTTGTTAATACATGAAAAACACCCCCCACCCCAATCATCTATAGAAGAGCAGGAACCTTTTGACAAATACAATAGCAATTTTTGAACGAGAGCAGGTCTGAAAAAGTCTAAAGTAGCCGATCCCAAGGAGCTTATTAATTGCAAACAGCTGATTATTGTAAATCAGTGAAAATGTGGTGGACTCACTATTCTTAAAATTCGAGTATTGAGGATATAATCTATTTTCAGGTGTCCACATTACCGCTTTACAGAATAATTGGATATATAAATGTACAGACTCGTAACAATTGTAAACTATATTTAATATTTTAAGAAAGGTAATTTTTAATTTTCTGCTACGCATGACGATGCAGTGTGTTATTACTGACATCGGATTCATTCATGTCCTTTGCAGCAATTACATTATTTGCCACAAGAATACAAGAATCTCATTTTATATGGCGGTAGACACAATATGTTCCACTGAACATTGTTTATTGCAAAATTGGAATAATTTATAATAATTTCTGAATACAAGATTGGAGATAAATGATCAATAAACAAGTAAGGTAACTTTCATTAGCATTTAAATTATTTTCTTTTATTTGTGATTCATTTCTTGTTAATACCGCGAGAATACCATCCAACCTGGAATTATACATTAATGTTTCCCTCTGCTACTTCAAAATGTACTGGCACAGAGTCAATATGTAGCAGTCATATGATAACTTAGTCATACAATGTAAGACATCTACCCCGATATTTATGTTGTTTGGGTCAACGTCTTACTGCCAAAATAAAAGGCATTGTGTTGTGTGTTCCCCAGTCAACTGACAGGGAAACTAGAGGCCAAATTTTCAGGAATATCTTGCACACTTGGCAGCCCATATTGTCACATTTCCACAAATTAAAGTCTAATTGCTTCAGTTGGACTATACTTGCTCTCTCATATTTTTCCTAATGGAATTAAATTCTGACACAAGCAAGTGGACATGTTTTTCAAGTTCCATTGACATGCATACAGTTGATTGAAATGCAATGGTAGCCAAGGAATGCAGAAGTTGGTTTAAGTTGGAGTATGTTTCTTTAACAAAATGAAGAAAAATATACTAATGTTGATAAAAGCAATTAGATAGCTTTGTTTTGTTAAAGAACTGATTTCTACTTTAATCGACTTCAGCATTCCGCGGTGCTAAACGCGTTTTAACCAACTGAAATGTATGTCAACGGAACTTGAAAACACTTCCACTTGTGTCAGATTTTGGTTCCATTTGGAAAAAGACATTGGAGTAATATAGTCAAACTAAAGCAATTAGACTTTAATGTATGGAAAAGTGACAACATAGGCTGCTGATTGTGTGAGATATTCCTGAAAATTTGCCCTCTGGTTATTGTCATTTGACTGGGGAACACGCTACACAATGCTGTTTACTTTGGCAGTAAGATGTCGACCCAAACAACATAAATATCAGGGTAGATGTCTTACATTGTAGAACTAATGATAACTGGCTTATTGAAACAACTGGTGCTGATCCTCTACACATTCAAAATATACCTGTAGTGCATAAACCCCTCTACAGACTTTGGGGATGTAGAATAAGTCTGATGCACCCTCCTGAATGTTGTAAGAGGCAACTAATGGAAGCAACCTTTTTGCCCAATGATGCATACTGTGATGTTCCAGCTAAGGTCTTGGACTTTTTAAAAAAGCACAGTTTATATTTTAAAAAAATTACCTTGTATTTGAAGGATTTTACCAAATATTGCCTTTATCTTTGTTTTGTATGCCTTTTGGGGGATACCTAAACTTAATACTATGTAGCCAAGGTTGTGCTGATTATGGCTGCAATGTTTACAAAAAAGTCTAAATGTGTACAAAAACCGAAACAATGCTGTTTAATAGAAATGATTAGAAACTCAACTTTTCTTCCTCTCTACAAGCTAGGCTTACTGAATACTTTGCTCAACTTGCGATTATTTCATTTGCTGTACATCATCCTTTACTGCTTATTATGACAGGCTTCAGTTTGTACGACGTCTTTGTTGAATATATCTGCAGTATCAGACTGTAGTGATATTGTCTCCTACTGTTACATATATGTACATGACAGTGTTGCACATAGGATCCAAAGGGCAGGGGACACTGTCCCCCACCCTCCAAATTTGGGGGACACAACATTTTAGAGGGACAAAGGAAAATAATAATACATAATGCACTAAAAGTGCTATAAAAGTGAGATAATTGTATTTGCTTTGACAGTTTTGCCACCTTAACTGTCATCTGCACTGTACTATCATATTTTCCTTGAATACTTACATTATATGCAATAAAAGTTTTTTAATGTGCTCAAGTAACTCGTGAAAATATTAACATGTTTGAATATTGGGTTAACCTGAAATGAGCTGCACCATGGAATTTTCCGTTCTGGAACTTGCTCTCATTTAACTTCGGTGTATACTCATGATCTAGCGTCATTTGTTATAATAAATACCTATGTTTTATTAATTTTTTTTCTTTCCAAACTAACAAATCATGAATTAAATGACAAATTGTGTATTTGCATAAATTTAATCTCTTTTGTCATTATTTCAACCTCAAAATAATTTAAATCTTCCTTGCTGTAGGGATGGCTTTAATCTTGACATTACGTTACACTAACGGCCGTCAAATTCTTTACATTGGAACTTGACCGACTACAACACAAACCTTGAATGTTTTCATGGCCAGATACTGTTACGATTCTAGGTCTTAAAAAATATGTAACAGAAAGAAAGTGAAACCAACAATGTTAGTAATATCAACAAGCAATTTATTTCCCTACAATACAAAGTGAAATTCAAGAGATACTTACAATATTGTGAATCAACTTCCAAATAATTCTACATGTCCTAATCACAAGTCCAAAAATATAGAATGTTCTGAACGAGTTCCAATATTCTTGAATGTCCTGATATAACACAATGATACAATCCAGAATGTCTTTGAATGAGTTCACAAAAGTCCAAAGTAATGTATTAATTCAAAAGTCAATGAGCACTTTGGTAATTCCAATGAATATATATTAAATAAATAGTTCCTCTCGAATTAACTTTGGGCATTGCTAGAGACAACCAAAAAATGGATGGACATCCACTAATGAAAAGTAGCAGGCATATTTTTCAATTATATTCCGACAAAAAAGCACGCCAAGGGGGTGCACAGGGTTAAGATTTGCGGGACATGGGACAAAAAATGGTGGGAAACCCACAGGTCTGCACCCAATGTGCAACACTGCATGATGAAAAACTCAATAGTGGAACCAGATGTACTGCCTGCTCATGTGCAAACGATGCTTTTGTAGGATCTATAGTGAGTAAGGAACTATGCAGTGGCTTACAAACATGAAACCGTTGTTTCTTTAAAATAAAATGTTACTAAACAATGGTTCTGTTAACAAACATGTTTAAAGGTAAATACTGTAGTTTAAAGAAATTTGTTATGGAATAATCAGTAAATCAACCTGCTGTATAATGTGCACTATAAACAAATCTTGTCAACTTCTGCTTTTTTCCTAGCGATGCCACGTTCGTTGTGAAAAATCATAGATAAAACATAAAAATCCCACTAAACAATCCTCTTAAGCAAAAATGTGGAAATATATAATGGGTACAACTGAAAAGGTTGCTTCCTTGCTCTGAATAATTCATGATTACTAGGAATTTCCTTTTTTCACGTGACCATTACAAGTCACGTGATCAACAGTAGTCGCTGATGAAGGCAGTGTGATATTGCCGAAAATTTCGAACTCGAAAACATTTATGCTCTGAGTACAGGAAATTCCTAGTAATCATATAATGGGTAGTTCCTGCATCAAAATCATCGACATGAAAGTTCATTTACACGCTTACCAATTTTGTAAATGTTTACAAGCAGTAAACAAAACTAAGCCATTTACATGTGTAAATGTTGCAGCCTTAGTGCTGATGTGCCGTTAAGTCCTATACATATATATACATAGTGTATTGCATACAAGATAAACGTGAAAAACATTCGTCATTAAAGACACATACATTTCTATGTGTGCAATGATTAATATTTCATTGTCTTATTAGTAGGGCTACTACAGTATCTCTAATCCTAATTTAAAGGGGAAAAAATGGTAAATTATTCATTGTTTTTTTGTACAAAAACAGGCATAGGGCCAGTGGTAGTATGTACCATCAGTGCAAAACATACTGTATATACTCGCGTATAAGCCGGGTCCAAATGCAAACAACATAGACCATGATCTGCTGTTGCATAATGTGTTGGCAAATCAGGGTCTGTGTTGTTTGTACTACTGATTAGTTTTTACAAACTGCATAGACTGAGATCTGGCGGTGCATTTTGCGACAGCAGATCCGGGTCTATGCAGTTTGCATTTGGTATCGGCTTATACGCGAGTATAGACTGTAAGTACAGCCAGCCTAAAAAGGTGACCCACTAAGTAGAGGGAAGTGCATTAATTAGCTCACTTTTGCAATAAAATTTATTTTTACTTGTAAGCAGTGGCGATCATTTTGAAAACTACCAAAT
This sequence comes from Margaritifera margaritifera, assembly GCA_029931535.1. NCBI lineage: Eukaryota > Metazoa > Mollusca > Bivalvia > Unionida > Margaritiferidae > Margaritifera > Margaritifera margaritifera. The sequence continues at coordinate 3,224,729 of JAQPZY010001617.1, forward strand.
ACATGTAACAGCATGTGGGATAGTATTCAATAGTTGAATTTCAGTAGTGTTCCTGATTTCGCTCACCCATGCAAGCTTGCACTGCTATGGTGAAAATTGTGACGTCAGCAAGGAAGTTCATAAAGAATTAAAAAACACTGATGAAACCATCACTCAGGTGTGTGGTACAGTTGGGAGCAGTCATTATTTGTATATGCATTAGAAAGGTACTTTAAAATCCTTAAAATCAATATTAAAACATTACATTGATTAATTAATGGTTTAGAAATTTTCTTGTTTGGTTTTAAAGCTTTGAAAATGATGCAACCATGGTAAAGAATTTTACCCTGGCAGACTGCCTGCCAGATACTGTAGTAAATTACCCTGAGCTTCTTTGCATCCAGTCACAACATCTATTTCTTGTAAGTGAGTCAAATTAGAGACTGAACAAAATTAGGACATTTTCATGTACGTCTATTTTAACTGACAATCTGCAGTTTCCACATTCATTTCTTACGGCATTTTTTTTCTTCCAACAGAGCCCTACAACTGAACAAGATGGAAAGATCTTTAAGATGCAACAAGAAAACCTGCCGAAAGATTTTAGAGAAGTTTGCATATGTAGGTGCTCATTTGTTTATAATCTACAACTGCATTTTGAAAATTACATAGACATTTATTATAACTACTCATGTGCTGGAGAGGTGCAAAACACCTTAATATATAATATCATAAGTGATTATTATTTGAAGGCATGCAAAATAGAGCAAAAATCTGATTCATTGTTAAATTTTCATAAAAATAATGCAAAATACTAAACGAAGAAATGATTACATAATTTATTTTTTATTTCAGGTGACATCTTGTTCCCGTATCCTTTTACGAACTTGAAAACTAACCAAAAGAATGGATGTAGAAGTCTGTGAAGAAGATGTGCAACCTTGATTTAAGGAATTAAATGGTTATTTATACGCTTTTGTATTAATTTGTTCAAAGATGGATTCTTCTATATTAAAAGGCAATCTGATTAAAATCAAGATCTACTTATAAGTATATCCGACAGACACAGATAAAGGTTGATGTTCTGGTGACCTTTTGAATTCCTGGTAGGGGTGAAATGATTCATCAATGTATCAAGAATTTTGCAATATTGATACACATATTGATACAAGAGGTGAAGAATCGATGCAAAACAATACTTACCCTATACAAGTAACTTTAATCTTCAGCAGTCATGAATAATTATTAGTTGTTTGCATTTTTATTCTTTAAATTGAGAATTCATCAAAGAGCCATTGCGGGCACAGACACTTGTTTCTGTTAGTAAAAAAGAAAAACTATTGACAATGCCCACTCCCCATCTACAAATAAACACAAGGCGAGTAACTTGCACAGTTTGAAATCCCCCCCCCCCCCCCCAAGCAGTCTTTGCAGATTCAGTGCTGATTTTTTTTATTCCATTGGCACATTAAGCCACTGATAACATATATAAATTTAAAGGAGACATTCCAAACTTGTTCCCCATGTACTGTATGATTTAAGTACTTTACTAATTCATTTAATAGTCACTATTACATGAAGTTTCTCTGTTGCTTTGTATCTTAGCTACTTGGACCAAATTTGGAGGCGTACACTTCCAGTGTGTCACACAGTGAAATATGCTACATTCATTTCTGATTGGGGGTTATTGTTTGTTCCAGTCCAGGGTTAACAATAACTATCAATCAGAAATGAATGTAGCTTATTCACTGCATGACACACTGGAAGTGTAGGCATCCAAACTTGATCCAAGTAGACAGAAAGACCCAGAGAAATTTTGCATAAAAGTGGCTATTAAAAGATCAGTAAAGTACATAAATCATACATGTGGAACAAGTTTTGAATGTCTCTTTTACGTTCATATATATTATCAGTGACTGAATGTGTCAACAGGATAAAAAAATTAGCATGGAATCAGTGAGGGAGCTGATTTAGAAGCACACAAGTTAGTCAATTTGTAGAAGGGAAGTGGGTGTTGTCCATAGTTATCCTCTTTCACTGACAGAAACAACTGCCTTTGGTCTCAGTAGTTGTTTTGCATCTGCAAAAGAACAGTGTGAAGGATTTGGTTCTTAGTCATCTCTGCTCCCCACACCTGTTCTGGATAAAATTATCCTTGCATGAAGAAATTGCACTATTTATTCTGTTTTGAAGATAACACTGTAATGCCTTCCAAATTTAGGTGAAGACATGAAATTGGTATGGAGACGTTTTTAAAGCATTCATGCAAAGCAAAGCAAAGGGTGTGTGGATCAAGATAAGACCTGCATCCGATCAAATGGAGCAGCCTAAAATTGCAAAAAGGCAGAATTAAAATCAATGACGACTAGCAGGTAGTCTGTTTGGAAGTATTTTTTATTATTTTGTCAACAATGAGAATGGCAACTGAACAGATAATTGGTCTAGGTCTGTCTGTAATCTGCATACTGGAAATACAACCAATATGTTGACACATAAGAAACGGCACCACCCTACCACTGACAATCCTTCTAAAGATGACAACACCTTCAAGTTGATATGTGTATTGATAATGTATCATATCATAGGTTGTGTATCACAATATGTATCAATACGGAAAACAGGTGTATCATTGACTTTAATAGTGACAAGTTCTCAAAAGGATTTAAAAAAGTCTTTGCTTCGCAGTCTTAAATTCCAAAACAAGTTTCCAACACCTCTTGTACCTAATTATGTGTAGTGGACCATTTCAAAACCAAAACTATAAAATGATAGCATCTACAAACTATACTAGCAATTATCTCGCCTCTACAACGGAGAGGAAAACTTTTGTACTACTGCGGCATTGGCACATGTATATATATATGTATATGTGTGTGCGTGTATATATATATATATGTGTGTGTGTGTGCATGTATATATATATATATATATATATATATATATATATATATATATATATATATATATATATATATATATATATATATATACGCACACACACAGCTTCATTGTATCTCAACCATTCTTTCTTCCAAGTTTCAAAGCACATGCTTGCTGGGGAGGGACTACTTTGTACACATGTACATTATTGTACATTTTTGGATAAAGGTCAAACATGGATGATTTAGTTTAACTTGTTTATTTATCTTACATATCTGAAAACCCCATATTCATTGTTATTATTTTCAACTGCATTGTTGTGAATAATTGTTTAAAAGTATGACCTCACATAAGTTGGTGCAGATATTAACTTCCCCCGATATATATGCAGAGTGATGCATTAAGAGACAAAAAAACTTGCTAATCTACAGATCATAGTGTAGGGAATAGGTTTTGAAATAAACAATGAGTCTGGAAATTTAATAAAATGAAATGACTAATGCTGCACCTACAACCAATATGGTTATCAACAGACTGAAATGAAAAAAAGAAAACCAATGACAATTATTGGAAATAATTGTGATCTCCATATTTTCAAAATTTTATATTATATAAGCCACATTAAGAATATAAATACATCTTAACCCTATTTTTAGTAGAAATTGTCGACATGAACTCTTTGAAAATAAACCAATTATTTGATGTGGTACATGGGGGACCCCACCCCCTTTAAATGTAACCCCTTATCTCTTAACCCTTCACGACCCTACTGAGGACCCCCGTGACCCTGATTTGGGTTGCAGCCTGAGGTTGGGAACCACTGAATGACATGATTATATGCATCTCTGTTAGTACCACACCCTTACAACAAAATGTCACTGTGACCTACATTTCACATCTGACCTACTTGGTGAGGGAATGCATCTTGATAAGTACTATGCTCATCACAAAAGTATGTCACTTTGACCCACATTTCATGCTTCACTGACTTCAGTTAAATTTTGTTTTAAGTTTATTTCTCAACACTGTTCATGCTAGAATCATTAAACTAGATGATTGTATGCATCTCTATTAGTACCACACTCACACAACAAAAGATGTCACTGTGACCTACATTTTACATTTAACGCCTTAGGTTACAAGTTTTTTGCATTTAGCTCATGACCACATAAGTTTTCTGCATGCTATATACATACATTTCTATCTAGAACTGTGAAACATGGTGAGGGGATGCATTTCGATGAGCACTATTACATCCTTTTTGGAAAAGTAGGTCATTATGGCCTATATTTTACCAATGCTCTTCAATGGCTTGGGTGAAATTTTGTGTTCATTTCTTAGGCACTGTTCATGCTGGAATAATGAAATTAATGATGCTATGCATCTCTTTTAGTACCATACCTGTACAAGAAAAGCTCACCATGACCTATATTTCATCTTGTACTGGCTTTGATTAAGTTACTTCATTTAACTAGTGACCACATGAGTTTTTTGCATGCTATATCATGGCTGAGCAAATCCCATAGACGTCCCGGACTATTCATTTTTGAAGTCGGGCAAGTAAAATTTTCCAAGTCGCTAGTCCTGGACAAGTGCTTTTTTTTCCTATTTTAAAAAAGTCGGGAAAGTCCTTATTTTTGTGCTTTAATCACTATATCTACCTTTATTTGGTCGTTCATGCCCTCTGGGAGCATTGAATGCTTGATTAACCCCTCTACATGTATACATATACATCCTGTATAACACCTACAGGTGGTAAGTGAAAACTATCGCATATGTGGATGTTCTGCTACCGCTTGACTGCATATTGAACTAAGCGACCAAATTATCGGCAAATCAAAACATGTCAAACAAAACAAAGCCGGTATGATTAATTAGCAGTGTTTTAAGCGGCTTTGTTGCACTGTGTCTACTCAAAACAGATTCTCACGAGCGCCTCACTCTGATTTTACTGCAGCGAGTTAGTGTAATTAAATCAATGAAAGGTATTTTACCGACATCAGTGTTGGTTTCCTTTATGAACTGATTAAATGACAGTAAAGATTATTTCATTTTTAATTGATTATGCAGAGGATTAACTTTCATGTGTGATATTGCGTTAATGAGCTGTCTCTGTTCATATTTAAAAGAGAAAATGTTTGTTATGATCACTTTAAAAGTAGTTGTCAAGCAAGCTGATATTCACTATGTGGATAAAATGAGTTTGCTAAATTATTTTTGCAAGGAAGGTAATAAGGACAATTCGAAGAAGGAAAATTCTTGTGAAAGTGGAGGGATAAAACGTAAGACTACTACTGAGTGTGAGAATTCCTTAAACCAAGAGAGTTTAACAATGCTAATCAACATTTCACCAAAGCTTGAGGACTTTAAATCAGACACAGCTATTAACTGCTGGCTTAGTGCTGGTGCAGGTGGCAGACATCTATATGGACATTTTTTCAAATCCAGCAGCTAAAACAAATATACATGTACCTGAAGTAGCCAAATGTATATCAACCAATGTTTTTGAAAAGTTTAATTCTTTTAAGGAATAATTATGTTGTATATTATTTTGTTTGTTCTTTCTATGGATTAAGTACATACATCTCGTGAAATCTCGGCAAGTGATTACCATTTTGGGACAAGTGAAAAGTAAGGTGGGACAAGTGAATTTTCTGAAACCACTTGTCCTGGACAAGTGGATGAAAAAAAAATTTGCTCAGCCCTGTATATGCACTACTATCTTTCCTAGAATCAAGAAACGTGGCGAGCAGATGTACCTTGATAAATACTACACCCTTAGTGTACAAAAGTGGTCTCAGTGACCTACATATCATGCTTCAATGACTTAGTTGAAATCTTGCATTTAAAGTTAACTTGTACGGTACTGTTCATGTTAGAATAATGAAACTTGATAATTGGATGCATCTCTGTTAATACTACACCCATATGATTAAAAGTCACAATGACATACATTTTATCCTTTACTAACATGTGTAAAGTATTTTGTTTAGGTCATGACCACATAGATTTTTCCATGCAATATACATTCTAGCTTACATAGAAGGCCCTTACTGACCAGTGCAGTTGAAAGAAGGAATCAATATGTTATTAAATGGTAACTTTAAACAGGAATGATTATACATTGTATATTGTAATAGGTTACTCTCAACAGGTTAACTGGGTAAATGAGTAGGTATTAAAAGAGTGGACTGCATGCATTTGAGGCCTCTGGTGTAGTGGCTAATCAAAGTAATTACTGATGCATAAACTATGCTTGTAAAAGTGATCTTACATGGCTGTCACTCCAAGGTTAAAGTCTGTGATTTCCAACAAGTAAAATCTGGCTTTTATATGGATCATACAGCCCCTGAGTTTTTTTTCACTGATTTTTCAAGGAGTTTTCAAAGACTTCCGAAAGTTTTCAAGGAGTATTTTTTCTTCTTTTGGAAATTGATCTTTCTCCGTATGTTACTTTGTTTATCAATGCATAAACAGGTACAAAAGTTGAAGTAAAAACACATAACTAAGAAATGGCACACTGGCAAACTACCCATGTTGTGAATCATTTGATCCAATTTTATCCCATTTTATTTATTCATTATTTTGAGAAAACATGTAAATAATTAAAAAAAAGACATATTTTATTCAGTTTTAACATGTGATATTTCCTTTGGAAAAATTCAACGAGTTTTTCAACAAATTCAAAGACTTTTCAAGGATAATACCACCTTTTTTTAAAAAAAAATTCAAGAACTTTTAAAGGCAACCCCTCAGATTCAAAGATTTTTCAAGATTGTATCAACCATGTGCTAGGGGTGGACAACGATAATTCCTTATGAAGCATATCTTATGAAGAATAATTTAAAGAAACAAAATGAAAAAATAATGGTTTTTGTTATTGCACCTCTGCTTTGATATCATACAAAAGAATGTTTATTTATTCTTTTATGTCTTGTATGTCCTGTCACATGGCCAACGCTTCATAGGTCAAGATCACTTTAGTCTGAATTTATTTTCTTATGATAATTAATAATAATTAATGTTTACAATGGCTGCTGTAGACTTCTAAAAGAACTCCTTAAATAAGGTACATACAAAAAATGTTGTTATAAGACATGAATCAATTTTGAACAGCAGATGTAGCAACTTTGTTTTCATCCAAATGGACTGGAAGGAGGGGAAGGATTTTAATTCTCAGTCGAGAGGAGTTTACTGGATTAAAGCTCTGACCTACAAGTACTTTTCCTTGTAACTAGATACACGGTAGTTGAATATGAATACTGTCAATCAGCCACCATTACATTTTTGTGATTAAAGTCAATTCAATATGTTACCAACTGAGAATTTTTATTTTATCAAAGCAATTTAAGCAACAAATAACAGAAAATAGTGTTTCCTTGCTAAATTTGCTAAAATTATGGTGATTTACAGTATACTGGCAATGAGTAATATCAAACCCATTAATCATTTTGCATGTACATGTAATTCTTGCAAACTCTGTAGAAGCAATTAGGTTTGCAGTATTCATTGTTGTAGAAAGAAACACATTTTTATGCAAGTTCAGCCTTGTTAGAGAAGTTTGGCTCAATTAAGTGATTATAGGGAGAAGGATATGACCATGTTAAAAAAAAAGTGCCAAATGTTGGTGGTAGTGGTGTTTTCAAAGCTTTTACTTCTTTTTAAAAGGCCTGGAAAGTGATGGATTGTGGAAGGCCTGTTATAATGAGAAATTACTGTATATACTCGTTGATATATAACCCGGGTCCAAATGGAAACAACACAGACCCTGATCAGCCATCGCATGATGCGCTGGAAGATCAAGGTCTATGTTGTTTTGTTCTACTGATTAGTCTTGCAAACTGCACAGACCCAGATCTGCTGGTGCATTATGTGACGGCAGATCTGGGTCTATGCAGTTTGCAGCTGGTATCGGATTATACACGAGTATATATGGTACCTTTCTCCAATCCCTGCAGGAGCACTAACATCATATTTTCCTTAAATGTCATTGTCAGATATATTTTGTGAAGAGGATGGTGCAAGGCATTTCAAGAAATCTCACACCTGTCCAGCATGTAAGTATATTCAATCTTAGCTACTTTTTGGCCTGGATGGTACTGCACTTTGCACCTCAGTGGTCCCAGGTTTGATCCCCAATTTAGCACTGGGATGGTTAAGTGGATGCCCCTCCAAGTTTGGTTCTTCCCTTCAGGTTCTTCATATCAAAAGACCATCACATGCCAACATCTGAGCAGTCAAACAGGATATGTTTTGTATGTATAGGGTTTAACAGCACATCAGCACAATCTGGCTATATAGTGCAAAGTAAATGTATGCATCACCAAAAGGCATTTGAATAAAACAAAAAAATAAAGGCAAAAAAGGGTAAAATCTTTAAAATACAAAAGTCCAATGTTTTCATATCAACTGCATGCTTTTCAAAAGTCCATGACCTTCTTAAATGTTCTGGCCTTAAATGCTAAAGGAATTCAAGGTTCTGGAATTGGAGGAATGTGTTATCAATTCTGGATGGACTGACTAGATTCCACAAAATTCTATGCTAGAATAAGATCGCCCATGGGTTGGCTTCTCTGGGTCAAGCAGGATAAGCATTGATCAAATTGCCAAAACAATAGAGACTGTAGGTAAATATCTTCATATTATACTTAAGTCATTTGTCATTTGTGCAGCTTCATCTGAATTATTCTGCCACTCTGCATTTGTCTAGATTCACTGTTATTTGATTTTAAGAGAACTTCATGTATTATTTGTTTATGCACAAATTGGGGGGTTGGGTGGAAAATATACACTGATGAATTGGATATAGATAGTAAATATAATTGTCATGCTTATTTACAGAATTTGAACAGTTCCAAATTTGAAATTATTAAAGTACACCTTTTCAAAATGTATTTTTTAGGTGAAACTGCACTTGGTGGAAAATTTGCCATTCTGAAGGTTGACCTGGAGCTGTCAGAACATAACAAAGCTGTAAGTATAAACTTTTACCATCTTGGCCCAGTTAGAACAAAATAAGGCAGCATATCCAGGTCTACTGATTGCTAAAATGAGACAGCCTATCTGGGTCTAATGAACTGTCTCTATGAGGCAGCCTATCCTGGTCAACCGAATTGTCTCTATGAGGCAGTTTATCCAGGTTTATCTATTTGTCTCTATGAGGCAGTCTTTCCTGGTCTACCGAATTGTCTCTATGAGGCAGTCTATCTGGGTTTACCTAATTGTCTCTATGAGGCAGCATATCCAGGTTTACCTAATTGTCTCTGTGAGGCAGCATATCTAGGTTTACCGAATTGTCTCTATGAGGCAGCATATCCAGGTTTACCTAATTGTCTCTATGCGGCAGCATATCTAGGTTTACCGAATTGTCTCTATGAGGCAGCATATCGACGTTTACCTAATTGTCTCTATGAGGCAGCATATCCAAGTTTACCGAATTGTCTCTATGAGGCAGCATATCTGGGTTTACCGAATTGTCTCTATGAGGCAGCCTATCCGGGTTTACCGAATTGTCTCTATGAGGCAGCCTATCCGGGTCTACCGAATTGTCTCTATGAGTCAGCCTATCCTGGTCTACGAAATTGTCTCTATGAGGCAGCCTATCATAGTCTACCTAATTGTCTCTATGAGGCAGCGTATCCGGGTTTACCTAATTGTCTCTATGAGGCAGCCATTCCGGCTCTAATGAACTGTCTCTAATTTTTCACACATAATCAATCCATAAAAAAAGTTTTAATTCTTATTTTTCCTCTAATTTTGGGTACATAATTTTTTTCTTGTTAAAAGTTTGCATCAATTTTGTGATATTTTAGGTATCAGAGAAAATGATCATTGTTTCAAATATATTTATTTTTATTATATACTTTAGAGTGAAATGTAGAAAATTATTGCTGAAATAATTTTCATATTCCCTCGCATATTTTTTTTACATGTTAAAAAGATGTCGGTATAATTTAACATTTGAGAAGACAAGATTTTGCAGCATGTCATGTGATGACTGAATACATGTTCCAACAGGTTATTCTTGTAGCAAGAAAAATGAGCATTTTGTGAGCAAGAGCAATAAATGAAAACTGCTTTACCTTTCAGACATGGAATTTCTTTTTTACTGAAGATATCTGTCCCGCCACCATTTGCTTCTTTACAAAGTTACATTCCCTGTACTATCTCTTCAACAATGTTAGAAACACAATGTGTTTTATCACTCAAGTGGTCTTGCTTTGTGATCAGATATGGTACAATATTTAACAAAACATCAGCAATGTAATTTTTTACAGCAGATTAGGTCATCACAAACCTATTGTTTTCTTAAATCACAATTTATATGATCAGCCTATGATTTCATTTCTATTTGAGGTGAACTTATGAAGTGAGTGGGTGGGACTGAAGGGTAAGTTTTCCTTTAAACTTCAAGTTCAGGAGCATGATTAGTATATAATAAAAAGAAACTGTTCTTTTCATGTGTAAAAATATGATATATTTCATTTTGTGGTACAAAAAAAATATGGTATATTTTAGCTTATGACTTTGCCACTCATTATATCATGTTTTTGGTACCACATGATGAAATATATCGAGTATTAACTGAAAAAAATATCCTGTATGGGTCTATATTATTTGTAGTTGGATGTTCATTATACAGGAGGAAATACAGTCCTGAAATAAAATTTGAACACAAGCTTTTACTTTGTATTCACTAAGCATGTGCTGGGAACCTTGAGTTACCCATATAATGCTAGGCAATGCTGTGAACAAAGCATGAGCTGGGCACAGAGTTACCCATAAAATGCAAGACAATGCTGTGAACAAAACATGAGTTAGGCACCTTGAGTTACCCATATACCGGTAGTGCAAAGCAATGCTGTGAACAAAACATGTGTTGGGCACCTTGAGTTACCCATATACCGGTAGTGCAAAGCAATGCTGTGAACAAAGCATGGATTGGGCACCAAGTTACCCATATAATGCAGGCAATGCTGTGAACAAAGCATGCATTGGGCACCAAGTTACCCATATAACGCAGGCAATGCTGTGAACAAAACATGTGTTGGGCACCTTGAATTATCCATATAACAAAAGGCAATGCTGTGAACAAAGCATGCACTGGGCTCCATGAGTTACCCATATAATGCAAAGCAATGCTGTGAACAAAGCATGCACTAGGCACCAAGTTACCCATATAACACAAGGCAATGCTGTGAACAAAGCATGTGTTGGGCATCTTGAGTTACCCATATAACACAAGGCAATGCTGTGAACAAAGCATGTGTTGGGCATCTTGAGTTACCCATATAACACAAGGCTATGCTGTGAACAAAGCATGCATGGGTCACGAAGTTACCCATATAAGCAAGGCAATGCTGCAAACAAAACATGCACTGGGATCCTTGAGTTACCCATATAATGCAAAGCAATGATGTGAACAAAGCATGCATTGGGCACCAAGTTACCCATTGAATGCAAGGCTATGCTGTGAACAAAGCATGAATTGGGCACCAAGTTACCCACATAATGCAAGGCAATGCTGTGAACAAAGCATGCATTGGGCACCTTTAGTTACCCATACAATGCAAGGCTGTGCTGTGAAAAAAGCATGTGTTGGGCACCAAGTTACCCATATAAAGCAAGGTTATGCTGTGAACAAAGCACGTGTTAGGCACCAAGCTACCCATCTAATGCAAGGCTATGCTGTGAACAATGGTAAGTATTGTCAATTCATTTATTTTCATGGGTATCACTTTTTGTCGCTCTGCAAAAAAATTTTTTGGCAGTACTTAAATTTGGTTGGGAAGGCATCTTATTATTTCCACATAAAGATCATTCTTCATTGAGACTTGAAATTTGCAGTTTGTAGCAACCACTAAAACAGTGAAAATGATTTCCCCATGAAAAATATTGATTTCACTTTTAATGAAATAAGTGTATTACAGGAGTAAGTGCTCTAAAATGGAAACTGTCGGAGCATATTCTCAACTTAGCTTTCATTATTTTGAATATTTCTCTCCATTTGTAACTAAAATCACTACTTTTTGTGGAATTTCTGTTAAATACAGCACTCCCTCATAATGGGAGCCATGGATTATGCTGCCTTAGAAGTGAGACTGCCATGACATGTGTTATACACAGGGCCGTCACAAGTTTGCACTGGACAAAATGGTGCATCCCCATCCTTGGAATAAACACCGCAAACTGTTTATTTTTAAACGTATTAGTAATCATGAGAATAATAACAAAATGCAGGTATTTTAATAAAAGATCATGCTCCACAAAATGATGCCCCCACCCCCCACCCTAGCTTTGCCTGTCCCTTACGTTAGCCCTGGTTATACATAACAGGAAAAGTGGTATAATGAAGGCCTTATAGCGAGTGAGTGCTGGGTAAAAATCAGAACAAGTTTGATGATGGGCAAGAAACAGGAGAAAATGAAATTGACCATTACTTGGATTTTTCTGGGTTTTTACTTTCAGAGTTGCATAATACTGAGTTACAAGTGCACTATGATTTACTCCTTTTATTGACAAATTACTTTGTACCTGATAAAAAGAAAAAGAAATGATCATACCTGATGCTAGCATATTGGAGGCTGCTTGGTTGACCTGGAACAAAAATGCCGGCTGTGGGTTCATAACAGGGGCCATGTTGAACTGCTGTAGGAAGGGTGTGGTCATCATGTTTGATAGAGAGGAAATATTAATCCCTGGTAAACTCGCTGTGGCACCTCGGCTGATAGAGCTAAAATTGCTCTGAATGGGGAAAGCAATGGCCTGACTTGACCCTTGCAATCCAGATAAAATTTTGTTGCTTGCATCTGTAGCAGAAAGATACAACATACAAATAACAGTTAGTGTCACTGTGTGGTGTTTAGATGTATAGATATCAAATACATACGGCCAAGTATTCACCCCATCTTTTACATTATTACAGATATTTAACTTGTATATGTTGGTTACAAAATATTCAGCGAGTCATTAATCACTAATAAGCTTGAAAGAATGCCCTGTTCTATGTAGTTTCTAAGTATTATTCAGGGTAATACAGTAAAACTTGTCTTGAAAACCCATTCTTTTGTAAGATCACCTGTCATCAAAGATTAGATTTTACCGGCACGGATCAACAACTGTATATAGCGTGATGACCTTTAATGAGAGACAGTCACTTTTTGTTGTCAGATAGGGTGGTCACTCTTTGAAGACAAGATTCAGTGTATTTACTTGTAAATCCAACCAGGTCATCCAGATTGGTCAATTTCTTTGTGAATGTCAACTGCACAAATTATTCATAACCATTATTTTTATTTTCTTTAAAAACCTAATGAATTCCTGTGGGGGACTTTTTGTTTGGGATCTTTTTTTCCATATCAATGTTTCAGATGGCATTGGCAGGTCAGAACCCTGTAACCATCATGGAAATTTGTACAAAGGCTCTATCTTTCTGGATGTATCAGGTAAGTAATATGTGACCTCTACAAGTGCTTATTTCTTTGGAGGGGTTATACACTGTTACCTATGTCTGTTCATCACTTCCTGTCATGGCCTATCCATCACAAATGTCATTTCTGCTCAATAACTTCAAAGAACTTCATAGATTGAAATCAAATCTGGTGTAGAGGTTTTATATTACAAAGACCTAGGTCAAGTTCGATTTCACCATTCTCTGATGAAATCTGATGGAGTTATGGCTTTTCTCTGACTTAGAACTTTGCCCATACATATTATACCAAGCCATCTTCAATTGTATCATATTGGCAGGGGCAACCATGTTGTATGGACACATTAAAGGTTAAATTGCATGTCTTTAAACAAAATATGTTTTTAAAAATGAGAAGAAGAATTCAGGTGTACAAAAAGAAATCCAAACAGCTTTGACAGAGCTTTGAACAACCAGACAAGCATACAAACGTGTCAGTTTTAAAAATCATGTTGTAAGAGAAAAGTATCAGAACAACTTTAAGAGCAGAGATTTGTTTTGTAACAATACCATAAACACATATATATCTTGCACAATCAGCACTCCAAGCAACTACAGTATCAAACTTTACTGGCTATAGGGCGACCTACCTAAAACTTCTAGGGGCCATTTCATACTTTAGGTTACCAGGCCCTAATAATTTGGTTGCCTTAGACATTGAGAACAGAAATCAGTTGAGTGATGAATTAATTATCAACTAGCTGCTGGCTAAATTACACTCTTTTCCAAGTCAGCAATCTACTTTTACAACACTGTAAAAATAGAAAACTTATATTGCTGCGCTGACTTACCCTTGTACTTTTAATTTTGAGCCAGCTACTTCAAAAGATAATCAGGCTGGGTAGAATATGAGAAAAAGAAAAGGTGCTGGGAAAGGTAAATTGAAGAGTAATTATTTTTAAAAAAAACACAAAGTTGTTTTTAATAGTATATTTAGATATGTTCGATAGAATTGTAAACAGTCATCATCTGCTTCAACCTCAGGTCAGCCAGCAAAAATCAAAATTCGAAGTTCTCTAAGCCATTTTTATTCATATTGCCTGGCCTCAAATTCACTGATAAATGGCCTTAACCTTTATTTTCTTCTGATAGTTTATTATTAATAAAGCCTCGATCATATCAGCATTTATCCAACTGACAGTAATTTTACTACTAAATATTTTATTTGTCTCTATGTCCACATTTCCCACAATCTGTACCATTAGCTGATGCTGACTGCACAGGCCATGTATTAGCGGTAGACTGGTCACTTAGAAGCTGTATACCAGACTAGTCACATGTAAAGATGGTGACTTAATATTGAAAACGACTGTCTCACAATTGAAAATTGTTTAAATTAAATTGTATCTGCCAAATGTGTTCAGCGTAAAACATGGCATATAATTCTAATGAGAGAAGCTTAAGCAATTTTTGCTGGCCTCATTATGATTCTGAAGGTTGCCAGAGAGAAATCAGCTGACAATTTTCATTCACCTATTCTGAATTGTTAGTTGCATCTATGTTTATCGACTGCTTAGGTGGTCAGTCAGGAACAGGCAAGACACTGCAAATAGATGGTCATCATATATATGTAAATATGTGTTAATTAAACTGATTTGTGAACAAATGGAATCTAATTTACTCGACCTTTATAATAAACAGTTCGGTTCCAATCTGCAGGTGGTTACTATAGCAGGACTGACTACTTTTCTTAATAAGTTTTATGACTATGAAATTATGAACAATAAGCAAACAATGTCCCTTTTGTGAATATTGTGCTTTTCTGACACTAGAATCATCAAGAGAGGCTGTATAATGATTATATTGCCACAAGGGCTAAAGAAAAGGCAACTCAAATGGAGCAGTACTATGAACAGATCATCTCCAGTACACAGGCTGAACTCAGATGTATCCTTTATATTATTAAGTTTAATTCTGATTTCTCATTTTCACTGTTTGTGAAAAGTAGTGGCATCATTGATCATAGGTTGCGAACAATGTCTCAAGGTTTAGCTGTGCTAGAAAAATATCTCGATTTCCAAACTAGTTTCCTTGGGGGGAAAAAAAAGTTTGATATGAAAGATAGATCTACAGATGTCACATACAGTACTTTGAAGATGAGGTATAAGAGGAAAAGGGGTCAGGGAATCGGACTAACTGTGCATGCACAGTATACTAGTACAGGGTGGGACCAATCTTGTGCCTGAAGCCTGAGAGATACCGATGTCTACCAGAAAACTGTCTGGGCTACCGTATGTTGAATCCAGGAATTAGCCTGAGCTGCAACATGTACACGATATCATGATTCGTTCCTCATTTTTAAGAACATAGCTATATACATACCACACAAATTTGAAATTAAGCAAACCTCGACAGTAAACCAACCTTGTAAATTTGAAAGTAAGCCAAGCAATGTCTATGAAGTTTTGCTCTTGAAAGTAAGCTGTCTTGAAAATAAGTCTCCAAATATATTTAATACATGTCTTATATGCATACAAGTTGAGAGAGAGGGAGAGAGAGATGTATGTCTTCATAGAAGAAACTTGGATAGTAGAAATGATGTCAAAATCTAATTGTAAAATCATCTATCAGTTAACATATCATTACCATGCAGTGCTCCAGCTAGAAATATCTTAAAGAGGGCATTGATTTACGGGTACTTCTTACAGTAAGGGCACTTTTTTTTGAGAGTTGTAAGATCATAAAAATATTTATTATTTCAAAATAAAAATTTACATTGTAATTTTCTTTTCAATTGTAATCTATCAGCTAGAATTTTAAAGGAAGAAAAAGAAGGCTAACAATGTGGGCCATTTTTAAAAATAAAGAATTAAGATTTAAAAAAAGAGAAAGATGACAGCTTGATTGTGTATACTGGTCTGATTACTTTCTACACATTATTTACAAATATCTCCTCTGTACAAATGTCTCTAAATTTCTGCCATCCAGATTTTGTTCTTAATGACCAGTCGCATGATCATATCATGTAATGCATGAAAGATCTAATACATAAGAGATTCACATAAAATGACAACTGCAGGAAAAACAGTGTAATGCCAATAAAGACTTTAGTCAAATCATTTAATAGCAAAGATATCATGTGACAGATTTTTATCATTTATGATCAAAGATACTGAAACTATGAATAACCATATAAAAAGTAAAACTGCAAATATACTAAACGCTTCTAAGCAATTGTAACATTTATGCTTGTAATCAACAGAATTTCAAATTAGCCAGTAATAATACACAAATATACCTAAATTTATATAAGTTAAAACAGAATCAGCTAATCCAGAATGTTGAGATAATTCAATAAACACACGAATTAACAATACAAGTTTGACTTTTCAATTTTTCATGTAGTATGTTTTGTACTTAAATATATGGTAAAGGAGGCTATTTGCTCTAGTACTGCTTTTATATTGCAGCTGGGGTGGCTTCCTCTAAAGTAACAGACTTAGGTCAAATATAAAAAGTGTTAACACATTGATTTACATGTCATTCCTGTTCAAAGACTTGTGACACCCTCTAAGATGTGTTTGCTGAAATACTTGTTACATTTTACATGTTACATGCATTACATGTGCATTAGTTTTCAACCTAATCTGTATTTTTTTCCCCCAAGTTGCTTGAAAATTTATAACCATTTTAATTGGAATAGTGTACCTGTATATTGGTCCATTATCTCTTCCTTGATTAAATTGACCCGATTTAAGGATTAAAAGTCTGTAGACACCTGTAAACACTTATCTCAAACAAATTGGATATTTAATAAGGAGCTGTTGTTTGCCAAAATGAACATTCTGGAATGGCTGTGCTTTGCAACTTCTATGATTTTCCATCTGAGAAAGTCAATATTTTTCACTTGGCATGGCTGTACCGAAGGAGTTATTCCCATAAACAATGATTCTGAAATGGTAAGCTTTAAAGTTGCATTTTGGGTTTTTATGAAAAATTTGGATTATGCTCAGAATATTCAAGCTTTAAAACTTATTATTTAATGTGGTAGAAAGAGAATTTAAGTTATCTTTGGGGTCAGTGAACTTGAATGAGATCAATGCTTCCAAGCTAGACTGCTTGCAATAATTCCTTTTATCTCGTAGTTAAGCTCAGATTGAGAACACAGACTTGCCACTTGGGTTAATCTGATTAGAATGTGGTTTTCAATCAATTAATCAAGTGATTCAAGTTTGAAAAACAGTTACTAGAAAAACAATAAATTCTAACTAGTAAGGCATATGGAAAATGACAGTGTTTAATAAAGATGCAAATTCTGCACTTCAAGAAGACAGGGACACACTGAAGAGGCAGAGTGGTGCCCCTCCGTCTCGTTCTGTCTGAAGTACTGACATGTTATCTATCGATGCTGAATTGTGGATATAACAATTGTTTAGAGTTCTTGTATTTTACATTAGTAATTTTAGATACAACAAAACCATTTTCCCAATGTCTAACATTATTATAAGTCAAACAAAAATTACTAAAGAATAATATCAGCCCCATCTTATTTATAAGATTTTAGCATATTCTACAAAGAAAAAAAATTACTTATGACTCGTAACAAGAAAAACGGGGAAAGTTTTAAAGCTGATAGTTTCATATTAAAGTGCCTTATCTGGGCTACTAAACTTACGCTGTACTAATTTATTTTTTTTAAAAATTATGTTAATATTCAATTACCTGAACCTGAAGTATGTCGTGGTGTTTTTTTCTTGGGCAATTCAATTTTAAACCGCTTTTTAAACTCCTGCAACCAATGGTCAGTGGCTCTGAACTCTTTGATATTCAGTTCTTGAGCAAGGCCGATTGCCTTATGTTGCAGAGCAGCGTCAGTGAAGTTCACATCACAGCTTCTCCCCTGACTATACCAGTGATACAAAATGTCCTCAAGTTCAGTGGAATCTGCATTGTCAATCCGTCTTCGTTTCTCTTCTTCATGGTCTGGCTGGCTAACATCCAAGTATTTCTCTTTCCTCTTCAAAAGTTTTGTTACTGTTGTTCTGTCAATGCCAAAAATATTGGCAATTTCACCTTGTGTTAATCGTGGGTGTTCTTCTCTAAATTTAGCAATTTCTTGTTTGAGCTCAAAAGGTATTCTTGATCTTGTACGTCGAAACTGTGTTGATTGATCAGTTGTTAGGTCGATGCATTTTGGCGGACTGGCCATGATTGTGATGGCTTCACTGGAATAGAGAAACAGCATTTCATTCCACAACAACAGCATCTTTATCCAAATGTGTCATAGGACAAAAACGGGTTTGGACAAGTCAAATATATTTGAATAAAGTTCTGCTGCTAGTAAGATGTATGTAGGGGCAAGAGAGTGTCATTTTGTGTCATAATGAATGTGGTGCTTATGACATGTTAGAATATTGGTATAGTTTAATTAAAACATATAGAAAGATGTTGCCTTTTTATTGTAAATGAAATTAGTACTGGTATATTAAAATATTACGGCTGGGTATCCAGACTTTCTTATTATGATATATTGTGATACAGGACAATGTATTGTGATAAATATTGCAATATGCTGTCATACAGGACAATGTATTGCGATGCATATTGCAATATATTGAAAAAAATCAGTAGAAAATGCAAAATAATAGGAGGCAGTGAACAAGAAATCAAAGTTTAACCTTACTTTAATTTCTTTTAAATCTCTTTAAGTGAACAATGATTCAGAAACACATGGCAGATCCGAACTACATGTGATAGAGTCCTGTTTAATTGACATGTTTTCAACTCTGCACGCATTGGTGGCCAGGATAGGATGATGTCAGCAAACATGGGCAGTCAAATTCAACATCTCACCTGTGAACTTAACCTCTGCATTACATTTCTGACAAATCTTTCTTGAAAAATTTCAGCAAAAATTGCTGCAAAATGAGTGATTATGCCAATCTTTTGGTAACAATTCAGACTTTAGGCTCTACTGCAGCCATCTAATGTTGTTACTATGCAACAGGCGGGATATAATGTGTATTTCAACCATTTTCTTAGTGGACACATCTTTCGGAATCTTTTTTTGTGTTATACAGCAACATATATCAAAAAGGTGAAATATTTCAAATGAAACAAATGAAGGATGAAGTGGAATTTTATTTGTATACTATTTATAAAATATTGCAAAAACCAGTTCAATGGCAATGTACTGCATTACTCGTATAGGCAGGATCCATAGCACAGTATATCGATATACTGTTAAAATTGCACACTCCTAAATAATATGAGGAATATATGAAAAGGGGAAGATGGGCTTATCATGACGAAGGGCTTTATTAAATGAAAATTTTACAGAATTTTGTAAACATGGAAATGTCCTACTCATTAAGCAATGGTTTACATACATGTTACATTTCCTGCACTCCCACACACGAGACAGTATCTCATGCATCTGACCGAACAAATGAATGAATAACATCATGTCAAAAATGAGTACAAGGCACACAAAAAAAAATTATGTGTGGTTCCGGTAAAGATGTGAAAAAAAATAAAAAGGTTAGTGCTAATTGTTTTTTTTTTGGTTTTTTTTTAACTTTTGTATCCAGCCAATGTTAGTTCATTTCACATTTTCCAGTCTAAAGTTGCCATTTCAGATGTGGTCGGTACATGTTTTTTTTGGTGGTTATTCTTTGCCTACATGATAAGAAGTTATAGCGTCAAGGCTGTTAAAATAAAGTAGGTTGGGTTACCTGAACTACATATTATTTCTTTGGCCTAACTGAAGAGCAGGGTTTAATCTACTAGATTGCACTTTGGCACCAATGGAGCAACAAAATTATTGATAACCCAGTCAAATATGAAATATAGATCCACATATCACTGTGTAAAAATAATTGGTGCAAATTTCACACATCTCTGTGCCTGTCACATTGCAGGTTGTTAATTCAGCTCTGTACCTGTGATGTGCAATATGAAGATGAGCATCTGACTGTCAAAGAGTGATGGTTTAGCTCGACTAGTGATACTGCCTGATGAAAGCAAATACATGTTAAACATAGCAATAAGTGATAACCATTCTCAACACATGCAAACACACATCTTTACAAGAGGTGATTCACCAACATGTTGACAAATTTTAAGTGGAAAATCACCTGAATTAATAAATCAAAGTGATACTATCCAATTGAAATTGCCTGAAGAGGTTTCACTCTTTTCACCTAGTCAACCATCCAAAACTGAATAAAATTAATTTCTGGAAAGAAATCTGAGTAAGCAGTACATGCATCATAGCTTTGCTGACCATGGTAAGAATGGTGTAAAGTCAAAATTTGTATCTCTGACTCTGAGGATAAAGTCAGTGCAACAGAGTTGTGGTAGTTTTAAAATGATCACACTATAGATAGATATACATGAAATGATTCTCATTTACATATCATTAGATATGGATTGAGGTTGGTATTTAAGCCCTTTAAGTAAAACGACACAGCAATATGTATTGACTGGCCAGCAGCATACTGGCTGGCACAAGAGTAAAGCACCATACTTAAACTGAATTCAGTCTAAAAATTGCACAAACTTTTATACTTCTCTACATTTGTCCTGACTGTCTTTCACATGCAATCCATCATAAGGATCTAATTTTGCTGTGAATCAGTTTACTAGTAAATGGTGGATAGTTTCTTTCACTGACTATGACAAGAGTGCAGATATTACACACAAGATCTGACTCGAATGAAGAAAGAAATTTTGATGTTGATTTTTTTCAATTCAGTATAATGTATTACATAATGTGCAATTGCTGAAGAACAAAACACATTTTTCCTACATAAAAAAAAAAAAAAAAAAATGAACCATACAAAATATTGGCATCATATCCCTGAATCCTAGATTGAACCCTGCTTACATGTAGACAAGTATAATCAGTCATTATCTGATTACAGGGTTTAAAATACATAGTAGCAAGTACACTGTATCAAATTTGCTCACTGTTGTTTTGTTTTGCTACTTGGTGAAAAATCAAGTACAAAATGTTGGCTACCAAGGCATTTGAAAAGAAGAACCCCAAGCAACACTTTTGCCTCTTGGTAAACAACTTTGCTACTAAATTGAAAAGTAAGTAGCAAAAATGTGCCACCTGCTACTCCATGTTTAATTATAATTCTGCGTTACCTGAATGTGATATTCTTTGTTTTAAATATAGTGCTCATTCCCCCAAAAAGTATTGCCTACATTTGAAAATAAAAATACCATTAAATTTGAGATATTACACTGATCTGGAAGTTTTTTTTAAATAATTTTTTTATTTTTGCTTGACGAAAACTTTTGTAGATCCATTAGAAACACTTATCATTTTCAGTTTTTGATATGTATGATTCAGGTTATTATTTCACAGTATCAGTGCTAAGTGCTGTGTAATGAATTGGATACAATACCTGAATATAATTTTGAGAAAAAAAAAAAAAAAAAATGTTTGATTTAGTGTTTTGCAGCACAGTAACACAAGTTGGTTATTTAGTGCCAAGGCAATTTGAGCAAAGTGCCTTGCCCAGGGACATACCATAGTAGCTGACACAGGCTGATCCAATGGTAGGATTTAAACCCACACCCTTTCATCTGGTATGCTAACCACTGTGTCACCGTGGCTCCAAATCATAATGTTACATTGTTCCAGCTAGAAAGAAATAGAGGGGCGCTCTGCCCTGCCCCTAAAAAGGCTATCCTGTCTGCACCCTTCAGTGTGTCCCTCTGCTTCATCTGTTCTTCAGTGCGCCCCTCAGTGGCGGTGCAGGGGGGGGGGGAGGGGACAATTGCCCCCAAGCGCCAAGTGAAGTAGGACACCGTCAGGAGCCTTTTTTCTTTTGTTTTTTTTTAGCTGCAATTTTCACAGTATTTCACCTCACCTTAGTGTAACAGGAGCAATTCTTTACAAAAATTATAATTATTTGGGGGTGGGGGATGGGTGGAGGTTGGCAACTGACATAAAACTGTTCTCTGCCACTAAACAACATTTCCCCCTGGAGCCTTGGTAGGGGTACCACTAAAGAACATTGCCCCCGGGTGCCTCGAACCCTTGCGCCGCAACTGGCGCCCCTCTGCCTGATTAAACAGCACAATCAACAAATTTATAAACAGTCATTTTGCATATGACTTGTTAGTTAAA
Organism: Margaritifera margaritifera; assembly: GCA_029931535.1. Lineage (NCBI taxonomy): Eukaryota > Metazoa > Mollusca > Bivalvia > Unionida > Margaritiferidae > Margaritifera > Margaritifera margaritifera. The sequence continues at coordinate 3,247,141 of JAQPZY010001617.1, forward strand.
TTGGTTGTTTTAATTGCTTTTCAAACTTGAATCACTTGTTATAATTGATTTCCGATCACACTCTACTCGGTTTCAACACCAAGTTGTTGGTATATGTTAGCTGGAGCGTAACTATACAAAGGTGTTACCCAATGTGATGCTTATGCTGAACTATGTCTTATACTCTGTGAACTGTGTTGCTCTACTCATATCAGTGCGTACAAAATAACAATGATTTAGTACATAAAACAAATAAAGACTCGTTTTATAGTCTCAAGTCCTCTAATTCAGGGAGCTTAGTGATTTATCAGCTAAGAAGATCAATGTTTTATTGTTTGGTCATATAATAACAGCTAATACCCCCCACCCCACCCATTCAGTAGTAACCTCTGTTCATTGTTGTAATTTGCATATTGCACTTCCATTCCTGATTTCATTAAAATTATAATCTCCATTTTGCGAAATGTTAGGGTCCTTTATTATTCTCTTGTTTATTCTCATTCGTGTGCAAATTTGCTGTAAATTCATTTATTTTGCAATTCTTCTATTTGTCTATCTTTTCTTACATTCATTTATTGTTAATTGATTCGTTTATTTTATTTTTGTCTACTCTCATACTTACCAACTTACATGCACCTACACTGTTTGTCTGTTCCATTGTGCATTTCTTTTCATTATAAGACTGAATGGTGAAATCAAAAACTAAATGAATTAGATTATTAATCACAATCTCAAAAATAATTATTAAGAAGAAATCATCAAAAAAATCTTAAGGCACATAGTTATAATTAAATTGTTACAGCCATGGTGGAGGAATTCCTGAAGATTATTTGAATTTTTATGGAGTGAAATAAGATTGTTTGGAGAACATAACATAACTATAACAAATTATTTTAAAGCTCAGGCTACACATAATGTTCTAAAGCACTATTATTATCATTATCATTCTCATTATTATTATTGTTATTATTAACTGACTCTTTCCAAGTATTGATAAGCAGTCTTGTTATCTTGTGGATTAAGGTTCTCATTAAACGTGTTAAAAATTATATCTGTGGGGAATAATTGTACCAAGCTTCAAAAGCAGAGAGTGATGACAGAAATTAGACATATCAGCAGATAACTGCACAAAGGGAAAAATGATTTGAAAATGATTGCGACATTTTGTCAAACACTGTCATGTTTTACCTATTAAAATATTTATGCCGAAATTCAATTGCTCTTCATTTTTCGTCCTTTCTCTCATAAACAAAAAAATTTGCTTGGAAAACATTTGCTAAGTATATGCAAGGAAAAATATCCATCATTTTGCCCCGTCTAGAGCATTTTTCAAGCAAACTTAAAGCATTTTGAAGAGGTTATAACATGCATAGTCTTGTCTTCAGAGAAATAACGTAATTTTAAGAAAAAGGCATAGGGTAGGATATGTGGAAACAGAACACAGATTTGGCTGAAATTTAATTAGGCTACAAAGTATATCTTATAAAATAAAAGTAGGGTGAAAAAAAGCAATAAAACCCATAATTACTCCTAATTTATTACAATTTCTTGAACAACTGCTATCTGTAAAATAGTATCTATTTCGTCATTTTTTTATTTTCTGGTATTACCATCAGTGGGTTTGGGGATTTAGAATAGGCCCAATGTGCCAATGTCATAAGAGGCAACTCATGGGGGCAGGAACTGCGGTGGCGCCGTGGTTAGTGTGCAGAATTCGTGACTGAAAGGGTGCAGGCTTGAATCCTACAACTTTTGGCTCTTATATAGCCTGAAAATAACATACTTGTATTCTTGCTCTTTTTTATAACAACAAACAACAACAAAAACTATTATATTCATTATATTACTTTAAAATAAATTAATTCTCTTGAAGTAAATTTGACCAAATATCCCAGCCCCTCCCCCCCCCAATAAATGGTCAGTCCCTCAACCAAAACAATCTTTCTGTTATTGAGTAGTAGACACATTGACAATAAATCTCTGTAATACTTGTGTCCCCTTTTCTATCACACCAGTAGACAAAATTGTCTTGGAGTTTATCAACGTAGGGAAATTTTGAATAAAATATATCAAGTGCACACAAATTGGGAAAAAATTAAAGAAATACTCCATTTCTCAGAAAAAGACATTACTGGTATTTATGCATACTTCTCCATAAAAAAAAACAAAATACTTCAGCATTCAAATTATTTGATGCATTGTTTAAACATGTTACTTAATGAAATACACAGAAATTTGTAAAGTACATGTATGTGGGACGAGTTTCTAAGGCCAGCAATGCCAGTGGGTATAGTTATCAAAATATTTTTTTGGTTTATAACTGTCAAAGTTGTATATAACAAACTGTTCTGAAAGATCAATTTTCATGCACATATTAATAGTGTTATATTATGTGACAACCTCTAATGAGTGACCAGCTGTCTTGTGAGACCACCTTTTTAACAGGTTTCACTTTATATATGGTCAAACTTGTGTATAATGCACACTATGTCGGACTCTGGGAACCATGCAGAATCAGTAAGTAATGTATAACTGGGACCTGTGAAGCCTGGTCTTCATACACAGGTCTTTACATGCAGGTAGTCACAATATAGCATGGAGAGAGTAAGATAAAGAGATGTACATAAATGAAATAATCTCAGTTTAAATATCTTGTTAAACACAAGATCTTTTAAAATAAAACACCTGTTCTTTTTTTCTTGTATTTTGAACAATATTGCAGAGAAACAATCAAACTACCTTTTTAATAGATGCATTTAGTATTTCCCAAACCTGCCTGATGTATGCTGTAAGTGATAAAAGATATGACAAAGCAATAGTATTTTCCATTTAAGACATGGAACATGTTATTCTTCTTATCCCTGATAGCCAGGTAACATTGGCTTAAATAAGTCTAAATCCTGAAAGGTTTCAATGACAAGTCTTACTTTTAATTCATTTTGATGGGGTAAAAATAACAATCTCACTATATATATAACCTTTGTGTTACAATTTGTATCGTGTTGAAGCATTGCTGTATTAAATACATGTAAGTTTATTTCTAATAATTTTATTTTTGTATTAGAAACCGAGCATATAATTTTTGAGGGGGAGTGGGGAGGGACTGAGATTTTATATAAAAACAATGCCAACTGTCAAATGGCATGAAAAAATATTCTTGCTCTGATATATAGCCCCTCCCCCCCCCCCTATCCATATTACTTTTATATAAAAAAAATGTCTTGAGTTAAAGTAAAAAATACTTTCACGGCTCGAATGAAAATCCTTAGGCGCCCCCCCTCCCCCCCCCCCCCCCCCCATAACCAACAGCAAATGGTCTATCCCTTTACAAATTACAGTCTGGGTCTAAAGGAAAAGGATTGTCAAATAAGTCACAAATAATTTTCGTTTCTGACAGAACCCCAGAAAGAAAAACAAACGGTAGTTTAAATTATTTTATTATTATAGACAAAGCTGTCTGTAGATTCATTAATCACCAGCACAACTCGAACATTAGACCACAAAGAACAGTCTAGGATTTTGTTATTCACCACGTACGAATCTAGATCAAGCATAATACATGCCTAAGTTGAACAATGTATTCAGTATTTACTGCTTTGCCTAAACTGAGAAAAGCCCTGTACACTAGTCAAACATCAGGCTGGCTATACACCATAACAGAAACCCACACGGAGTGAACAATCAATATCACAGGCAGTCACATACGGCACGGAATGAATGGAGAAAATCTTACATAGTTACCTTCCAAAACTCGTCCAGTACTGATGAGTGGTCAAATCCTTGTCTGCTTTTCAAATATGTTGATTTTCAGTAAAGCTGTAGTTCTCATTTATCCATTTACCCTGCAAGCCGTGTGCTAATTGAGAGCCATTATCACATATACATTGTAGGTCACGTAGCGGTGCTGTGTTATTGAGCACAATGACTCACTCTGCACATCTGTGATTATTCGTATCGTGCCAGAGCAATGTGACGGTTCAGATAGGGGCTCCATACGGGGATATAAAGTAGTATGTAGCACACTAGGTTGTCATAAAACCGCTTCGTACGAGAAACGAGTATGTATCCATAATGACTGTTAGACTGAAGCTGTAGATAAAGGATATAGTTATATTCAAGTAGATTTTACCTCAGAAATCAACAGCTGTGCACGATGAATTACTCCCTTTCGCCCCCACATCAGCTGTTTTTTAACACGCATAAACCATACTCTGGAACCTCTAGGGCTTTCATGACTGATGTAGATGACATTACACTGCTACCGCACCGCGTAGCAAAATATATAGGAGCAGGGAATGACAGTTATGAATGAAGCTCAATTTATAAATTTCTTTAAATGGAACACAATTTCACACTTTTTTCATCGAATTTCCAAATTAAGGCGTTTTAGCTTCATTTCAACCCATTAGACAATTGTAAAATATTAGTTTTGCTAAATTTGAGCAAATATTTCCTTTGTCCACGCTCAGTCTCAGTATTTCTGCCATACGGATTTTGTTCCGAATTACCTTTTAATTGATTGTGTTACGTAGTGCGTGAAAGACATAACTGACCTATCGCTAGAACAGATTATCACGCCTACTCATTAACATAGTACATTACTATAAAATGTATATTTTATGTGACATTTCATGTATATTAGTGTTAATTTTTTTTTATACTAAAAATTTTACGAAAAAATTTTGATGTTATGATTTTAATTTGTATATGATACCTAGTGGTAACGTACATTAGGTTCCACATCCCAGGTTCGTATTTTGAACAGGGTTAAATTTTTGAAGAAGTCGACATTTGACCAATGGGATCATATGTCATTTAAAGAAGAATCTGGGAGTGCTTATGGTGGTGTGAGTCCGTTTTACTTAAGCATAATGTGTACTAAGGATTCACGCTTGCAAAGTAAAATCTGCTACAGAGGCATCACACGTGTCTGCAGCAAATAGTTTGTGTTTTGTGAATTCAACGCCATTTTTCAGCACATGGAGGCCAGTATATTTGGTGAAGGAAGAACCAGGGAAGAACCACCGACCTACGGGAAGCTACAGGCAAGCTTTCTCCCATACCCACGTCGGCCGAGCTGTGACTCGAACCCACGCGTACAGAGGTGGGATGTAAGTCATCAGTAAAGGCGAGCGCCATAAACCACCCGGCCACCCGGGGTCCCCTGCAGAAAATAGATTTGTTATATTGTCGCTGCATATCACATTTGAATATTTAAGGGCTTGCCCTAAGTTTTGGTTCATCCTTTTTTTTCAGAAGGGTCAAAGTTTAACTTTCATATAACTCTTGTGAAGGCTTGTCAACTATTTTTGGTTGTGTGCTTTGTTCATAAAAGTATTCGGTCAAGAAGACAAGTTATATCGGGGGATGTCTAGGATGTAAAATGTATGTTTCTTAGTTTAGTGTCATGACTACGCCGCGTATATTTTAAAAAAATTGATGACCTTTTAATCTTTTAGAGCGAACTGCCCATTCAGCAAGTAGCTATTTGTTTCTCCGATAAATGAACAAATGGCTGTGCATGCTTTTTCTTCATTGACTTTAACATTAAGATTTTCGCATGTTGTACAATGTATGGTTACTAGATTTCTTTTATTTTTTGCAATAAATAACGACATTTATTCATATTTGATATTTGAACTTACAAATGCTATTGATGTTGACTTTTCCATATGTACTCCAGCTTATGAATAAACCAAGCGATTCTTAAAAAAATATCGAATATTGCTTACGAAAGACATTTCATCTCTCTCTCTCTCTCTCTCTCTCTCTCTCTCTCGAGAGAGAGAGAGAGAGAGAGAGTGAGCTAACAATTGGGCATTGCTAGCACTCGCTACTGTCCACAAACCTTTTTACAGAACAGTTTTCACATCAAAGTTTTTTTGAGCTGATCACTCATTTGGTTGAGGTGAAAACTAGATCTTTATCCTTGAAGCAAGCATCAAGTTTTTTAACCATGATTTGTGGCTCTTTTCGTATCATATATGAAAATAATTTATAAACTTATTGCAGACGATTTTATTCAAAAGTTTCAGCACCAGTATACTAATAAAGTGAAGCGAAAGACTTACTTATTTTGTTTAGTATCAAGTGAGCAAAATGAAAACAACCGAGTTTTTTTTATCGCATTGAATATGGTGTGGTCTTGGGTCTTTTGCAAGGAAACAACAAACAAGTAAATACTATCACCAAAACCTTTACAGCATATTACAATTGTAGATGACAAGTGTTTCCTGTATAAAATATAGTTTTATTTCTGGCAAAAATTTCAAGAAGTGTTTGTGAGTATATCATGAAATATGTTTTCATGTGCAGAGATAGAAGAAGGGGGTTAACTATAAATCACAATTGTATAACCTTCACCCAGTCTGATTTATTTTGATTGAAGTCGATCTTAATCGGTGTTTGAGCTTTGTCAGTATATTGTTACTCATTGTATGGTGGAGAAAATTCAGTTGGAACACCTGTTACAATATAATATCGAAAAAGATTAATAGAATCCTACATATACATTGGTGTATGATAGGAAATTTAGCTCGAGGTTCAAAATTTTCATACCCATCCCTAATGCGTAAGGATTGTTTTTCTCCCATTTCTCAACGAAAAATGATGGTCTAGGTCACAGTGGTGTATTTTGAATACTGACACAACACCCATTGCAAATTTCCGCGCATTATGATAGAACGTATCAAGTTTAACATTTTAGCGTAAACTTTAAGTGACTTTTAACACATTTATCAGCGTTCAAGATCATTGGTATAGACGGTCGAGAAATAGCAATACACTGCGTCCGAAATAGTGTAGAAAGCTTGTGTAGTGAGACAATATGTGAACAGGTAAAAAAATAAAATCCACTCGTATCCCTAAGATTAAACGAGACCGAATTTTATTTTTTTATATAGTACTCGATTCAACTTTGATCAAGATTTGAATGTCCTCATGTAAATAATCAAAATCGAAACCGAACTACAGAATCTGCAAATGCAGCTAGGTTGATCAGTGCACAACGTCCAGTTTGCGGAACACTAACTTTAACTACTTCACGATTTAGTATGTAAATGTGTTGCAGTTAATATTTGTGTTGAATGTTGTGAAAAAATACTCCTGATGATGGAAATCAGAGTGTTTTTGACAGTTTGTGTGCGCTATGATCGCAGTAGAAGGTCGTGTGATGAAAGACAGCAATCACGTGATGAAAGACGGAGATAATTCCTCATCGCTGTTCTAATAATAATGATAATAATGAGGACTTTGTATAGCGCCTAATCTTTAGAAGCTCTAAGCGCTTTACAACATTATATAACACCTAAACAAACTTATATAATGATATGATTACGAAAAACAAACACCATGAAATTAGAAAACATAAACATGCTGAAAATAGTTAAGGTAACGAAACATTATTAAGTCTCTAGGTCTATTCTTGCAGTCGAAATGGGTGAGATTTAAGAGCACTCTTGAATGAGATCACTGTGTCTTTGTGTCTAAGTTCTGTTGGCAATTCGTTCCACGCTGCTGGGCCCTGGTATGCAAAAGAACGTTGTCCGTATGACTTCATTTTGATAGTGGGAATAATGAGAATACGAGTGTCGGAAGAGGAGCGTAAGTATCTTGCTGGTGTGTACACATGGGTGAGGTGAGATAGGTATGTTGGACTGGAGCCAGTCCATGAAACCTAGCATCGAGAACAAATTTTGTGTTTGATTCTGGATCGAATGGGTAGCCAGTGTAGGGTACAGAGCAGTGGGGAGGTGTGCTCTGTTCGTGGTACTCAAAGAATGATCCGAGCAGCTGTGTTTTGAACTTTTTGAAGTTTCTGGAGTAGATACTGAGACGAACCAGATGGAATTGAGTTACAATAGTCCAGTCTTGAAAGTACTAAGGAACACACAAGTGTTTTAGTGGCATCATTCTACACTGGAAAATATGATCAAACACATGTAGGAATGTGAGAAATGGCTACTTAGAGCATATATACTGTAAATAAAATGGTTCCCATGTCAACAGATATTGAGCTATGCAATACTGTTTACACTTCAGTTGTCAAATAAAAAAGTACATGCAGATGATACTACCCTTAACTCTTGTCCAGCATTGAAGAACAAGGTGAAAGGTAAGCGTTCTTTTGTCATGTTTAATGAAATATCGTATATCACATGCATTAAATTATTACAGTAAAGATTTAAAAATAAATGTGCCATGTGAAAATGCAGCAGATGGTCCTCTGAACTCTGTTGGGAAACTTTTGAAGAAAACGGACCGGAGTTAAAAAAATAAATAAAAAAAAAACATTCCAAAGAAGTAACATCGTCAGTGGCGGCGCGAGGTTTAGAGGCGCCCGACGGCAATGTTCTTTAGTGGCGCCCCTCTTTTGCCACCGAGAACATTTTTTTTATATCAGTTGCCAACATCCACCCCCCCCCCCATCTAAATATAAAAATAAAAGTTTTGTGAAGAATTGCACCCGTTACACTATGGTGAGGTGAAATACTATGAAAATTTCAGCTCCAAAAAAAAAAAATAAAAAAATCTCCCGATGACTTCCCCACTCGCCTGGCGCCAGGGGGCAATTGCCCTGTCCCCTCCCGAGACACCTCCCCCCCCCATCTCGCGCCGCCACTGATCATCGTAGGAAGGTTTACACATACTATTTTCTAGAAATCAGTATTACATATATGAGCGGATCCAGAAATATCGGGGGTGGGGGTGGGAGGGGCCTGTGGGACGGAACTCTCTGTGGGGGACCAAAGAGTGAATTTCAGTTTTGTTGATTTGTGATAATTTTCCTAATTATGAATGATCGTAATTTAATTATGTTATGTAACTTTTTTTAACGAGCCTGTATATTTACAGCTCAGACGAAAGAACAGGAGGAAACTAAGGCTTCTCTGAAGGAGGTGTCCGACAGACTTTTAAAAAAAGATCTTCAGTTTCAAAAGTTGGAGGCAAGTAACGCCTAGGCATGGATTTCACCAGATTTCAGCAATCTGATTGGATAATGTTTAAGTCTGAGTTAAAATGACCAATCAAATGTAGATTAAGACTGGACTGAAATTGTATGAAGACATACTGGTTTGTTAGGCTTTGATGCTTATTGTTTTCAAATGTTATAGGTGTATGATTATGCTAATTCGTTGGGGGAAAATAACACTTTTAATATCATATTTTGTGTTGAATTTTGCCTCTTCGTATATCATACCTGAAGGGGCGGTAGGGTTCCAAGTAATTCTTAAGGACATGATTGGCGTTACAAATTTCCCATTGAATGGTGGCGTTCAACTAAACTACTGTCTTCCATGCATTTTACATATATTACACGTATATTTTATATTTTGTTCCATAATTGCAGAGAATATTTTAAAAACTTTGGCTGTAATGCCATGGTGTGGTAACCTTTTAATGTATCTTAATTTTTTTAAATTTTTTTAAATTTTTTATTTTAATTTGCAGGCAAAACTTGTGACATAGGAGCAAACATTATTTTTCTATCGGGTATTTTATTTTCCTGCCTTCCAGACGATGTACGACCAGTTAAGAAGAATATTAATAAACTCAAGAAGCTGTGAGGACCTCGGGATCTACAGGGAGATGAGATCACCTTGGACGGAAAATTATCAACTGCCTGCCGATCAAGGAGGTTGTTCTCTCTCTCTCTCTCTCTCTCTCTCTCTCTCTCTCTCTCTCTCTCTCTATATATATATATATATATATATATATATATATATATATATATATATATATATATATATCTGCTGGTAACGCGTCACTGGTTTGATTCCTACTTGGAAACGAATTATAACTCTATAACAATCATAATCAAATTTACGGTTATTCAGTAAAATGCCTTTTCACTTCTGTCACAGTTATTAAAAAATATATTTAATCTACAGTTATTTCTTTTGATGCAGAGGTCGTGAGGGTATATGATGTATCTTGTCCAAATATTTCCAGCAGAGCGGCCACCCCTAGCCTGGGAAGTAAGTATTTATCTGGGGGACAAATTTTATTTTATATATAATAGTGTAACACACACACACACACTATGTCACATTATGTACTAGCATTTAATACATTGAACACATTTTAAACCATAAGTATTTCCGTAAGTTTTTCGATTTTTGAAACCTTCGAGTGTGTGACAATTTGATTCGGTTTGGGAAGAAAACTTGGGCTTTTCTATAGTTCAGGAATATTGCCAAAATAAATTTCTTCTCTTATGACAAAAATGTTGCAGTCGCGAAACAGTCGACAACGGCAGGGCTATGGGTGAAGACGGAAATGTGTTACCTTGTCAAAAATCTGGTTTGAGGCCAACCTGGTTGGAAGTCCAAATTAGCCTGTGGTATATTCTTGCATTTTTCGTACGCCTTTAAAAATGTGCAATTTTAAACTTTCATTCACAAACCACTGGACTCATTTTGTTGACAAAATTCTGGATTAAAGCCATTCGAATTTATACAAATGACGTCGATTGGATCAGATATTTCCGCCTCTCCTAAATTAGAAAAAAGAATCATGTTTCCAAAAGCTGCTCAACCATTTTTTTTCAAATTTTGAAAAAAATCATCTTTGCTGATCGTGCATCCATAAAATCTTGTTGCTGTTACTGGAAATTGAAGAATATTTGATCGTCTTAATTCCAAAAGCCGTGTAACCAATTTTTACCAAATCTGACAGAATTATGAAGGCAAAAGGACATTCGTATTTATACAAATAATGACGATGTGTAATCAAATATTATCACCGATAAGAAAAATAGCACAAAAATCAAACTTCTATTTCCAAAAGCCTTTTAACCAATTTTGAAAAACTCCGAAGTAATTCGAAGCTAGCGTTCTAGCATCTGGGTAGTTAAGGAGAGATTACCTGACCTTTTGTATAAGTGATTGGGTGTTGGGCCAATGCAAGCTATACCTGGCCTTTTGTATAAGTGATTGGGTGTTGGGCCAATGCAAGCTAGGTTAGCAATTTCGGGGCCACTTTGACTTCTAGTGATATATTACTTTCTTTCCAATTATTCGATTACTTACATATTGTGATGTACTAGTGACTGTTGATTATTATTTTGTATACAGGAGATGTTGTGATGTACTAGTGACTGTTGATTATTATTTTGTATGCAGGAGATGTGATGATGTACTAGTGACTGTTGATTATTACTTTTTATGCAGGTGATGTTGTGATGTACTAGTGACTGTTGATTATTATTTTGTATGCAGGAGATGTTGTGATGTACTAGTGACTGTTGATTATTATTTTGTATGCAGGAGATGTTGTGATGAGGCCTTTCTCAATTCCAACCCCATGTGGCGATGGCGGAATGCAAATGAGGAAAGCATTTGATATTCCAATAGGTCCAAAATGAACTCGGAAATTGTCTTTCTGTATCGTCCTGAGACAGGTTTAATTTTTGGGTACATTCTTCTATGTTGCTAATTCTGTGCCAAAGAGATGTTATTTTGTACGTACTTTGTTATTAAATCTTGTTTCAGGTTTTCGATTGTTGGATTCTTTTTCTGTCTGAAGGCCAGTATAGCATATAAAATGGCCCTGCATCTGCCGTGTCGTTCACTGTCCATAGAGCGTCGTTCGTCCGTTAACATTTGCTTGATATCACTCTTGAGGCCTCATTTCTTATCAGATTTTAATCAAACTTTGTATGTATGTTTATACCAAGATCTCGGATGACGGTCTAATTATGAACGACATCAGTCGCCTGAAAGTTCTTGTTAAGGCAATAGTAAATGTACCTACTCACTCTTGTTTTTATACTATCAATTCCATATAAACGATATGATTAGCTTTTTATCACGAACCTAAAACTTGTTTACCATTTGAGTTCATATTAAAAATCTAATGCTGGTATTTTGTTAATCAGACGCGATATTTAAGACGAAATTTTACCATTGCTTTTCGTATGTCCATGCGCACGTGCATGATATCATGAATAAAGAATATACTCGAAAGAGTAGTTCATCTCTACGACGAATAAATCAGGATCCATATAAATATGACTTCTTTACAAAGAGGCGTTCGTTACTTGTATGTAACGAATGTCTCGTCACAAGGAGGCGTTCGTTACTTGTATGTAGCGAATGTCTCGTCGCAAGGAGGCGTTCGTTACTTGTATGTAACGAATGTCTCGTCACAAAGAGGCGTTCGTTACTTATATGTAACGAATTTCTCGTCACAAGGAGGCGTTCGTTACTTGTATGTAACAAATTTCTCGTCACAAGGAGCCGTTCGTTACTTGTATGTAACGAATTTCTCGTCACAGAGGCGTTCGTTACTTGTATGTAACGAATGTCTCGTCACAAGGAGGCGTTCGTTACTTGTATGTAACGAATATCTCGTCGCAAGGAGACGTTCGTTTAATCAATCTATGCGATATTGGCATTAGATGATTCGCAAATTTCAACCGACTACACAGTTAATCGTTGTTTAGCCAAAATACTATGATTCGCAAGTTTCACCCAGCTACTAACAGCTGTCAGTCGTGTTTAATCGAAATTATAACAGACCGCTGACCAGTCTTAGTCGAACCATGTGTGAAATACTACTTTATTACGGCTGGGTTGCTAAGCTTGTTTAACTTGGCGGTATCTTTGTTCACAGATGGTCTGACACCTAGGTAGTTTTACTATCTAAAATGTTCAAATTTAAATTGTGATAATTTCACTATATTTCGTCCAATTTTCGTGAAATTTTCGTCACCAACTGAAAATCACTCATTTAAATGTGGATAAAATTACAAATGAAAACAAAATATACTACGCTGATGCGAAGACATGGTCACCTCTGCTTTGGCGATTTGTTAATTAGGAGTGGGCTTCAATGGGGGACATTTATTAATATCCCAGAATACATTGTAATGAGTCTCGTCAGTAGCAATGAGCGATTTATCTGCATGCTTAACAATATGGTTTATGAATTTTCTTTTGTGAAAATTAGCTCTGATTTATACTATAAAAAGATTGCATCTTGCAGATAATCTTTACTGTTAGACCGACTAGGTCGAGAACGTAACAGATTTTTAAATTTTAACGATTTTATTTCACTCAAAAGATATAAATCGCAGCTGGCACATGAGGATAACAGTAAGTTGAGAGAAAAGATGCTAATATCTACACAAAAAGTTACTGCAAGGTATTGAAGTAAGTTTCACTCTTCCGCTCTGCTTTATGTTAGTTTCTCGCTCAACAAAATCCAGACTATAACGGCTGTCTATTTCTAGTCCCAATAACGACTTTGGGTTTAAAAAAAAACAAAACAAAAAAAAACAACATAAAACAATCCATCTATCTTATCTTTCTAAATGCCCCAATTCATTAGAGAAAACTCGCAGGGTACTTTAGCTCACTAAAGTTTTTTACCCTTGAAATAGGAACTGTACTGGTTAGCAACACTGATATCATAATGTTTGGTGAAACTAGCTTGCCATTTTGAAATACAAAAGAAGGGGCAGTTTGCATATCGATAACGGGGAATATAAATGATTGGAACATCGAAAAGCAAATTTATTGGGTTTTATTTCCTCGCTCTTTGGGCAAATCTATAGAGATAGAGGTAGAAACATGACTTTTAAGAGATCTTTGGTTGAAAGAAATTTTTTTTTTTTTTTGTAGAGCAATAGCTTGTATGGTTTTGCACAGATTGTTTATGTTGTTCGCCGTTACCAATGGTTAACTGATTGAGGAATTGAAATGAACTGTATTTCTCTGCTTTATGACTGAGATATAAAATACCATGTAATGTTCGTGAAGTTAAGTCATACCAACCTAGGATTCGCATCAGAGACTGATTTTTAACTGTATCCTCCTTCCAGAGGTTCAAAGTTTTTACAAATTTATCTTTATACATGCTTTGGTATATAAGTCTGTCTTTGGATTTTTTAAAATATCATCCATCAATCTGCTCGGTGAAACTAAAGATATTATTTTTAAAGCTGTGAGAAAATTAATCCGTATATAATTCATCGGTTAACCTGTCTGAATAACCTCTCTGTAGTCCGTCTAAATACCTTCATCGGGCTAATTTGTCACTAGTTTTTGGCTGTAGTCCATACGGGCATCTTTCAGCATTATGACTTTATAGGACTATCTCGGCTAGAGACATTATTTATATTATTTAAATAGTCTGACTTGTCGGATCAAGCTGGCTGTTAATATATACACCATATTAATCAATCTAACGTGTTGGACTAGGAACCACCTTCACTTTCTTGGATATTATTCACTTGTCGGAATATCCCCAACTAGTAACCAGTTTCATTCTATCCTGTGTATACTTGTCGGAATAATTTTAAAACTATCTCGACTGAAGACTATATATATATATATATATATATATATATATATATATATATATATATATATATATATATATATATATATATATATATATATATATATATCAGTAAAAGGTTTATCTTGTCAGACCTGGCTCTTATCATCTACCTGTATTCATGCATCAAACGTGTCTGATTTGTAACCAGCTTCACTTTCTTGGATAGTATTCACTTGTCGGAATAACCCTGCTGAAGCAAACTTGGAATATTATCCATCATCTTAATTCCCTTCATCTTGACATCTTTTGTACAGAGTGAAAGTTTTGGTGGCATCAGTCTGTGTTTTTTTAGAAACTACATCATGATGGACCAGAAACAAAGCGTTCCAGGAAGGAGAAACCAACCTACGCGGGAAGAGAGGATATCCGCGGAACACGCAATGCACGAGAATGACTCCACGCCTCCCCCTTCTGGCCTTACCTCACTGGAGAGAGACGGCCTTAATGCCAAGATGTATCTGTTGACACAAAGCGATCCTGACAAACCTAACTTGTAAGTAATAGTAGATAAAAACCATGCAAATATTAAGTTTTTTTTTTTTTTAAAATCCCAACAAAAAATGTACTGATAAATAACGCTTGTTCATGAAAGAATGTAGTGGTAATCTTAGGAATGACAAGTGTATCTTTATCGGATGGGCAATTTTAAGGGTTTTTTTAACACAAAAGATCGAAAGTTAACTTGCACAAATATACACATTTCTTCTCTTGTTCTTTTTATGTGTGTCCACGTGTTACTGACCTCTTTGTCAGTGTCATGGGATATATAGTTGCCACAAAAATGCAGCAAGGTAAAGCAGACTTTGATGAAAGGCAGAGCATTGGTAACTACATCGTATAAGGCCAATTATCATAACATATATATATATATATATATATATATATATATATATATATATATATATATATATATATATATATATATATATATATATATATATATATATATATGTTTTTATTAGGGGTGGGGTGGCGGGAAGGGGGAAATAATAGAAGAATAAAATGACCATAATCGGAACTAGAAAACACCTTCCAAAGTCCACATTATAGCACGGCAGTTGTTGTGTACATATATTGGTTTATCATGTTGTATAATAATACGACGACTTGGACACAAAAGGTGAGTGGGGTGGGGTGGAGGCAGAAAAGTAATAATATGCTCCCAAATGTATGCTTGTGTTCTCGTGTTACGATAAAAACGAAATATAAAAAAATACGAAACAACCCCCCCCCCATAAAAAAAATAAACAGGAAGTTAATTATAGAAAAAATAACAAAAATTATTCTGAATGGTATGATACAGCTGTGTAAGCATATTTCTCCTGACCACATAGACCAGCTATCCTCTGCATTTTGTTTTAGTCTGTCGGGCAGTCACAACGTTTGAGTTACTTTCTTGACAAATTGTATATACAGAAACATCTCCCAGTTAAGATTTCTGATCTCACTCAGGAAGAGTGGTCTAAATTCGGAGGTGACCTGATTTTAGATGATATATTTGGTGCTGTACAAAATGCAGTAAAATCTCTCATTCCTGCGACGTTATCACTACCCATTAGTAAAAAATGTGTAGATTTCACTGCAAATGGGAATACCCAAATGTGGAACTACTACAGACCTTTCCAGTGGACAGTTCTTCCATATTTACCTCCCCCTGTCCGCTATGTGTCACTACACGCGTCCGCCATTAAGGTACTGACTACAGGTACTGATTCTACTTATGCCTTACACGAGAAAGACTGAATAAAACTGGACATGCCGCAAACACTTCCATATTTCTTTATTTCTATAAATCAAATTTATTTCCGTATAAATCTTCGAATTTATACTCTCAAATACTACAGAAAACATCTACATCAGAATATAACCATAGCAAAAAATACACATTAATCAGGACACTTGCGTTCACAAAATTAAGGTCCTTATTTCTGAAAAATTATCGCGAGGGAAAATTGAGGGAGTGATCTGATTTTATGGTGGTAGAAATAATGAAATAAAAAGAATATATTCTTCTTAAACTTCCACATTTGAGTAGTGAGTAAAATATGTGTGCACTCATGTGTATGTAGTGTGTCAAATACCAAGCGTATGTGTGCCCTCATGTGTATGTAGTGTGTCAAATACCAAGCGTATGTGTGCCCTCATGTGTATGTAGTGAGTCAAATACCAAGCGTATGTGTGCCCTCATGTGTATGTAGTGTGTCAAATACCAAGCGTATGTGTGCCCTCATGTGTATGTAGCGTGCCAAATACCAAGCGTATGTGTGCACTCATGTGTACGTAACGTGTAAAATACCAAGCGTATGTGTGCACTCATGTGTAAAATACCAAGCGTATGTGTGCACTCATGTGTATATTGGTGGCACCAGGCGAAGTATCTACAAAGAAAAGTACCGCGGAATCCGGTGTCTCACCCTGCAATGATGTCTGACTTGCAACATTTTAATACATAACTTTGATACAGAATCTTAACGTTAACGTGGTTGCCCGCCGCCAGAAAAGTGATATGAATGTGTCACCATGCTCACGCAGGCGTGACAAAAAGAACCACTCCAAACTTCATGGGTATTCTTCCCAAAAGAGGTACATTTTTATCCCCCTCCCCCCATCTACATTTCGAAAAGACAAAATCTTTGAAGATATTTTTTTTTATAAACTATCGGCAAGTTTTCTTAATAAACAGGCAAAAAAGTGAGATTGCAGCTATTATTTGAACTATAATGAACAGTGGCGGCACGAGGGTGTTGTCGTTGTAAGGGTCCAATTGACCTTGGACGCCAGGCGAAGGGGGCACCGTATTTTTTTTTTTTTAGCTGAAATTTTTATAGTATTTCACCTTCACCTTAGTGTAACGGGGGCAGTTCTTCACAAAACTTATATTTAGGAGGGGGGGGGGGGGGGAATGATTGGCACCTGACATAAAGACTGTTCTCTGTAGCAAAGTACACTTTTCGGTAGGGGCGCCACTAAAGAACATTCCCCCAGGCGCATCGAACCCTCGCGCCGCCAGTGCGAATAAAATACCAAACAAGCGGTTTTGTTCAAGTTTTGTTGTTTATAAAGGTTTATCAACCTTAGAGTAATATTTACCATTAAACACAAATGGGTAACTACACAAATTGTGCTTTAGATAATCTTAAAATACAACTCTTTCATTTTAAAGATAAAATGATGCAAGTACTCGAATATGCTCTCCACCTAAAAGTTCCTTATTAAACAAATTGTAAAATTTAGTTTAAAAACTAACAATACGTTTATGGTCATCTATTTAATCTGCCGAGTGTACACTGATTAGCTCAGTGGTTAGAGTGAATGGACAGTATGCCAGATTTATCTAGTTTAAATCCCTATCCAATTTTCTCTCCCTTCCCCTCCCCCCTCTCTCTCTCTCTCCTGTTACAATCAACATATACAATAAACCTATTAGTTATTTAGCTAGTACCCAACCCCCAAACCTATGTAAACAGTTGTAAATGTATGATAAATGTCATATCAGTTAGTCTGATGCGGTCAGTCATGAAAAATTCTCGTCAAATCCTTCATTGCACTTTGCAAAATGGATGTATTTATAAACGAAAAGAATTTTACACACAATTTAGACAACTCGTTTTCGTTCTACATACATACATACATACATACATACATACATACATACATACATACATACATACATACATACATACATACATGCATGCATGCATACATACTGGCTGACTGACATACATACATACTGACAGGCAAAAGGAAGACGGACGGACGGACTGTCACGAACAATGGACATGTGTATATATATATATATATATATATATATATATATATATATATATATATATATATATATATATATATATATATATATATTAGTATATACAGATATGTAAAATAAAAACGTACGTAGTTTAAATCAACGCAACAGCCACCTTCAATCTAGTAATCTTGGTCAATATTGTTTTCCCTGAAAGATATGACCATCTGAGTAAACTGCTGGCTACAATACTCGACACGAAGCCAGAGGGCCCCATTCATCTGGAGGACCTGACTATACAGCTGAAACGGGAATGTTTGAGGACCTCCACCGATCAACTAAGAACACGGCATGAGAAAACGGCTTCAGAGGTAGTCTCTCAAGCACAGTGGAACTTGCTGAAGGTTTGTTGTACATACATACGTACGAACGTACGTACATACATACAGAATGCATACATATATATAAACAAACATACCTACCTACATACCTACCTACCTACCTACATACATACATACATACATACATACATACATACATACATACATACATACATACATACATACATACATACATACATACATACATACATACATACATACATACATACATACATACATACTCACCTGAATGAATAGAGATTGCGAAGCTAGGTAAAGTAAACATTGTTTCATGAATAAGTTCTCTTTAAATCTTTACATTAAACTGTCATGGTTCCTAAGATTTCGATAATAGTGTAGTTCAATTTTTATATGTAATTTAATTCTGTGTTTACGGATTGCAATGTTTTTGACATAAAAGTTTTTTATTTATACTTTGTTGAGGAATAAGTATCAGACAAGACTTTACACTCGTATGCAAGACCCAGTGAGTGCGTGCGCGGCTGGGAAGCATGGTGTTAATTCGGTATATACTCCATGGTGTTGGGGTGGGGTGGGGACTAAAAACTTGATACCAACATTCAAAACAATGTCTAGAGTCCGCCTAAATGTGCATCCACTTGATCCTCTTTCAGAAATCTTTGAATTTATATTTATACACTTTCAAAAGAAATAAATAGTTACGAAAGGAGAGAAAAGAAGGATCTTGACTGGATAAAAAAAAACATCGTATTTCAGATGCGCATGCGCGTTTATGCAGCGGTGATGGGTAACGTTTTCCTCTTGTGTAAATATTTGTATGTCTGGATATGTGTGTGTGTGTGTGTGTGTGTGTGTGTGTAAAGTATGTGCACAAAACTGAGGCACGAAAGTTCTACTCCACCGCCACCGTTTTTCTCCATACACATAGACACCCTCACCCCACCCCACCCCCTACTAATAGAACTCGTTGTCATTCGTGCCAACAAAATGTCGCTGGTGAATTCGTATATTTTCTGTGTATCTTTCATGATGCTGACATAAAAAAGCTCGATTCTCATAAAAGAATATATTGTCCAGTATAAACAAGAACAAATGATATCTTGCAATAATTTTGGCTACATATCTAAATATGTTGTACAATGTTTTCATACGAGAACTAATTAAAGGACCTTTTAAATTAATACCGAGACAATAATCAATGACTAATTAGTAATTTATTTATACTTTATAGTTTATACCATTGCTTAATGATTGCAAGTGATTCATGATATCAACTTTATCAACAGTTAACATACTTCACTAATTTCTTTAGGAGAAAACAGATCGTAATTTTGTAATTTAATGAACTAATAACTTTTGCTAATTGATATGATTTACATCTTCACTAAACTTCTTCACAATTATTGATTCATTCTCATTAATTTCCACGGATTCCAATCAGAAAAGAAGTGTATCATCATATCATACATCGTATCGCGTCTTTTATCACCCGTATTTTCCTGTGAACTACATGAATAAAAAAAACTGTTGATTAGGTCTGGGACAAAAATAAAATGAAATAAGTTATAAACTAAAAGAATACAAATGCTTCCATGTGATAAGAGAGTTCAATAAAGTATTTGTTTAACTTTGGAGAAAAATATAACCTATTGATAAGGTATAAACTCTGGTGCACAATCAGAAACTCATGAATGAAAATGACGAACGGATGGAAGGACAGATATACAGAATTTCCACCAAGAGCTTTATTTGACAGGCATCTTCTTTGTATAGTTAACCAGTTCTAAATCCCACGGTATGAAATACTGACTATCCTGCCTAACTTAATACTGATAAAGATTGATTATGTTGCACGCGTGCTGGTGGAACGTTATCTTTGGACGGTGTACATAACCCAAGAACGATAACCATTGTAAGTGTAGGGGAAACTACTCATAATTAAACTATCGAAGAATTGTTTAAATTATATTTTGCATTGTATTTCATAAATGCAACTCACTAACATAAGATTGATATAACATGTTTATAAAGTGGTAACGTCTGACTGTATTGTAACAAATATTTTTGAAATAACTTAAAACTAAAGAAAATATTATTGAGACATTGTGTAAACAGTTTTATTTAATGTTTTATTTCTAGATTATAAACCATTACATGGACCCTTTTGCTTTACGCAAGGCCATACCATAAGCTCGATATCTCTGATATCGCTCTACCTGGTAAATTATTTAATCAAATTTTGGCTCTCCAACGAGAGAGAAAAAGAAATAAAGAATAAAACGATATAATGGGCAAAAGTAATACTACAAAATGTGCTTGAACATTTCGTATACTTACAGCGTCTAAACTTGACCTAATATGGGTATACAGAAATAGTAGTTATGAGTTTTGATGTTCAGACTACTATTAAAAACACAATTTCTTAAGGCTTGTCAGATATATATATATATATATATATATATATATATATATATATATATATATATATATATATATATATATATATATATATATATATATATATATATATATGAGAGATACTATTATCAGTCAGCAGCACATTCCTATAAGTAAAATAAAGGTCTTCGTTCGTAAGAAGGTAGGAAGATAAAAAGGAAATGCACAATGAAGGAATTGGAGATCGACGACAAATAAACGAGATGAATGAACACATGAAAGATGAACTGAACGAACGTGCTAACGCACGAAGGATGGAAAGAATGAATGAATGAAAATATCTGAATTTACTATTGTACACACACATGCAAATTTGGACGAGAAGCAGATTTTGCTGTGTGACAACGAGATTCGTACTATTGTTGAACCCCCATCCCGGACATTGTGATTTCTTAAGACGAAGCTGTTTTATTTCTATGAAGGATTCCAAATCGCAAATCTAATACAGTCTCGCTCAAATGACCATACAGCCACTTTGTTACATCACCTTGGAAACCGTGTTTATACAGGAATCGCTCACGAAATGTAGGTTATGCAACGTATCCATGGGTTTCCAATATAAAACGTGAGAATCTGCTTACAGTGTCACGGTATCAATTATTTTTCCACAGGTTGGGTGAAAAATACATATACTCTCTGCCCTACTTCTGCAAGCGTGTAACAAAATGACATAGAGAATAATCTTAGATTGTCAATTTGACGAGGACTGAACCATGTATTCCACTGCATTAGACATGGGTAAAAGCTATTCTGTCACACTGATTTACATCACATTAAAAAAAAATTATAAAAATACAAAACATGACCTTGTTATGAATTAACAATCTCACCTGTAGCCAAGAGACTCAACTTTTTTTGAAGCCTGACAGAAAGTACAACTCTTACTTAATGCACCAAGCATTGTGGTTTATTTCTGAATCCAGTGTTCCCTACACATTTAGTTCTGCCCCTCCCCCCTCCCCCTCTTGGCTTGCGCATTTGACATCATTATACCTACATCTCCATCATAAACTTAGTACTTTGATTGTGGGGATATTTATTTTGCTTTCATTATTACCCAATCCTGGCCAACCAAACCCATATATACTCCATTTTATCTTCACCCATTTCTAGACTGGTTCACATTCTTCCATTTAATTAGTACCGTGAGTCCTTAATAGGAATGGCCCCTTGATGTTATGGTAGAAATGTCCCTTTACCGTGAAAAATGCCTCTGTGGTAAGAAGTGCCATATCTTTTCCGCTTTGTAAATTCTAGTTGGAGCACTGAGATAATTAAGTTATTAGGCCTTCAGAACGGTACTGTAATTTTTATCAAACAACAGTAATAAACCGATACACTAACGTGGATCAAACTGGATCGACACATCATTTTCAATCAAATGGCTTGGCCCCGAGGATGCAAGCAGACTCACCATATGGCTTCTTGAAATGGATGTGTTTTGCATATTAGCGGAAAAAGACTCATATTATTTTATTTATGACGATCAAAAGAAAAATACAGACTTCTTTGAAACTTTACAAAAGACTGTCTGGAAAATAAAACTTACAAAAAAATATTGATTAATCACAGACAAATTTTGTATAAGTTGTGGTTGTCGATGAGGGTAAGATTTTTATATGATTTCTTTGACAAGCAAGGTTTATAATTATCATATGAAAAGTTTGTGAGTTATATGGGGTTTTTTAAACCGCAGATTACAATTTTTTAAAGTATAAATTAAATCAGATTATATTTACAAAGATTACATTTGCAACATGATGAGAATAAAATGTTTCCTTTTCTTCCGAAATATATTGAAGTTCTACTTCGGAATCGACAAGGATGCATTCGCACACACACACGCGCGTGCATGCATGTGTGTAAACTGACAAAAGTTGAAGAGCTACGCGAGGAAAAAAAAAGTTTCTGAGTGTTTCGACCAGAACAAGGTTTTCCTCGGTGAACAAATGAAGAACATACACACAGGCACACACACACACACACACGCACACACATAGAATCACGCGGGTAAAAACAAATACTAATTTCAATTCGGCACAGAGAAGCAAACTATCCAAAATAGTGAAAGATTAAAACTAAAAAAGAGAACAAAATAACAGGAGAATTAATTACATGTATAAAATGTTGACTAAGCTTTTATGTAAAAAACTTGTTCAGAAGTAAGCTGGAAGCACGATAACGCTACACTGCTTAGAGTGACCAGTTTATTTACGTCACCTTTGGGTGCAGTCTGTAGCGGTGCATTATTTTTGCTTCTTATCTTTAAAACCGGATATAACTTTAACCATAAAAGAAAACAAAATATGAATGTATTTATATTACAATAGAAAGTGCTGGAAAGAGGTAATACTACTACTACTACTACTACTAGTAACAATAATAATAAAACATTGATGCCACTAAGGGATGTGGAGGCTGAACAATGTATGTACACACACACACGCAGAGGGGTTAGGGTGGTGCATCAGGGTCAGGATCCGCCACTGCCTCGAGAAACGGGTTTCGTTTTGTATGACTGTTCGTTTGCATGTATGTATGTATGCATATATGTATGTATTGTTTCCAATAGAACTGGTCTCACATGTACCAACTAATTTTTCTGCCTGTGACTCTGATTTATAAATTTACAGACATCCGTCTCAAATGCAACGCAAGAATTAGTAGAAGAAGATCGAGATAATGACAATGGCGTGAAGTTTGGTAACTTCCCAAATATGCTACGGCAAGCGTTTTTACTGGAGCAAGCAGGGGTTGGGTTACCCCGAGAGGAAATGGTGCGCGTGACCCTATCAATGAAAGGTCTTATGGGAAAATGGGCGATCCAAAATATCCGCTTCTGGGGCAAAATTCTGGGGACAAGAGGCAACTATTTTATTGCAGATGCAGATTTCAAAGACGGGGAGTACGAAAGCGATGTCAGTGATACAGAGGAAACCCTCAGCGCTTTCAAGGTATTCACCACATTTTCCTAAATATTTCTCTCCACGAAAATACGCTTCCGATTAACAAGGCAAGTGGATATTTTATATCTTATATGTTAATTAATTCTTTCTTTTAGGCTTGCCAGATATATGTATCTGTTTATATATATATATATATATATATATATATATATATATATATATATATATATATATATATATATATATATATATATATATATATATATATTGGTTCGACAATTGTATAATTTCTTCATTCCGTCACGACGATTTCTTAATAAAGTGTTTCCATCTGGCGAAAGCAGCTTAACAATAGAACGGATTTCTTTATTTATGTTTCAAGTTAGGGGGAAGAATAAACGACCTCGGAACTACGATCCATCGTATATAACTAAAGTTTTCCCTCTTAGTTAATTTGTTGTTGTAAAACTGTTTGTTTAAACTCATGTTTTTCATCGTAGTATTGCATTCTGCAAAAACATAAACATTTGGGCAAAATTATTGAACCTGAATGAGAGTAAAGCTTCATGATCATTGTTGAAACATAA
Organism: Margaritifera margaritifera; assembly: GCA_029931535.1. Lineage (NCBI taxonomy): Eukaryota > Metazoa > Mollusca > Bivalvia > Unionida > Margaritiferidae > Margaritifera > Margaritifera margaritifera. The sequence continues at coordinate 3,271,523 of JAQPZY010001617.1, forward strand.
GCACAAATAACGAAAATATCGTCTATACTGGCGTATACGTAGAGTCCAACTGCAAACAACATAATGCACCAGCAGATCAGGATCTATGTTGTTTGTTCTACTGATTACTCCTAACAAACTGTATAGACCCTGATCTGCCGGCGCATTATGCGACGGCAGATCTGGAACTGTGCGGTTTGCAGTTGGACTAAGCTTATAAGCGATTGCATGCGGTAGTTGAAAATATCTTTCCATGTATTTTTTTCAGGATGAGGAAAGCATTGATGGTAAGTGTGCAGTGGGTGTTTTAGCTCACTTTTTTCACTTCAAATTAATCTCAAAATGTAGAATTAATCTGAGTCAAAGAGTAGAGTCAGACTTGTGTACGCCTATGCGTCCTTGCGTGTGCCAATAGATGGTTTTGATACAAGTTTAAGTACCATCTTGGACCGGTAAACCGCTTTGACGTCATCAATTTATGCACTGTTCAAACATGTAATCTGCAAAAGGTCCCCGTTTATTCTTTATATGTTGGAGTGAATGCTTAGCTACACATACGTAAGAAACTTGCAAAATAAATTTCAAATAATGAAACTTTTAATGAAACTTTTTTACTACTACTAATAATAATAATGTTCAGGTCTGATAAACAAAATATCCGGTGATCAGGATATTGGCGCAAATGATTTAATCACTTTTTTGAATGTGTATGATATTTTGGTTTAGCTGAAACTTGGGCTAAGGATAAAGTTGATATAACTGCTTATACAAGTTTTATCAGTGTGAGAGAGAAAGAACCAAATGAAAAGCAGTTCAGGAGGTATTGCTGTGTATGTTAAAGAAAAGTTAATGCAAGACTGTAGCATTTGTCAACTTGAAAGTAAGTAAAAAAAATATTGTTTGGTTAAAAGTATCATTACATTCAATAACTCTACTGCATGAGTTAATTTTAGTAGTAGTGTATAGGCCACCTGAATATTCCTCTGTACTTGCAGGGGAAGTCCTGTTTAGTATAACTGAAAACGATTCGTCGCAATACAGAAACTCCTATCCAAATCATAGATTTATTATTGGTGGAGATTTAAATGCATGTACATCGACAGAACCTGATTACAGTGTACGTAATCTTGGATAACGATCGCAAATTCCCGAAGTGCGGAAGACAAAGGGATGGGGAAGCAACTATACGTTCATCCAAAACAATTCAACTACAACCATATATTATTCGCTACTAAATCAACCATTATCCAAATGTATTACTATATTCCTAATTGGCAATAGAATCGAACCTAGTCACCTACAGATAACATGTCATTTAGGCCTCACAGACACTGAAACTTTCAATAATGAAGATAATGAAACTGTTACTCCCAAACATCGATACATTTGGAATGAAGCACACAGAAATACATATATTGTCAATTTAAACTCTATATTACAACAGAAAACTGACTAGATATCCATAATGTTGGAACAAGACGAAATCGATACCGTTTAGAATATTTGAATGGAAATATGAAGGTAGAAAAATGTGATGATCCAAAAGTGTGTTTAAATAAACAAACATGGTTTGATTCAGGCTGTAAATTAGCAAAGCATTGTGCCCTTAGAACATACGAATAAAAACTTGGCTTTTTTACAAGCACTGTAGGTACATGTATAAAAATACTACCACACATAAAGGAGAATTACACAAAGTGAAGGAAAAGGCCAATTTAGAAATTGCTTAATAAAAAAGACACTAAACGATTTTGGAAATGTGTAAAAGTCCTGATAAGCACTATAATTTCAAAAGTTTATAGCACAGCTTGGTATCAGTACTTTTTGGAACTATTCAATATATCTCATGAAGTTAATCCTCTATAGTTTTTAGGCAGACTTATATCCCATTTCTGTGAATAGACATAATTACCGTTCTCCAGCATACAAGAAAGTGACCTAGGTCGAATAATTTACTGAATAGAGATTCTAATATAGGTATTGCTATATTCCCTTTTGCCTTTAAAACAAATCAGTAGAAAGTTCATTAATACCACCACATTTGCCAGCTTGTAATCCTCTAAGAACTCTTTGCGCTTCTTTTTCAGTTATTTTACTTTTTTAAAGTTTATGATAATGGTTAGTTGTCTGGTTAATTCTGAATGCTTGATTTAATCTTCTACCGGTGTTTAGTATAATATTTACTTCTATTTTGAACGAAAGAATTGTGTCATGGGTTAACGACAACAATATTATAGGCGAAGAACAAGCTGGATTTAGATCTGAATACTCTGCGTTGGATACTATATTTTTTTTTGAGTACTTTAATATGTAAATACCTAAGATAACAGAGAAGTGGATTTTATGTAGTATTTGTTGACTATGAAAAAGATTTTGATCGCACAGATCGTTGTCTGTTATACCGTAAATTGATTAATGAAAATATATGTAGTAAAATGCTAACTATGCTGAAGGCCGTCCATGAAAATGTTAAAGCTTGCGTGAAGTCCAACCCAAGGTTTGACTGAAACATTTAACTGCCCTGTTGGTGTAAGACAAGGCTGTGTTCTGTCGCCTATCCTTTCGTCGTTGTTTTTAAACGACCTGTAGTCCGATTTTTCTGTGCTGAATAGCGTTATTACATCGGAATATTCTCATTTATTTGCATTATTGTATACGGCCGATTTGGTGATATTTGCTGAAACTGCAGTTCAGCTACAGAGATTGCTGAATTTGTTAAAGGAGTATCGCAATACTTGGAAGTTGAAAATCAATTTGGAGAAGACAACAATCATTGTATTTCGAAATGGAGGCTATTTAAGACAATACGAAATCTGGCGTTTCGGTGTCGGCCATATAGCGATAGCTCTCACCTATAAATGTCTTGACTGTGTGTTCCCTTTAAAAGAAACTAATGGTATATGTGTCAGAAAACACTAGTAGTACAAGCTGCAAGGCGCTGTATGGCTTGAAAGCCAAATTAAATCGCTTTGATAGACTGTCTTCAAATCTAGTTTTTCAAATATTTGATGCCAAAGTAGCATTGATTGTAAACTATGAGTCAGAGGTTTGGGGATTTTACAAAGCTAATGAAACAGAATCTGTGCATACTTATTTCTGTGAATATGTTCTTGGAATCACCAAACAACACCAAACATTGTATCTATCATGAACTATAAATATTGCCAGTGCAAATAGTAAGACATTGTAGGATAATGAAATACTGGTTTAAACTGCTAAAGATGCCAAACTTTAGATTTCCAAAATAAAACTATAAATCCTAGCTATTTGGGGGTTATCACTGCGAATGTTGGGCAAATCAAGTTAAACATTTACTATTTTCATATGTTATGGGAGACGTTTGGATTAATCAGGGCGTGGGTGACGAAAATTTGATTTTTTATTGTATTCCTACAGAGCTGTAGATACATTTTCTTAAAAGAATTGAATGGAGATTTAAATTTAATAGAAAAGCTACGATTCTATAATAGGATAAGAAATGGTTTCTACTGTCAAACAT